>CAVLJG010000010.1:18975477-19508812 GCA_963669975.1 Acanthoscelides obtectus
TGGAAACTTTGTTGCTGATTCCAATCCATGCCACACCAACGGACAATTTTCCTGTACCCAGAGAAATGTTGAACGTCTACGCCACTGGTTTTCAAATATCATATTACCTATGTAGTTTTTTCTATTTTCAATAAAATATTAAACGTATTATTGTAGTTTTATTGAAAATACCTCTGGTTTGCGAAATAATTGTCAGAATGTCTATACTATTTTCATTTTGAACGGTATCATCCTGTATAATAATAACAGTACATCGTATACAGGTTATGAGACATTCTGACCGACCGACCGACCGACCAGAGGAGCCCACCACGCTATTTAGGTCACGCCTTGCTATATACGATTTAACGATATACCGTCGGTCCATCGATCCGCTATTTTTCGATGCACCCCTGTATACACGTTGCCCCCCGTAATCCACGCCAACACCAGACAGGTGCGACATCGGCGCCATCTATGCGCGAGATGCCCAACCCATCAATGGCAGCTGTCCAATGACACATAGATTCCGTTTGGTTTGTACAGCGCCAAACAAATCGGCGCCATCTATGCGCGAGATGCCCAACCCATCAATGACAGGTGTCCAATAACACATAGATTCCGTTAGGTTTGTACACCGCCAAACAAATCGGCGCCATCTATGCGCGAGATGCCCAACCCATCAATGACAGGTGTCCAATGACGTATGACAGATGACGTTTTAACGCCATCTATGCGTGAGATGTCCAATGACGCATGACAGGTGTCCAATGACACACAGATTCCGTTTGGTTTGACAGCGCCATCTAGCGGCGGAATCCCCAACTCATGAATACAGATTCCGTCCAACAACCTGTCAATGGCGCGCGACGCCAGCGCCTCTGGTGGCGGATTTTGGAAGTTTTGAGACCGAATCCCCATAAGACATCTACTCACAGTGACATAGGAGATGTACTGGGGTTTGATAATGTTCTCTGCAGAAGCACAAGTGGTCTCTTCTGTCAGACTCAAGAGCATCATATGTCGATTTAGACAACAGAATCCTGTCAGGAGATCCACTATGGCCCTTATGGCCTTGCTATAAAATCCGAGTAGGTCCTCTGTAAATGCGGGCCTTCGTTCTTTGATGAACTGTTTTGATTGCCTTAGCCCGAATTGGCAGTTCGACCATTCTAGGGATTTTTTCTTGGTTCAATTTCTTATGGTCTGATAGTGCGTGTTGTCGTCACGCCACAGAAATGTTTGGGGCCTAAAAGGCCATTGGCCGCACCCTATCGGGCTAGCTCATCCGCCTTTTCATTCCGTTTGTGCCCTTCCGGTCTTGGTACCCAGAACAATGTTACCTTGTTCCGATTTCGCAGCCCTTTGAGAGTGATGCCGCAATGCCATACAAGTTTAGACGATATTTGCGTTGAACTGAACGCCTTCATGGCTGCCTGGCTGACTGAGCAGGTGGCGATCGACTGATTGAAAAAACATGGCCGTCTTTTGTGAAATGATAAAAATTTGAAATTCTATTAAAGTTATCCTAATTCTAAAGCACAAAGTCATAATATTACGTCTATAATGTACCCTTATTTATAAGGCAACCTTTTTTTCACGAATTATTATATTCAGATACCTTTGACAGCTTCCGTCAAATTGCATTTCGATAAGGTGTTTTCCCATTAGTCCAAGGGACCGTTAAATATTAATGTTGGTGAAATTGGCCCTAAGACTTTTATCTTACAAATAACATCATTTTTTTATCACGTGTTTCTCCCAAAAAAAAGTACAACTTGGCAAGAATGGACATTATTTATCTTACCTGTCAAGAAACGGCCATTGAGAATTATTTGTAGTTTCAAATATTGGTTAAGTAATATCAAGAAGACATTAAAAAATTTTAACACAACACCTCTACATAGTTTACCAAGTAAATACCATCATTTATGGTATGTATTTTGAAATGTTATTTTAGCTTATTACACGGCTAGTTTTGAACCTTTTTTTTGCAAAAAACAACGATTTTTTATAGTTTCACATCTATTTTCCTTAAATAATAATTTCTGCTGATTGCTTAATTTTTTTTCCGAAAAAAACAAGAATTTTGGCCTTTAGTATAGTCTTAAAGGTATATATTTGGAACTGTCATTTTAGCTTATTATACGGCTAATTTTTAACCATTTTTTTTAAAAACACAGAATTTTTTACAGTTTCACATCTATTTTCCTTAGTACTATACAGTGTATGTTATATTCTTATAATTTAGAGCTTTCTCTTGTGCAAAATGCAAAATCCAGCGTATAAAACACTATTTTAGAATATTACCACCAAAAATGCAACTTTGAAATTCTAAAAAATAGCAAGCAGAGGGTTCCTTAAAGAAAAAAATTAATTTCGTAAAAGTTACATCCTAGTTTTTCATTTTAAAATAAGAAATGAAATATTTGCGATATGCGCTAAAGTATAGTCTTACCCCGGTTTGTCCGAAAATTTCAACTAGAAGAACATCTACCGGCTGCCTGGAAAGCTGTAGTTAAACCGCAATGCCTAACCTTTTTTTGCTTGACAATGGCACATGTCCTCACGGATATCACGAGACATAAAAGTCGAGCCTCATAAAACGCACAGAATACGAGTCTCGATATGGAAGCAGAGTTGCCAGATCAACAACTACAAGTACGAGTACATATCGGTTACCCAGAACCAAATCGGGCCAACTTAACAGGTACGCAAGTGTTCAAAGTACATATAAAAGCGACCCAATGTCTTGTCTTTCCGAAAATAAGTAATGCCTCAGAGCCCTGGGATCTTGGACCACAAGTAAGAACACCTACAGTCTACAAGAAATACTGCATTGCAGCAAATTACTACATCTAAGGATAAGTTGTTTCAAATGAACGCGTTTACAAACTGCGGCTGAAAGGGTTAACGAGTGACGTGTGACATGCATCGCTCTAATTCCTCGACGGCGATTCGCAGAATTGCTCAGAATGTACGGCACTTTGCTAGAAATCCAATTAGTTTGCACCAGCAACGTTATCTCTCCTACCTCAGTCGCAACACACGCCCAACGAATCTGAATCTGGAGGCATTGCTTGCTTGATGCCGGAATCTAAATTCTCTACAGAGAACTTGCGCTGTCAAAATAATACCGTTTTATTCAGTCTCGCTGGATTTCCGAGTGCGCTTCTGGAAGAAAAGCACTTCTACAGGACGCGTTCAGTTCCTTTAGTCGAAACGATATTGCCAAATTATTGTAGAAAATGAGATTGCGATCCAAGTCATAGTGCCTACCAAGAGAATAGATCTAGACTGTTTCCATCCTCATATCGAAGAGTCTTGAAGAAGAAGCTAAAAGATAAATAATGTCCATTCTTGCCAAGTTGTACTTTTTTTTGGGAGAAACACGTAATAAAAAAATGAGGTTATTTGTAAAATAAATCTGAATATCAGTGATTTCTATTGAAATGTTGAAAAAATTCGTGAAAAAAAGGTTGCCTTATAAATAAAGGTACATTATAGACGTAATATTATGACTTTGTGCTTTAGAATTAGGATAACTTTCATAGAATTACCAAATTTTTATCATTTCACAAAAGACGGCCATGTTTTTTGAAGGCGTAGTTCTATATTACAACTTCTACAATGTGCATACTGGTCGCTCTTTCAAAGTACTTTGCAACCAATCTGGAAACTTCTTATTCGATTCTTGCTTATAGGATTGTGAATATTTTTCTGTTTTACCCCTGAACTCATGAACTCACCTCTCATTTTAATTAAATATTTATTTTGGAAACAGACAGGTTTCGGTTTCTTTATTGCTTGTCCGATGCTGGGGTAATGACGGTAATCTAACAGTCTGTACCTTTTGTATGCACAGAAATCAATTCAGGGCAAGCGGAGTAAGGGATGAGGATGTGCGTTCATAATCATAGGCAACCCAAATCTACGCCTCTCAATATAGACATGAATAAAAAATCAACAATAGTAATTAAAACATGAATTTTATCCAAAAATCAAACATTTCTTTAAATTGTGACTGAATTATATGTAATTTCTTAATATTCAATAAGCTGGTGAGGTTTCAAGGACAAGCTATCATCTCATACTTTGACAATATTCTGTTTTCAACATTTAATAGCTATTGGTTGCTGAAATTTGTTGATTGGAGGTTGAAGCTCATTCGCTGTATTTGACGGACTGTTACCCTATAGGTGGAGAATAGCGGACTGTTAATTCAAAAATCAAAAAACTTGCATGTTCTTCTTTGTTATGTTTTCATTATTTAGTGACTAGCAATAGCTACTTTTTCAGTAATTTCTCATATATATCACATTTAATTAGGTATGTTTTGAGTCATCAGCTTCACTTTAAATAATTCTTACATACATACAAAAAGTAAATAGATTTTGACTATAATATATAACCTGATTTGCAGGATCAGCAGTACAGTCATGTTCACATAATAACTGAAAAATAATCTGAACAATAAAGAACATAATTTTCGAGGAGTCTGTAGTCTTGGGAATTGTTGGGAATTTGCCACACTCTTGTCTATGGTAACTAGAAGATTTCCTATGGTATTAGATTTCTCTCTACAGACATCTCTGCACGGGTGCCGCGACACTTTTTGGTACACTGGATGGCCACCATTTTCGAACTGCTTTTTATTAGCCACCTATCCGGTCAATGTAATAATTGTGGCACTTGTGGCATATACCGTTGAGATATTCTTTCTTTTAGGATTACTATCCTGATTCAAGCGTTGCAATTGTTGCATGTATACTATATTTCAGCGTGAAGGAGGTGGTAAGAAATTTTATGATAATAGCTGGGCGCCATTTTGGAACATTTTTTAAATGAGACGTCCAACACCTCATTGTGAAGCTTCTTACGAGTACTTTATAATACTAGAATGTCAAGTGCATATCTTTCAAAATCGCAGACTGGCAGGCGGTTCAAGCCGAGCGTTTTTGGATATTGAATCGTTTATTACTAAACAACTAATCACCAAGACGGTATAGTTTGTTAAATGAATTCTTTTCTTTTGGATATACAAAAACCCTCGACCAGACGGAGCTCTAAAATGATAAAATGCCCTCTTCTACCTTAAAATATAGTATTTATACATAATCTCGATACCCCGAATTTCAATCAGCCACCTTGATCCGTTTAAAAAATAAGTAGGGGGGGGGGGTGTTCTGGGAAGCACTGTACAGGGTGTTTGGTGCATCATTTGCCAAATTGAAATGGCGGATAGAGGAGGTCTTTTTCTATCACCCCAGGTCCCTCAAACAGTTCTTAGCCCAACGGAATTAATTATGTAGATTTTTTAATTTTTCTAGTAAAAACTCCAAAATGTAATACACAAAGTGAAATAAAAAAAAACATAAAGAATATGTCCACCTAATGATTAATTTATCTTAATGGGTGATGTACCAATCTTAGTTTTTTTTACAGAAATTCAAAATTGAGACTTACATTTTTTTGTTCTTCTTTGTAACCCTTTGTGAGTTTATAAATAAAAAACTACATGCTACTGGCAAGTAATGTTGATTTTTTAAGATTGAGACAACATCACCCATTAAGATAAATTAATCATTAGGTGGACATACTCTTTATTTTTTTTTATTTCACTTTGTGTATTACGTTTTGGAGTTTTTACTAAAAAAATAAAATAAAAAGTCTACATAATTCATGCCGTTGGGCTAAAAACTGTTTGAGGGAAGTGAGGTGAAAGAAAAAGACCTCCCCTGTCCGCCATTTCAATTTGGCAAACGATGCACCAAACACCCTGTATAACAAGTTACGGAAGGGACTTTTTCGACAAGATTGAACTGAACGTGATAACAGGTGAAATACCTAAAAGATGCGATTGTAAATAAGCAAGGAGCTTTTGCTAAATGTAGTTTTAGTTAGTAAAAGTCTAGAGAAATTTACTATAATTGGTCGAATTTAGAGACTCAATTTGATAAAAAAATATATTAATACATTGTTAAAATCTTACTACAGTGTTTTTCAAACAGAAATGCTTCCAGTCAACTGAAGTAGCACCGATCAATAGACTACGTCTTCTTATATTAAAGTTAAATGCAATTTTGGTGAAGAAAAATTTTATCATTCTATCACCCCACAAAATGTGAACCCCAAGTTGATAGAGCTTAAGGTGCTTTATCAGGCGGAAATATTAATTACTTTTTTGGTTCAGGAGGGTTGCCAAGTATAAAGACTTTCTGATTCTGATTTAATCTACCAGAAAACACTTTCATTTATCAAATGGTCCGTGAACGGAACAAATACAGCTTTTCATTTTATACTGTATATAACCTAACAGAAGTCGGCATTGGGACGCATTAAATATACTAAGTGACATATAAATCCGTTTAAATGGTTTTATTTTAATAAAAGTTGGTGAATGTATTTATCTTACTGTAAATAACAAGTGAAAAAATTTTCAGCCTTATCAGTTGGACATTCCGTTTTTTATACTGCTTTTTTTTAATTCACTAACGCTCTAAAAATGATTATTTCAGCCGCAGTAAAGAATCAACGTTAGCGGATTTTGATTCATGACATCCTTTACGATCGGTTACGATGCCTAGAGTACGGAGACCTGTACGATTTCGTCAACTTAGTGAGTTTGATAGGGGCCGTATAGTGGGACTTCGAGAAGCTGGACTTTCTTTTCGGGCAATTGCAGTTAGAGTACAAAGAAGTGTAGACACTGTGGTTAGGTGTTGTCAGGCATGGCTTCGAGAAGGCCGTACGCAAAGAGCAAGCGGCACTGGACGCCGCCGTAGAACAACAGACCGTGAAGATCGCCGCCTAAGATTATTGGCCTTAAGGGACAGTTTCTCCACTACCAGGTCCATTGCAAATGAATGGTTTGCAGAACACGGAAGACCTATTGGCATGCGAAGTGTTTACCGATGAATGAGAAGTTTTGGCTTGTTTTCATACCGGCCACACTGGGTCCTCCCTTTAACTCGAGAACATCGACGTAATCGCCTTGAGTGGTGCAGACAACGTTCACTCTGGAATCAGGAATGGAACAGTATTGTCTTTAGTGACGAGTCTCGATTTTGTTTAGGCATGCACGATGGTCGTGCCAGGGTTAGAAGGCGACGTGGTGAAAGGAGGAATCCACAGTTTTTTGTTGAAAGACATGTTCATCACACTGTTGGAGTTATGGTTTGGGGTGCTATAGCTTATGGTTCCAGGTCACCTTTAATCGTCATCAGAGGTAACATGAACGTGCAGCGTTATATCCAAGAAGTTCTAGAACCCCATCTTTTACCCTATCTTGACACCCTGGCAGATAATAATAATAATAATAATAATAATAATAAAATGTCTTTATTAGGCACATTATATAAACTACAACATAATGTGACCTCTACGTAGGCGAAGTCTAGCTCTTGGCTACTCTACTTAACCTACCCAAATAATAAATTGAAATACTTAATCAAAGGAAACTTTGACAAGCAGCAAAAGACGCTTCAAAACAATGAGCTTGATAGCTTCCTGACATACATAATATATACACACATATATTACGTAAAAATAAAATAAAATATAAGAATTAAAAACTAACTTTTCCACAATTACTACAATGACAAATAAATCTGTTTCACATGCTTACGAAATCTGTTTACTGGCCAATCCTTTATATTGCCATCTAATTCGTTATGAATCAGGATAGCATTGTAAGTGTATGAACTACGAAATAAAGTTGTTTTATACATAGAGATCTCTAGTCTTTTTTTGTGTCTGAAATCAATGTCTGAATTATTTCGTCTGAAAACAAATTTCTCATAAAGATACAAGGGGGATCGAGAAGATATGGTCTTATGTGTAAACACTGCTATATGGTACTTGCAAGCATTTTCTATACACATCCAACCAAGCTGAAATCTCTTTAAGGAAACATGATCATACTTCTTGAGATTAAATACAAATCGACAACAAGTATTTTGGAGTTTTTGGAGTCTTGCTTTTGTGATAGAATCAAGACAATGATAGAACACAGTGCTACAGTAAAATAAGCTTGGAAATATAATAGCCTCACATAACTTTTTTCTAACTTTAAAATTCAAAATAGAGCGATTGACATAAAAACACTTCAAAGTTGCATAACATTTTTTTAAGATAGACGAAACATGCTCCTTAAACCGTAAAGTATAATCAATAATCAACCCTAAATTTTTTGTAGTATTTAAGACAGCTAGACGCTCCTTGTCGATTTTTACATCCAGAGAATTCAATATAGTGTTAAATTGACAGCAGGACAAAAAAGCATCACTGAGCACTTATCCTTATTGAGCTTAAGATTGTTACCATTTGAGTATTCTACTATTGCCTCCAAATCATCATTAAGCTCATTGATTGAAGTATGTAAAGTGTTACTATTAAAGCTCTTATATATCTGTGTATCATCGGCATAGCACATCACAGAAGAGTTTTTCACAGAGCTACCCAAGTGTATAGTATAAATTAAGTACAACAAGGGCCCTAAAACTGAACCCTGAGGGGGACACCTGATGTTATATAAATCGGACTAGATATAGTGTTGTTTATCTCTACTACTTGTTTACGATTTGAACGATATGTTATAAAAAACATTAGAGGTATGTCTGAAAAACCAAAAAACTTCAATTTAGCACATAAAAGCTCATGATCTATTTTATCGAACGCCTTAGAATAATCTAATGATACAAGTGCTGAAGCATCTCCCTTATCAAGCGAAGCAATGATATCTAAAACCATTGCTAAAGCTGTAGTTGTACTAAAACCACTGCGGAAACCAGATTGACACTTGGGAAAGAAATCATTATTAGAGAAATAATGATAAACCTGATGTTTAATCAATTTCTCCAATATCTTCGATATAACAGGAATCAAAGTTATAGGTCTTAAGTCTGAGAGACATTTTGGATTTTTGCATTTAGGCAAGGGCTTGACAAGAGATAGTTTCCAAGCATCAGGGAAATACCCAGCCTCCAGGCAACAGTTCAATAAATGCGTCAATGGTAGTAGTACTCGAGGCAAGCAATGCTTAAGCATTGAGACTGTTATACCATCCGAACCTGCTGCATTAGATTTTAGGGACAGAATAATATGTAGCACATTTTGTGGGGTAGCAAAACTAAATTCAAATCTAGCACTTTCATTAATTTTGGTACTATTAAATTTATCAACTAGATCCTTGCAATTGCCCGAAGGTGTGAAAACGGAAGAAAAATAATTGTTTACTTCATCGGCATTTTTCAACTGCGTAGGTAAAGATCTATCTACATTAGTTTTGAGTTTCAATGAATGTACAGCTTTCCAGAGATGCTTGTTACTATTTAGTTGTTCATTGAAGCTTAGATATGCTGCTTTCTCCCGCCTAATAGCGGAAATGACATCATTTCTTAATTTCTGGTAATATTCGAGACTAGCTGGACTTTTTAAAATCTGATACTTTCTGAAGGCTTTATCTCTCTCAGAGATCAAAAATTTTATGCCACCTGTGAGCCATGGAGCATAAGGTTTAGTAATACGTGCTGAAACAACAGGAGCATGGACATCAAACAAATCCAAAATATGATTAGAAAAAAACGTAGCTTTATCCTCTAAGTTACTGATGTAATATATATCATCCCATGGGATTTTATACAAATCCACCAAAAACTGATCTTTACAACAATGTTTAAAGTCTCTATATTTGATAGTCTTTTGAAAATTCTTAGGTCGTGTGATGTTGAAGTCACATCTGACTACATTATGATCTGACAAATTCGGAACAGGTGCAGAGCTAGTTGAAATTAATGATTCAGCTAAGTTATTTGTTGTACAAATGACATCTATGGAGGTTGCCGTGGTTAAACTTTCCAACAAGATAATGCCCGATCACATGTTGCAAGAGTCACAATAGACTTCTTTCAACATAATGATGTCACATTGTTATCATGGCCACCAAGATCTCCCGACTTATCCCCAATTGAGCACGTGTGGGATATGATGGGTAGGAGATTGCTCAATTTGCAACGTCCTCCTCAGACTCTAGAAGCACTTCGAGAGGAGTTGGTGGTTGCCTGGAATGAGATACCACAGGAGGACATTGACCACCTGATCAGAAGCATGCCTAGGCGCGTTGGAGAGTGCGTAGCACGTCAGGGTGCATCCACACATTATTATTAAAGGTCAAAGGGCTTTAAGGCAGTGCAATCATTTTGAAATTTTTATGATTTACTTATTATGCTTCACTAAGTACTTATACAAAATTTTATTAAAATAAAACCATTTAAACTGGGTGTTCGGATTTATATGTCACTTAGTATATGATATAATTTGGAATATTCAATAAACCACGAAATTATCCACTATGGGCATACATAGACTGAAGAGACACAGATAACCTGCAGATTCTCTGATGATGCCTTCATTCAAAATACTTCCTGTTGGGAAGGTGTACACAACTTCTATCCAAATCAACTGAACGATAGAGTATTACAACCTAGTTACTTACAAAGTATTTGTTGATCCCGCGATCTGCCCTTACTTACCTGAAACAAGAAAATAGTACATTAGATACCTAGATTAATAAGTAATCCATTATTGCAAATTATATCCCTAGGTGCTAGCATATTATACACCTAGGTTTAGAAGTAAGTTATTTTTGGGCGGGCACTCTATGTCCTGACATATGCATAATCCGCTGAGGGATATGATGCGTGAGATCAATAAATAATGAGTTTCTAAAATAAGGTACGTATTAGACGTATTGCTACTAACACTATATCACGATTTTATAGAAAAATATTTTCAACGTTTTGATTTCAGTATAATTACGAGGGATGTCTTTTAAGTTTTGCATATGGAAATAAAACAAGACGGTAGGTAGTTTTAAATGACTTTATTGTTTTTCGAAATATTCTCCACGAAGATTAATACACATCTGCATGCGCTCGAACAAATTTTCGAAGCACTTATTCTACTCGTTTGCTGGCAGATCCAAAACGGCCTTTATTGAATGAGTCAACTGCTTCTTCTGGCGACTGGAACCTTTGACCACGCAGTCTGTTTTTAATTTTCGGGAAGGTAAAGAAATCGATAGGACTTAGATCGGGGCTATATGCAGGATGGTCCAATAATTCCACGTTTTCTTCCGTTAAATACTGCGTTGCTTTTTGGGCTGTGTGCGAGCTTGCATTGTCTTGGTGGAGGATGATTGTTCTTTCGGGGTTGATTTTTCGAAGCTCGGTGATGACTTTTGGCAAACAAATGGCGGTATAGCAATCCGCAGTAACAGTTCTTTGCTCATTAAGAGGAATTGTTGCAATATGACCCGCTTTTGACACAAATGTCGCGACCATCTTTTTCGAAACACTTCTGTCGTATATTTTCTGGTTCGTAACAGTAAATCAACGATTCATATCCATTAACAATGCTGTACACATTTCTTCAGTTTCCGGAATTGAAACGGAAGAGCGTTTTTTGACACCAATGAACCCTGGCTGCTTTCTGCTCTTCAGTCAACAGGTGGGGTATCCAACGAAAAAATAATTTTCTTACTCCTAATTGTTCATGTAATTTTTTTTGAATTGAGGTCTTTGAGATCTTCAAGGATGCCTCAATCTAGCGATATGTCACATGCCTATCTTCAATGATGAGTTTGCGCACAGCATCGACGTTTTCCTGGGTCACCCGTCCACGTTTGAATTCTTCATACCAACGGGAAATTGTCGACTGATGTGGCGCTTCGTTGACGAAAACAGACAGTAACTCAGCAAGGCATTGTTGTTGCGACAATTGTCTCTGAAAGTTGTAATAAATTATGGCGCGAAAATGTTCTCGGTTGAGTTCCATTTTTCTAATAACTTGGTGACACTTGAAAATTCACTGTAGTGAGAACACTGCACGTATTGTTGTGAAACTTTGAATTCAAGTTTACTAAAGAGTGAGGTTAAGATTCAGTAATGCCGTTCGATCCGCGCGGCCTACTATGTTTCTATAGATATGCAAAACTTAAAAGACATCCCTCGTAGCGCTCCATCTGGCAGCACTGAAGGCGCCGGGATTGCAGGGGAGACAGGCGCCTTCAGTGCAAGTTTGAACTCGATCGAGTCATTTTGTTGTCCTTTAAAAAACAGTTCCTATGGGGTTCTACAAATGAATGACATCAATTTAGAGCAACGGTGTGATGCTAGGTTTTGCGTCAGAATCCGGGATCTTGTACGGTCAGATCGTCGGTTGACAGTCGGAATAATCGGGGAAGAGTTAAATTTGACTCACACCACCGTTCATCAGATCAAGAAGATCACATCACGATAATGCTCCTTGTCATACAGCAGTGTCAATAAACGAGTTTTTGACCAGTAACAACATTAGTTCTCTTCCCGAAGTTAAAAAATCACCTCAAGGGAACTCATTTTGGGACAGTCGAAAATATTCAAACGACTGAAACCAGCCAGCTGGATCAAATATATTGTGTACTATCAGTTTTTTTTGTAAATATCTCTTCAAAGCTGTCAGTAGACGGACGTTAAGCAATGTATTGTTACGAGGTTAGGCTAGCCTTTATAATTAGATCAATCTCCAGTAACATCGTTATCCCTCCACTAGCATTTTGAAAATGGTAAATATTGGGCCAAAATATCGGAAATTGATTTAAATGCCTAATCGGCCAATTTAGAGGTTCAAGAACAAAATTCAACTCCTCAGAGCGATAGGCTGATCCTTTTCCTTAACAAAAAAAATCATGATGCGTAACTCTAAACTATATTCAACGATCATGACATTTCACACTGGCTTCACAAATTTGTGAAATATCTAGTAGCCTGATGCCAAGCTAACAAATTCAAAATAATTCAAAAGGCATAAAATTTGACCTGCGGAGTGGTCCAAATTAGTTTCAGAGGGATGTAAGGTGCTAATGATTATTAGTTGTTTTCATTCTGCCAGCAGTACAAGTCGTTTTCGAATACTTTTTCGACCATTGATATACTCAAGAAGGGCAGCTACATGCAAAACTATATGTAATATTTATTAGTTTGTTATTCCTCACTCGGAATGTTAAGGTTAGTTGGCGAAGTGACATAGCGAAGTTAATATAATAACAATAATAATAATAATAATAATAATAATAATAATAATAATAATAATATTTATTCGCCAAAATACAAAAAATGGGCAAATAAATATGAAAAAACCACAGAAGGCATCGCCTGTGTGTGGTTTATATCTTAATAATTAACAATCAATCATATATGTGTATAACAATTATTGTTAAATCTAAAAGGTATTAATGTAATTGGAATTTTGTAGTTTTAGTTTTCTATATAATTATGTATAGTCATTCGCTGCACATTACTAACCCAGTCTTTCAATTTTCTTCTAAATTTTTTTCCAAAATTAAGTATCTTTATTTCGTTTGGTACTACATTATATAATTTAGCTGCTAAGAATATGAATGATTTCTTGAATAATGTTTTGTGTGGTCTTTGGATATTAGATGAGCCTATTCGAAATCGTGTGTTATGCTCGTGTTTATAGGATTTTTTCTTTTTATTACAATACTTATGGTATAAGGTGGTGGCATGTAAGAAATAAAGTTGTCTTGTAATAAGTTGTTCGTTGGATATAATCTTGGCTTATGGAAAATGGCTTTCAAAACAGTTTTTTGTGCTATATTCAGGTCAGAAATATATGTCTTGCAGGCGGCACCCCAGGCTGTGATGCCGTATATTATATGGGTTTCAACTAAGGCATGGTATAGGATTCGCAGATAACTTTCTGTAAGAATGTTAGCAAGCATTTTGTGTTTATAGGCAACATTTCTAATTTTTTTGATAACATATTTAATATGGTTATCCCACCTTAGATGTGAGTCTACAAATATTCCAAGATATTTCAAAGTCTTAACTCTATCGATTTTGGTCTTTTGGCTATGATAATTAACGGAAATTTGTTCGAAGGTAGGTAAAAATTTTGAATAGGATGTAAATGCAATAAATTTTGTTTTTTTTTGAAGCCAACTGTTAAAATTTTAGTATCAAACCAGTCAATGATCCTTATAAAATCCTTTTCAGCTATTTGCTTCAGTGTGCTCCAGTCATCAGCTTTATATAATACGAGGGTGTCATCTGCAAAACATATAATCTTTCCAGAACTGTTAATTTTGAATAAGTCATTTAAGTAGAGACTAAATAATAGTGGGCCTAGTACTGTTCCTTGAGGCACACCACACTTGATGTACATTTTTTTACTGTAAGTGTTAGTGATTTTGACAGTCTGTGCCCGACTTGAAAGGTAATTTTTTAAAAGGATTTGTGACGCTCCCCTAAATCCCAATCTTTCCATAACTTTCAGAAGCTCGACGTGGTTAACCGTATCAAAGGCATTTTTTAGATCAACAAAGATACCAATAGTAGGTATCGTTTTGTTGACATTAGAGTTAATTTCATCCATTGCAGCCAAAATTGCATCTGTAGTAGATTTTCCTTTTCTAAATCCATATTGGTCAGAACATATAATTTTGTTTTTTGTCCAAAAATTGTAATATCCTTTTTTGTAGTAATTTTTCGGAAATTTTGGCTATATTCTATAGTACTGATATGGGTCTATAATTTGATGTTTCCATTCTGTCACCGCTTTTATAAACAGGAGTAATAACAGTTGTTTTAAATGCATCAGGACAAATTCCAGATTGGAAACACCAATTAATGACGTAAGAAAGTGGTTCGGCTAAGTCGTAGGCTATTATTTTTAAATGGTCATCTACACCAGGACTTTTTTTGGTTTTAAGTGATAGGACAGCTTCTTGTACTTCAATCGGACTAACGCTTTCTAAAAAGAATGAATTTGGAAGTTGGGTTTTTGTGAACTTTTCGTTCGAAACCATTTTTTTTAATACTGGATGCTAAATTTTCTCCAACATTAGTGAAAAAATTTTAGAATGCATTGGATATTTGTCGTTTATCTGTTAATATTGTTCCATCACGATTCTTAATTCCATCAATATTTGGCTTTTCTTGAACGTCTTTGTTAGCTAAGTGATCGACAACTGACCACAGTTTTCTTGGATCAGATTTGGCATCTTGTAATTTTTTAGATAGAATTGGCGTTTTGCTTCTCTAACTAGATTGATAAAAAATATTTTTATATTCTTTATATTTATGGGAGGTATCTGCATATGGCGATGCTTTCATTATTTTGTATAGTTCCTCTTGTTTGTTGGCAGACTTTATCAAACCTTTAGTTATCCAGGGATTCCTGCTTCTGTCAAAATGTTTAATTTTAACTCTGTATGTACTACATTCAATTAAATATTTTATGCGTTCAATGAGTGTATTTGCAGCATCATTAACATGATACAAATGACACATACATAGGTGTTTTTTGTTACCATTATTTGCCCAACTGGAGGAAATCTGCTTCTCAGTGGGGCACTGCAGTCAAGAATGATGATTTCTCCGGTAAGAAGTGAAAAAGTAATTATCATAAATGCAATGCAAAAGTAATTATTGTTTATCATTGTTTTGCGAGACATGGATGGATTGTGTTAATACTTTTGACATGAAGCTGTGTACTGTGGACGAATCAATTGAAACTCGCTGCATCGATATTTTACAAGAATGGGAAAATATTAAAAAAATGGACAGAGAAAAATCGTCATAAACATTTGACAGAAGACAACCAAAATAGAAAATTCCAAACACTTGATGATCGTCCTTAATAATGCATAAATACACTAGACATGATATTTATAACAGCATGTAATATCCTGTGATGAAGATCTCTATACTATGATAAATCCTAACTACGGTAAAATCGGAACTTGCATAAATGGCTGAAAGACCAATTAGGAGGAATTTCTGGAAACATATTGCCAACCAGTGTTTCACACGTTGTTCCATCAAAAATTACGTGATTTGTCTGACATTGAGGGATATCTTCTCATTTATCAAAAACTCCCATTAGCTACACGATTAATCAAGATGGAGTTTTGACGGGTGTAATTTTGCGAAACATTAATTAACTACGTTGAACCATACAGTGTCTCTTTAATTAATCAGCTCCAGCAACAATGTCGTTAACACGATTAGCTGAAGCTATACCTCACTTTGATATTTGACAATGTGTTTAGTCTCCAGCGACGGACGCTTTTTGCGTGACACCAGCGACGCCGTTGATAAGATCTTAATGAGCAGGTTCCTTTAACACGAAATAAATTCCCATTGTAATGACATGAGTCTAACTCACGCGGCTGGAAACAGTGGAATGTGTTGCGTGGGTCATGGAGATAGTTACAGCGCTGAATACACATTTTTGTAAGAGTTGTATAGTAAAATTTTATTATTGCGCAATTGGTACAGTTAATGCATTCAAAACACAGTACTACACCTCGAATAAAAACAAGCGTCCTACAGTATATTCAGATAAGAGATAGACCGGATGTAAACAAAAGTTTCGGGTGATTTTCACGCTAACGCCGCCGTCTCGACGTAAAACAGGAGCCCTCATTGGTCAATTCGCAATTAAATGCCTATGCCGAGCGGCAGAGCAGTCGTATCAAGGCAGAGTCACATTCAGGCTCAGACGTGTTACGTATGTCGTGTGCATCATTGCAATTTGATATTTCTTTGGACGTTTTTGTTTGTTATCTTATTAAGTTGTTGAGTTTGTCGTTGTTATTGTTATACCTTGTTATTGATTGTTATTGTTATCAACTGCTTGCGCAAAATGCACAGTAGTACAGATACTGCCGATGAAGTTGTAAACTCCTGTAGTCCACCTAGGAAACGCTCTAAAAAAAGACACCTGAGTGCAGAAATGAAAGAGGTCATTTTGAATATATATAAGATCGAGAGCGAGGAGAACGAGGCATCAACCATCAAAGAAATTGTTGTGAAGGTTTCTCACAAAGTTGGGGTGTGTCGCGTATCAGTGTTTAATGTGTTAAGACAATACAAGAAAAATCACACCTTTTCTGAGCCAATGACCAGTAAACATCGCAAAAGTATTGTTAAATCATTGGATGAAGCTGATAAGCATGCGATTAGGAGGAAGGTGCATGAATTCTTCTTTAGGAATGAAATACCTACTATAGATAAAGTACTGCAGGAGGTAAATGGAGATACAACGTTGCCAAATTTCAAACGATCAACTTTCCATGCGTTACTGAAGCATTTAAATTTCAAATGGAAAAAACGGGGTCGTATTAGTTTACTACTGGATAGAGAAGAAATTGTGCTATGGAGGAGGGATTATTTAACAAAAATTGGGAAATATAGAAATCAAAACAGGAAGATTTATTACCTTGATGAAACGTGGGTAAACCCAGGACACACTACAAGTGAAGTATGGGTTGATGATTCTGTAACTTCATCCAGGAGGGCCTTTCTAGATGGACTGTCCACCGGATTAAAAAATCTAGCAGGTAAATACGAGTAATAGACAACAATCGGATGTTTTTCAAACCTTGGGAACAAGGTTCTAAACAGTAATTCCAGGGGGCAGATGAAACATATTACAAGTAACAGAACTTTTATAACTTTCGATAAAATGCGTGGATGTTTTATTGTCATTTTTATTTGTTAGAACTTTTTTAAGCCATGTTTTTATGTGTTTTCGATATTTCAATAATTTTTTAATATAATCTTAAAATATGTCGAATATTATAAACTTAAAAAAAGTTACTAAGTTTTATATTGTGTACCGTTCCTAATATTTCTAATCATTTTAATTCATACTTTAATCTTTATAAAGTTATAATTTGTTAATATTAATATTTGCGCGTATTTCAGGTTCCTGATCATTCATTTTTTAAAGGTTTATAACTTTAAATTAAATTGTGAAGCGCTGAGTAATCATACGACGTTCAATATTCTTTCTTTCAATATGACTAAATAATCCCAATTATAGCAATCTGATACTCATGTCTCAATGTTTTTTCGCTGAATGTGATGAAAACATTTGAAAAAGGTTCGCTTATTGAAATAAATCTACACCAGTTAGTACTTCGATTTCCAGCTAAAGGGAAAAGGCTCATTATCTGCCATATTGGCAGTGAGGATGGATTTGTTGTTGACGGCCTGTGGTGCTTTGAGTCTAAGAAAACTGGAGATTACCAGGAGAAAATGAATGGCGAATCGTTTGAACAGTGGTTTTCAAAAATTTTACCGAACTTAGAGGAAAACGCAGTAATTGTGTTGGATAATGCGCCTTATCATTCTCGAAGAATGGAGAAGGTCCCAACAACGGCTTCAAGGAAAGTTGATGTTCAAAATTGGCTCCGCTCGAAAAATATCAACTTTGAAGAAGCAATGCTGAAAGTACAATTATTAAGAATTGTCAAGATTCACAAGGCGGAATATCAAAAATACGCCATTGACGAAATGGCAGCAAGTCAAAATAAAACTGTGCTCCGTTTACCTCCATACCATTGCGAGCTCAATCCCATTGAGCTCATATGGGCAGAGGTTAAAAATTATATAGCTAAGCACAATACAACTTTTAAATTTTGTGACCTCAAAGGACTTTTCAAAGAAGCACTAGAATTAATAACAGCGCAAAAATGGGAAAACTGTATTAAGCACGTGAAAGACAAAGTTGAAAAGAGAATGTGGGAACTGGACAATATTTTAGAGGAACAAGTCGAGCCATTCATTATTGACGTTGGTGCTTCAGGCAGTAGCGATGATGAAAGCTCATCAAGCTCATCTTTCCAATAAAAGATGTCGTTCATCAAATTCGGTAAGTTATAAGTAATTATAAGGCTACTGTATTTTTTAATTAATTATTGACATTTTTGAACCCATTTTGGCAAAACCTATTCAAGAATCTACTTTCTGACAATGTTCAACCATGCACATTTTTTTACGTTTTGAACGTTTTAATTTTTTTACATATTTACCTAGAAATCAAAAAATATACTAATCAATATTCTAAAAGCAATTTTAAGAGATATACGATTATTTTTAATTTAGGCTAATTTAAACGCCATTTTGAGATTATATTCGACTGTATTTCACCAAACATCAGGCGGCATCCGAAGCTGGAAATCGAAGCGAAAATTTTGAAACCCTTATGTATATTTACATCATTATATATTTCCTACCCCACCCCCACATGATCCTATATCCATCACCAATCGTATACACATCGAATTGTGCTAATTTACTACAAAGTTACGCAAAGCAGCATCTACGTATACTATCTAAAATATGTACTGCGTGACTCTGAATACGTCCCTGCCGAATGTTACAGCGTTCGATGATCACGTGGTCTTGTTTATGTCCGGTCTATCTCTTATCTGAATATACTGTAGAGCTCATTCGGTTTCGATGAATGGCCGAGTTCTACCAAACAGCAGTTAATTTCGGCTGATCAGAGTCCAGATCACCGAGGACTTGATCTGGCACGTATACATCTCGTTAATAGCGGCAGCTGCTGGGAATAAGCTAGGCTATCTGTTTAGGGCTAAGAAGTACTTTATACTTTTCTCTGCTTGACCTCTTCACTCAACAAGGCCCTGTTGGATGAGTCTTTTCTAACGGACAGTGTCGGGACCGCACTGGCGTAGGCGATCTATCTCTCTTCTATCGAGGATATCGAGATTGTGGAACAATCTACATGAGCAGCCTTTTCCCAGTGCTACTAACCTTAAGCAGTTCAAAAATCAGATAAACAAAGTTTCTTCAAGCTCCTTATACCAGCCGCGGTGCCCTGGCATTTAGGTTTCTGCCTGCGCAGCTGCTCCGGTATAAAAAAGATTGCTCATTTGGTGAGATTTGCCACGCTTGAAGAGAATTCTGTAACCAATAATTCTGCATCTGCGATTATACGATTCAAATACTGCCAGTAGTCTGGAATAAAGGATGTACATTTTTTATCAAATCTAGGTTAGTGGTACCAGTAGCTGAGAGGTAAGGAACATATGGAGATCGGGGGGCAATACAGTCACTAATTTGTTTTTTGTAAATTCATCGAGCGGAGAGGGGAGGTTTAGTGTAAGTGACACCGGCTCTAGATTAAAATTTTAGAAAAACAAAGTGGACTACAGATTAAACGGCTCGACGAATTTTGATATAAGTATGAGGTGTGGCTGGATTCATCTTGGTAGTGCGAATGACACTGGCTATATGAAAACCTTATAAAAACAAAATGGGGTGGATTTTAATAGAAAAGTTCAACCTTGAAATTTCTATTTCACGGGCTACATCTTAAATGGCCTGATTTTGGCACATGATGTGTCTCTAGACTTCTCTTAATAGCACTATTAAATATTTATTCGTTCCAGTTGCTGTAGTCGGGTTGCTTGTATTTTAAAAAACGTACATTTTGCAATTAGGTTGCACGTGTAAATAATATTATATATATATATATATATATGCGACTTATATATATATATATAAGTCGCAGACCAAAGGAAATAAATCGGAAAATACTTCCAGCATCAAAAATATTTTTAAATGACACGTATGTTCGACACATATCTGACAAGTGTGTCTGTCTATTATTCATTTAAAATTACTTTTATTTGAAAAATCGCTTAAACATGTCAAAATAAATTTAATCGTCTACTGGAATCGGAGAAAAAAGGTTCCTCCATTTACTGGAGGAACAAAGGCACGAGGGGTTGGTTGCACTCGATTGGGAAACCGATCCGCATAAACATGTGCCATTTTTTATTTCGTTTGAGCCACGCAACAGACACCACTATTCGTTACCGACTGACACTGACTGTATACAACTGAATAAAATAATTGTAAAAACATCGTTCCAAATTCTTTCGCTTTTTTGTTTCCGATGCGATGAACCGATAAGGCGGATTATATCCGTTGTTGCCAAACACGAGCACATAATATTATTATTGAGACAGGGCGGTACTCAAACTTCCAAAGGGCTATAACTTTGTTACTTTAATTTTACCAGAAAAATGGTAAAGGAAAAAAACATTTCTTTTGATCAGATCTACTCACTGTTAAAATAAATGACTCAACTTCGAAGTCACCCTGTATATACAGGGTATCCGCAAAGTTGGGGTTTTCCTTTTCACAAACAACTACCCTTGAAATAACAAACGTAATGTGTAGTGAAACGAGGGCGACCAAGTAAAAAAAATAAAGGAATAAGTACTCACTCTCCAGTTGACGAGAAGTGCTAAGTACGTCTCTGCCCGAAATCATACCGCTCCAACAGAAAATGAAATCAGCTGATGCGCTACCGAGCAGACGCCGGCGGTAGTGCAGACCACGAACAGAAGTGACAAATATGACCATCGTGCAGAAACCACATTGATTGTCTTACACTTAATGGCACATCTTGTAACAAGGAAGGCAAAATGTTGCGTAAAAAGTCTAGGTATTGCATCCCGTCCAATCGATTTGGGAGAATAAATGGTCCAATGAGCATACCGTTCACCATGCCAGCCCAAACATTCACCGAAAATGTTTGTTGAAAATGTGCCCGACGGACAGCGTGCGGATTTTCTACTGACCAAACATGAGTGTTGCGAAAGGTATTCACCCCATTACGCGTGAACGTAGATTCGTCTGTCACCAATATGCACTTCAAAAAGTCCGGATTATTGTCATGTTGATGCAACAACCACTCACAAAACCGCACTCTTGCTGGAAAATCGTCAGGTTGAAGGGCTTGTACACGTTGGACGTGAAACGGATACAGCCCCTCTTCACGCAGCGTTTGCCACACTTTAGTTTTTGATACTTGCACTTCTCTAGCCACGTCTCTAGTGCTTGTTGTTTTTTGAAACGCAATCGATTATACGGGTTCGTTTACCTCTACACGCGTGACCGTAACCGTCGGTTGAAGGTTGCATACTGACCTGACACACTGACCCCGACCCAGTTCTGTCGTCGGGTTGAGCCAGCGACCTTGTACCACTCGGTGATGTCGCGGCTACAGGACGGTATTCAGATATTTTTGATGTTGCACAGCCCTTTATCTCGGTTCCCTTAAGACATTGGCGTATATGGTACTAAGAAAAATTGCTTATGTTTTCAAGATCTACACGTCGTGTAAAGGAAAACCCCAAATTTGCGGTGACAAAAATTCATCAGAAATAACCTTAAAATAACAAAAAAATTCATAAACGTTCATAAATTCATAATTCATGGACGATTCATTTGAATGTATTTGAAAAAACACGTGATAGTATTTAATTGATATTATTAGAACTTAAAACCCAAGCCCAAAGTACCGCTAAAAACCATCTACTGGTATCTGTTCAACTATGTACTGGAATCACTACACATATTTTTGATTTTTCTCCATATTCTGCTGGCCGCCAAATGAAACTACAGATGTTGAAGTAATTTGGCACTTTGAAACAAGCCATATAATGCGTGAAACGTCAGTAAACATTTTCTTCATGACCTATGGTTTCATTTGGCGGCCAGCAGAACATAGCGATTGATCAGCTAGACAACGGCAGGGTGAGTTTTAGATGTTACGTTTTTGATTTTGTCACATTTCAACAGTGCAGCACAAAATAAATATATGTAAAAAGAACAAAACAAAATCAATGAAAACAAACTTGTTACAGACGCTTCCAAGAGGAATCTAGCAGGAAATAAAGGTCCCTTTAGTTTACCGCTTTTAAAAAATCTGCATTGTCTACTTATTGTGAAGTGGCTAGAGAGGGTACAAGGTTCAGAGGTATAAGCCCTGGAAAAATGTGGCGATAAATTTGGTACTGAATCTAAACATTTTAAAGATGGTATAATAAGCCCGCGTTTCGAATTATTCGGGTATATTTCGGTTTGTGACCAACTTTAGAAGAATTGTAAGAAGGTAGTGACAAATACCGAACAAGTACAGATTTCACTCAAAGCGTATCCGACATAGTGCATATCATAGTATTTTCATAATGCAGTGACAGTTTGAAGCCCGCATATCACTGTATCGAATCTGTATAAACAATGCATTTTTAAAGAGGCAAGCACATTGATCCTGATGGTTAAATAATGGCCTATCTATTATTGATTAAAAAGACACAATATGCAGTGGGAGCATACGGTTGAACAAAACATGATTGATTAGATGTCGACGAGAACGCTCACTGGCTTCAACGGAATGGTAACGTAATGTATCGCTGCTGGCTATATCAATTTAGGTCGACAGAATATATGAATCGTTTTCCCTTTAGACGAGAACGAGAATGCTGCTTTATATTATTACTCAGAATTTGCTGATGCTAGAGGTTCTATTCTGAAATTCCCTAAATTGCATATTTTGTATTTTTGAGACTGTTGGAGGAGAAAAAAACCTCTCTATTCATCATCAGGACCATACAGCATAATGCATTGTCTCCTAAGCTGTTTGCGACATTCGGAGTATTCAACTGAGTATCAGAGTAAGAAACTTTTGCAACAAAAGGACCAGGCACAAAACATATGGAAAATGGGTCTCAGTCGATTTGTCTAAAATTTCAGTATGATTTATACGAGCCCCTTCCCACTTCAGTTGGCCTAACTATTTAAATCCCAGTTTTTTCTTATCAAACACAAATAATAAAAATGTAGCAGGGTGTTATAGGTTTATAATATAAACAACGAATATTTTGATAATATATAGTAGAAAACACCAACTTTCTCACTCCCTAATCAAATTTGCAGCATAAAAATAACACATGTTGCAATTACAGCATATCAACCTATTTTCATTTCAATGCAAAATAAGTCTATAACGCATAGGTGGCTGTGAAAAAAAACCCATGACAATTGTTTTTATTAATCCCAGCTGTCAGAATACGTTTAAAATAGTTTTGGGTAGTTAAGGTTTTCCAAACTGGGTAGAGGAAAGGTTATTAGTAAGGAAATTCGGTTACCGATAATTAAATTTTTTAATTCTGGGAAATCAAACGCAGAAATTGCAACTTTGTTAGACTTATCGCGGTACAGAGTGAGAAATATTGTTAGAAGATATAACGTAACTTGTTCCGTTAATATTAAGTCACGATATGTGAAAAAAAGTAATATCACAAATGCCGACCGAAGAGCATTAAGAAGAATAATCGTGAAAAACAGGCGTGCCAATTATTTACAATTAAGTGTTCTGTGGAGTGACGCTGTTGGAAGGAGAATTTCGAGGTCCACAACTCATAGAGAGGCCTACAAACTGGGATTTAGCACTTGCAAGGTAAGTTTTCTTATAAAAAAAAAGTGAAGTAAAAATCCTAAAGTTGCACAACTTATTTATAGGCCAAAGAAAAGCCACTATTAACTCCACTGCAAAAGAAAAATCGGCTTAGATGGGCTAAAGAACATAGACAATAGACACCTCAACAATGGTGTGCAATACAATGGAGTGATGAGGCCCGATTCGAAGTTTGTGTTAGTGACAGTCGCAGTTGAGTTATTCGCAAAAAAAATGAAGCATTCCATGTTGACTGTCTGAAGAGAAAAGTGAAATATCCAGCATCCATTATGGTCTGGGGCAGTATGTCATCAAAAGGAGTAGGAAAACTTCATTTTATTGATGGAAATGTGGATACAAACAAATATTTGGCAATTTTAGAAGATTTGCTTTTACCAGTGATGGAAGAATGTTTGACATCCGGCCAAGACTTTGTGTTTCAGCAAGATGGTGCAGCGTGCCATACCTCAAAAAAGGCTATAACATGGATGGAAGAAAATAATGTACCACTTTTGAAATGAGTTTCTAGCAGTCCAGATCTGTCACCTATTGAAACTTTGTGGCACGAGATGAAAAAGGTTCTACGACAACATCCTGCTCGTTCAATCACCGAACTGAGACAAAAGCTTCAAGAAATATGGTATTGTTTTACACCAAATGTTTGCCAAAACTTGGTTAACACTATGCCCCAAAGAATTTCAGCCGCAATAAAAAATTAAGGTGATGTTACCCAATGGTAATCTTTCAATAATTGTTGCTTTCTTAACTTCGCGCATTTATTCCCACATTGTTTATTTGTTCAGACGTTCTATTAGTTATAGGTCAAAGTGATTTCAAATATGTATTCTTTACGACTAGAGCGTATCTAAAATGTTTTTGAGAAAATAAATTGTTTTAGAAGTAAATAGTTTCGTCATGTTTAGTTTATAAAGGCATATTTTGGTACAAATCTTGAAGTGGGTCAACTGAAGTGGGAAGGGGCTCGTATTTCTTGCCTTCCCGAACAAAAGTGTCCCAGGGACCAAAGAAATCATATGGTTAGTTTCTGAGAAATAGGTGGATAAAGTTTGCCTGATTTGCAAAAATGTTGAATGTGCTAATAGTAGTTCTTGGACCAAAGACTCTGGAGAATCACTATACTAAAAGAAATATTTCGTTAAAACACCATGTAGGAAGGTGTTGGGAGATGTCATGTGGATCCTGACATGATCCTTACACGACCAGTTTCAGGGCATTTTTATATTTCTATGCTGGAATAGATTTGGCACGAGAATTCAGGAAACTTAAAGGAAAGGTAGCTTTTCAAGAGTTATTCAAATACTGCATGTACCAAATCTAGGAACATTTATAAAATAGCTCATGCTCTTATTGATGGGCACCATCCCCCGATTATTATGGGAGGTAGATTATCGCATCATCTGTTTAAAGTATATATAAAAATCAGCTGTCACAATTCAAGTTAGTCTAATTTTTGCTTAATTTATCTCACTTGGTACAAGTAAATCGACTCTGTGCCCGACTTAGCAGATATACAAATGTTGGAAGTACAAATAACTACGACTGGCAGCGCTGGGATTTTTGACTAAATGTACTCTGGCAGATTTAAAGAATTTACGAAACGTTGAAAAAGCTTATTCTCCACAACTGGTACAAAACCTGGATCGTTTAAAACACGTATTATCTCCGTAGCCATTGTTTTGTGGGAAATTTGATTAATATACTAATGGGTGATTTTTTTGCTAGTATCTTTTTGGCAACACTGTTTTTGACAGATGACGCGTGAATCGTGTCGTGTGTCATTGTCAAACTTGTTCAGTTTGGTCTATAATTTAACCATGAATCGACTTGCGAACGAACAACGCTTGCAAATTATTGAATTTTACTATCAAAGTTCATGCTCGGTTAAGAGAGTGCATCGAGCACTGCTTCCAATTTATGGGCGATTTCGTCGGCCTACAGAGGGAGCTATTCGGAAGCTTGTGACTAAATTTCGAACCCAGTTCACATTATTGGACATTAAACCACCAACACGCAGACGTAAAGTGTGGACTGAAGAAAATATTGCGGCTGTATCCGCCAGTGTTAGTGATGACCTTGAAATGTCGATTCGCCGCCGTTCGCAGCAATTGGGCCTCTGTTACTCCACTACGTGGAAAATTTTGCGACAGGATTTGGGTGTAAAACCTTATAAGATACAGCTGGTGCAAGAATTGAAGCCATACGACCTCCCACAATGTTTCCCATTTGGTGAATGGGCGCTGGCAAAGTTGGAGGAAGATCCACATTTTTATCGAAAAATTGTGTTCAGCGACGAAGATCATTTCTGGTTGAATGGGCACGTTAACAAGCAAAATTGCCGCATCTGGAATGAAGACCAGCCAGAAGCATTGCAAGAGCTACCAATGCATCCCGAAAAAATCACTGTTTGGTGTGGATTATGGGCCGGTGGCATCATCGACGAAACAATGGCCCTATTGAGAGGCGAGTTCGGTGAACAGTTTATCTGACGTTTGGGGGCCGTCAATTGGCCGCCTAGATCGTGTGATTTAACGCCGTTGGACTATTTCTTGTGGGGCCATGTTAAGGCTAATGTCTACAGTCAACGATTGATGCACTGGAAGCCAATATTGAAGCATTTATTCATGAGATACTGGCCGATATGTTGGAGAGAGTGTGCCAAAATTGGACTTTGCGCATGGGCCATTTAAAGCGGAGCCGCGGCCAACATTTACATGAAATAATCTTTAAACATTAAATTATATCGATCGTTCTATCCACTCAAATAAAGATTTAATGGTTTTTTCAAATTTTTTGAGAGACAATTTTGTGAAGTGTATATTTCTTTGGAGGCACGTAATTCTCAAGAAGCTAGGGTGCCAGTTTACCTATGGCGGAAGAAATTCTTTCAAGGTAACTGTCACTTGTCAGTTTATTCTGGTGAAGGTATTTGTAACAATAGGCCTCATCAACTTCCATTGATTGATCTGACCTAAAAAGAAGGGTTAATTACTTTTCCGCAAAATCCCCGAAGCTTCGGTAAGACAAAAGAAGACATCTCTCTCCTAACAAAGCACCCTAATTAATAGGGCATAATCTTGGAGATTCTATCTAGATGTACACGAGCTACTAAGGGATGCTCTCCTCCTTTGTTCTATCCGGAGATCTTAGTGTAATATTAAAACGGTTATTGTGTACGGGACGGGTTTGTTGACAACGGTAAATTCCCCTGATGTTGTCAGACGTGTATTGTTGGAAGATCGCTTACAAGGTGCAGTCTGCAGCTCGGGTTCGATATAGATACTCTCCCGGTCATAAAGACAAAACGTGTTAAGTTGCACGTTGCTTATTTCCTATTTTTAGCTCATTGTAATGCTGTTTACTATCTATGCCTAGATAATGCTACAAAAAATCGGTTACAAAAGTTTAAAAATAGTGGTTGTAGTATTTTACTTTAAAGTCGCTTTTATTATCATTATATGAAACTTTTTTCTTCTTTTAATCCCATTTAAATAATGTCTATCATAATGTTTACACCCTGTATAATGTACACGATAACCTCCAACAAGTTGCTCCTTGCATAGCTGTACTGGTTTGTACCTTCATTATTTTAATAATCTTGTTTAGTGTGTATTTTCTAATCATCGTTGGTTGCCCCCTTGCTCAACAGTTTCCGTGTCTTAAGCTCTAGATTTATTTTTTCACTGTTTTAGCCTCTTTGCTTTTATTAAGTTTGACTGTGTTATGTTCTATATGAAGACATTTTTTGTTTCTATTCAGTTTACAACTGAATTTATTTATACTAAGTGACATATAAATCCAAACACCCAGTTTAAATGGTTTTATTTTAATAAAATTTTGTATAAGTACTTAATGAAGCATGTGCTACGCATTCTCCAACGCGCCTAGGCATGCTTCTGATCAGGTGGTCAATGTCCTCCTGTGGTATCTCATTCCAGGCAACCACCAACTCCTCTCGAAGTGCTTCTAGAGTCTGAGGAGGACGTTGCAAATTGAGCAATCTCCTACCCATCATATCCCACACGTGCTCAATTGGGGATAAGTCGGGAGATCTTGGTGGCCATGGTAACAATGTGACATCATTATGTTGAAAGAAGTCTATTGTGACTCTTGCAACATGTGGTCGGGCATTATCTTGTTGGAAAGTTGGATCTGCCAGGGTGTCAAGATAGGGTAAAAGATGGGGTTCTAGAACTTCGTGGATATAACGCTGCGCGTTCATGTTACCTCTGATGAAGATTAAAGGTGACCTGGAACCATAAGCTATAGCACCCCAAACCATAACTCCAACAGTGTGATGAACATGTCTTTCAACAAAAAACTGTGGATTCCTCCTTTCACCACGTCGCCTTCTAACCCTGGCACGACCATCGTGCATGCCTAAACAAAATCGAGACTCGTCACTAAAGACAATACTGTTCCATTCCTGATCCCAGAGTGACCGTTGTCTGCACCACTCAAGGCGATTACGTCGGTGTTCTCGAGTTAAAGGGAGGACCCAGTGTGGCCGGTATGAAAACAAGCCAAAACTTCTCATTCGTCGGTAAACACTTCGCATGCCAATAGGTCTTCCGTGTTCTGCAAACCATTCATTTGCAATGGACCTGGTAGTGGAGAAACGGTCCCTTAAGGCCAATAATCTTAGGCGGCGATCTTCACGGTCTGTTGTTCTACGGCGGCGTCCAGTGCCCCTTGCTCTTTGCGTACGGCCTTCTCGAAGCCATGCCTGACAACACCTAACCACAGTGTCTACACTTCTTTGCACTTTAACTGCAATTGCCCGAAAAGAAAGTCCAGCTTCCCGAAGTCCCACTATACGGCCCCTATCAAACTCACTAAGTTGACGAAATCGTACAGGTCTCCGTACTTTAGGCATCGTAACCGATCGTAAAGGATGTCAAGAACCAAAATCCGCCAACGCTGATTCTTTACTGCGGCTGAAATATTCATTTTTAGAGCGTTAGTGAATTAAAAAAAGCAGTATAAAAACCGGAATATTCAACTGATAAGGCTGAAAATTTTTTCACTTGCTATTTACAGTAAGATAAATACATTCACCAACTTTTATTAAAATGAAACCATTTAAACTGGGTGTTTGGATTTATATGTCACTTAGTATACTTTGTCTGAAAGGTTGAGTAGAATAGTTTTTTTTCTAGAGTCGGCCTTTTGAGGAGCACTATATATTATAATGTATACCTTAATGAGGACCGACTATTAATATTATTATTGTTATTATGTTGACTTGGATGAGACTGAAAATCTACGGCAGTAAATTAGGACAGAATAACAAGTCTATTTTGGGATTTTATGGAGACTTACTTCTCGCGTATAATTTATCAACAGAGTCCTTGTACAACTTTTTCCCCGAGTATTTTTCTACAACACCGCTGATGGATGTTAACAAGTTATCTCTGTCCGCTTCGTTCAATTACATGATTATTTTTGAGAGAAAGAAACCGGTTTTTGCAGCTTACCGCCATTCATCATAGTTTGCGTAGAGGAAGAAGCTTAAACAGGAGAGCGTAGCTGATTTTGTGCAAGAACAGTTTTTTTGAAGGGATTAGTTTCTGGAGATGCGAATAATAAGATCTTATTCTGGTATTTGGCACGATTTAGACTTACAAACAATTAAATTCTTGAAAAACTCTTTACAGATTTTATTGCAAAATACAACCTCATATCTGAAGAGCAATATGGATTCCAGGAAGCAAAAGCAAGTCAAGATGCACTTATTCAGTTAACAAGCCAAATTTACAAGTACGTTGATAATAATAAATCAACAGCATGCCTTTTTGTAGACCTAATCAAAGCATTCGATAGTATTACACATCAAAAATTATTAAGAACCTTGCAAAATTTACGATTTCGTGGAGTCACTTATCAACTGATGAAAAGTTATTTGGAAAAGAGGACACAATGTGTGAACATCAACAGTACACTGAGTGAAAATACGATTGTTAGATGCGGAGTTCCACAAGGAACCGTATTAGGACCATTGCTGTTTAATTTATATATTAATGACCTTTTTAAATTTAAAAAACGATGGAGAAATTATTGGTTTCGCAGACGATACGGCAATTATTTACTCAGACAAAGATTGGACTTCTTTAAAAAGCAAAATTGTATTAGATTTTCAAAAGGTTAAAAATTTTTCACGGAAAGGATTTTAACAGTCAATTTCAACAAAACATACTTTATTACATTTTCTTGCGACAACAGATCTTTAATCAACTCCAAATTAAAACGTTGAATAGCTGTAGAAACATACAATTGGTTGATAATTTCAAATACCTAGGGGTATTCATAGATAACCATCTAAGATGTAATAAACATATTGAAAATTTAGTAAGAAAATTAAGATACCTTATTCCGAAAGTCAAATATTTCAGCAGTTTTTTTAAGCGAAAAATATCTACACATGATATATCATGCCCTTCTTCAATCATTACTACCTTACGGAATCTTAGGATGGAGGGGAGTCATGAATAATTATTATAAAAAGATTGAAATTACGCAGAAGTGGATTTTGAACAAAAAGAAATGTTATCCCTCAGAAAATCTTTACAATGAATCTCAGCTTTTCGACTGCCGCAAAATTATTTTTATCATACAATAATATATTTAACAGAAAATCCAAAATTGTTACTTTCTATCAGCCACAATTAAACGCGACTCAAGGAAACCTCTGCACTAATTCCTAGACTTAATAAAACTAACAGCCAAAGATCATTCTATTTTCTATGCTCAAAATTTTATAATGTTATTCCTGCAAGCCTTAAACATATAAAATGTAAAAAACGTTTAAAAATTGGATTAAAATCATGGATCCTAAGTAAACCAAGGCTACAAATCCATATGTTTGTTGACACTAAAAACCTTAATGTTATTTTATCATAAAATGATGCAAATTTATACATTTGACTAGTATACTTAAAGAAAATTTGTTGTATTAATATAACTCAACTTCGGTTAAAACCCAAGCACAAGTGTACACTTTTTTGGGTATATTATGTTTATTGGACATTGCCGTTATTATTTATACGAAAACTTTGTAATTGGACCAATAAACATTATTATTATTATTATTATTACTTCCCCTGCATAAGCGATTGAAGTGATGTGCGAAAAATTAAGATTTTTTAGTTTGGTATTTTATTACCATGAGAATCTGTCAATTATTTCCATTGGGCTCTGTGCAATGGCAGCAAAGTTAGAAACAAGAAATAACGATGTTCGTATTAAAACACTGTTGTTACTTTTAGTCTCTTCAAAAAAGGTTTTATACGTAATCAAAATTATTAGCAAGTCTTTGGGATCTTTTGGATGTCCTAAAAAATATGTGCACACACATTAAAATAATTGCCAAATTAAAAATTATGTAAAAAATGATATTCAAAAAGAAACATTTTTAACGGTATCAACATCCATAATTTAAAAAATTCGTTAATCGAATAAAAAATGTATCGGTTATATAGTTAAAAACCATTCTACTAAAATTACAGTAGCTATCAATATCCCTCGTAGTGTAAGTTAGGATATTAAACCATTTGATTTTAACTTGGCGATTCTTGTATTATACTAAGTGACATATAAATCCGAACACCCAGTTTAAATGGTTTTATTTTAATAAAAGTTGGTGAATGTATACTAAGTGACATATAAATCCGAACACCCAGTTTAAATGGTTTTATTTTAATAAAATTTTGTATAAGTACTTAATGAAGCATAATAGGTAAATGATAAAAATTTCAAAATGATTGCACTGCTTAAAGCCCTTTGACCTTTAATAATGTGTGGATGCACCCTGATGTGCTACGCATTCTCCAACGCGCCTAGGCATGCTTCTGATCACGTGGTCAATGTCCTCCTGTGGTATCTCATTCCAGGCAACCACCAACTCCTCTCGAAGTGCTTCTAGAGTCTGAGGAGGACGTTGCAAATTGAGCAATCTCCTACCCATCATATCCCACACGTGCTCAATTGGGGATAAGTCGGGAGATCTTGGTGGCCATGGTAACAATGTGACATCATTATGTTGAAAGAAGTCTATTGTGACTCTTGCAACATCGTCGGGCATTATCTTGTTGGAAAGTTGGATCTGCCAGGGTGTCAAGATAGGGTAAAAGATGGGGTTCTAGAACTTCGTGGATATAACGCTGCGCGTTCATGTAACCTCTGATGAAGATTAAAGGTGACCTGGAACCATAAGCTATAGCACCCCAAACCATAACTCCAAACATGTCTTTCAACAAAAAACTGTGGATTCCTCCTTTCACCACGTCGCCTTCTAACCCTGGCACGACCATCGTGCATGCCTAAACAAAATCGAGACTCGTCACTAAAGACAATACTGTTTCATTCCTGATCCCAGAGTGACCGTTGTCTGCACCACTCAAGGTGATTACGTCGGTGTTCTCGAGTTAAAGGGAGGACCCAGTGTGGCCGGTATGAAACAAGCCAAAACTTCTCATTCGTCGGTAAACACTTCGCATGCCAATAGGTCTTCCGTGTTCTGCAAACCATTCATTTGCAATGGACCTGGTAGTGTAGAAACGGTCCCTTAAGGCCAATAATCTTAGGCGGCGATCTTCACGGTCTGTTGTTCTACGGCGGCGTCCAGTGCCCCTTGCTCTTTACGTACGTCCTTCTCGAAGCCATGCCTGACAACACCTAACCACAGTGTCTACACTTCTTTGTACTCTAACTGCAATTGCCCGAAAAGAAAGTCCAGCTTCCCGAAGTCCCACTATACGGCTCCTATCAAACTCACTAAGTTGACGAAATCGTACAGGTCTCCGTACTCTAGGCATCGTAACCGATCGTAAAGGATGTCAAGAACCAAAATCCACCAACGTTGATTCTTTACTGCGGCTGAAATATTCATTTTTAGAGCGTTAGTGAATTAAAAAAAACAGTAAAAAAACCGGAATGTCCAACTGATAAGGCTGAAAATTTGTTCACTTGTTATTTACAGTAAGATAAATACATTCACCAACTTTTATTAAAATAAAACCATTTAAACTGGGTGATCGGATTTATATGTCACTTAGTATATAAGCATTTATACCTATATAAAAACATAAGCTACAGTGAGCAGTTTGTTGATGATAAATGCATCCCTGCCCGTTTTTCCTGAAAGAGAGATTAAATAACTCAGCATAGATTAGCAATATTATACGACAGGTTGTTATCTACAGAGAAATAATATATATTTTTCATCTAAATATTGTTTCATATGAAATAATACACAGCAGCTTTTGTTCATAATGTAGCAAATATTGTTTATCAAACATCAAACCAGCAACTAAGGAGCTTCACACTGTCTAGCAACTGCAATTCAAGTTGATTACTGAAACCCGTTGTGGCGACTGAAATGGTAATTTCTTTAATGTGAAAGTTGATTGCAGTACTTTTATTTAATATCAATTTATTTCTTTCACACCAAACCTCCATCAATTCAAAAATTATCAAGAAGTTCCTATAAAATTCTTTACCATTCGAAATGAAATTTGGAAGGTCATTTATGAAACGTATACTAAGTGACATATAAATCCGAACACCCAGTTTAAATGGTTTTATTTTAATAAAATTTTGTATAAGTTTTTAATGAAGCATAATAAGTAAATGATTGCACTGCTTTAAAGCCCTTTGACCTTTAATAATGTGTGGATGCACCTTGATGTGCTACGCATTCTCCAACGCGCCTAGGCATGCTTCTGATCACGTGGTCAATGTCCTCCTGTGGTATCTCATTCCAGGCAACCACCAACTCCTCTCGAAGTGCTTCTAGAGTCTGAGGAGGACGTTGCAAATTGAGCAATCTCCTACCCATCATATCCCACACGTGCTCAATTGGGGATAAGTCGGGAGATCTTGGTGGCCAAGTCTATTGTGACTCTTGCAACATGTGGTCGGGCATTATCTTGTTGGAAAGTTGGATCTGCCAGGGTGTCAAGATAGGGTAAAAGATGGGGTTCTAGAACTTCGTGGATATAACGATGCGCGTTCATGTTACCTCTGATGAAGATTAAATGTGACCTGGAACCATAAGCTATAGCACCCCAAACCATAACTCCAACAGTGTGATGAACATGTCTTTCAACAAAAAACTGTGGATTCATCCTTTCACCACGTCGCCTTCTAACCCTGGCACGACCATCGTGCATGCCTAAACAAAATCGAGACTCGTCACTAAAGACAATACTGTTCCATTCCTGATCCCAGAGTGACCGTTGTCTGCACCACTCAAGGCGATTACGTCGGTGTTCTCGAGTTAAAGGGAGGACCCAGTGTGGCCGGTAGGAAAACTTCTCATTCGTCGGTAAACACTTCGCATGCCAATAGGTCTTCCGTGTTCTGCAAACCATTCATTTGCAATGGACCTGGTAGTGGAGAAACGGTCCCTTAAGGCCAATAATCTTAGGCGGCGATCTTCACGGTCTGTTGTTCTACGGCGGCGTCCAGTGCCCCTTGCTCTTTGCGTACGGCCTTCTCGAAGCCATACCTGACAACACCTAACCACAGTGTCTACACTTCTTTGCAGTCTAACTGCAATTGCCCGAAAAGAAAGTCCAGCTTCCCGAAGTCCCACTATACGGAACCTATCAAACTCACTAAGTTGACGAAATCGTACAGGTCTCCGTACTCTAGGCATCGTAACCGATCGTAAAGGATGTCAAGAACCAAAATCCGCCAACGTTGATTCTTTACTGCGGCTGAAATATTCATTTTTAGAGCGTTAGTGAATTAAAAAAAAGCAGTATAAAAACCGGAATGTCCAGCTGATAAGGCTGAAAATTTTTTCACTTGTTATTTACAGTAAGATAAATACATTCATCAACTTTTATTAAAATAAAACCATTAAAACTGGGTGTTCGGATTTATATGTCACTTAGTATATAAATAACAATGGTCCCAACACGGATCCCTACGGTACACCAAGATAAAGAAACAGAGAGTATCCATCAGACATTATTTTATCAATTCTTACTATCATACTTTTGTTCGATAAGTGTGATTCGATCCATTTTAAAATAGGACTGCTGTGGGCAAACGTACTCCTGCCTCAAGTTATGTCGCGCACGTGCTGAAACACGGAAAGCGAAACTGGTTAGCTTTTAATCGCGAACCAAATAAATCCCGTGGTAGCGACATTCAGCACCGCCACATTGGCAAAAAGGTCGGCGTTAACGCAGAGATATGTCGTTCGTTCGCATTTTTCATCCGACGGCTAAAATAAAAGTCGAAATTAGAATCGAACCGTTATTGTTATTTATTTTGGGGTCATAATGGATCGTGGAGTGAGGTCCGGGGCGGCCAATGCCGTATTTCATTGCGGCACGTCACCATATTTAATAGAATTCGATCCACAAACGGAACACGGCTTTGTGCCCGGAGCTAGGCCGAAGAATATTTATAACCCTTTTCGGTCACATTCGGATCGGACGGTCACAGATGACCGGTATTACGCAGACTTGATATACATGCTCGCTATGAATCACGGATGTGGGGATCTGTAAGTCCTTGCCTCGCGAATCGCTGAAGATGAGGCGAAACGTGGCATTCACGTTTGTTAGAAGCCTTTCAAAATGAATCAAGAAGTGTCCTAGTCAGACATTTTTTTAGGATGTTTAGATCATTCTGAACAAAAAAGATGCAATAATTTTTCTCTAAGATTTACCGGTTTGAAGCCCGAAAAGTCCAAAAGTGGCCATTTCTAATGTTTAAAAACTCTGTTAGAGGTTTTTTGAGGTTGTAAAGTGTCTAAAGACCATATATCCACGGTTAATAATATTATAAGCAAAATATTACTATGAAATCAAAAGTCTGGCTACATGGACCCTTTATGTCCTAACGCCAATAAGTAAAAAAAAAGAAATGGAAAAGTATATTTTATGGATTTTCCACTTATTACCAAAAACGAAGGGAGATATAACGAAAAACAACTGTGAATGAAGAGCTTTTTCGAGTCGGAAAGATCATGTACAGGGAGACAAAGAAATTTGTAATTGGAAAAAATGTCTGATTATATTAGAAGGGGTATGACAGGGAGGAACAATGAGACCATTATTTTTTATTACAGTAACGGATTACATTATCAAGGTGAATAAAAAGTCAAGATGTACAATTTGGTTATAGGAATTTGCAAACAGAATATATCTAGCATGTGCGTTTGCTGCTGATGTTGAGGTGTTTTAAATAAAAACTGGAATGTATGGAATCGTTTGCTAATCAGATACGGCATGAAACTGTACAAAACCTAAATAAAAGTAACGGTAGTACAGAATGAAAAAAACGCAAGTAAATATATAAATAAATATATATAATATATAAAAGGGATACAATGAAATAGAATTATATAACAGAATACAGCATTAAACAAAGTTTACTATTCTATTAAATGATCGTTATAAATAAAAAAGAAATTTCAAGACAATCCTAAATGTGTGTTTATGACGTAATATACAGGCCAATTCAGACATATGGATATGAATCATGGATAGTATCGAAAAAAAAACAAGCTACAAGCATCGAAAATGAAGTACCTGAGAAGAGTGAAAGGATGGACAAGGGAAGACAGGATAATATCTGGCGACACTAGAAAGGAATTAGAAATACCCCACTACTGAATTTCATTTAGCATAGACAGCTGAGCTGGTGGCGCCATCTATGTACAAAAGGATGAAAGTAAATGTTCCAGTGAAGAAAATCTGGGAAACCAAAGTGGGTAAAAGGTGACTTGATTATATATTTATACAGGGTGTCCGCAAAGTTGGGGTTTTCCTTTACACGACGTGTAGATCTTGAAAACATAAGCAATTTTTCTTAGTACCATATACACCAATGTCTTAAGGGAACCGAGATAAAGGGCTCTGCAACATCAAAAATATCTGAATACCGTCCTGTAGCCGCGACATCCCCGAATGGTACTAGGACAATAGCTCAACCCGACGACAGAACTGGGTCGGGGTCAGTGTGTTAGGTCAGTATGCAACCTTCAACCGACGGTTACGGTCACGCGTGTAGAGGTAAACGAACCCGTATAATCGATTGCGTTTCAAAAAAATAATAATAATGGCACACTCATACACCAATAATGAACTCGTTGATATGTTGTTAATTTATGGCGAATGTCTTCAAAATGCTACAGAGGCGTCGCGAGTGTATGCAGATTGTTTCCCTAGACGACATCATCCAAGGCCCCGCAGATTTGTGTACCTGGTCCAGAGAGTCAGGGATACGGGCCATTTGGAGGAATTTCGAGGTGGACACAGTGCGAGGTCTAGACAACCACGAATGGTGCAAGTTGAGGAAGAACTACTGAATCGCGTAGACGAGAATCCATCAATAAGCACTAGAGACGTGTACAACCCCTTCAACCTGACGATTTTCCAGCAGAGTGCGGTTTTGTGAGTGGTTGTTGCATCAACATGACAATAATCCGGACTTTTTGAAGTGCATATTGGTGACAGACGAATCTACGTTCACGCGTAATGGGGTGAATAACTTTCGCAACACTCATGTTTGGTCAGTAGAAAATCCGCACGCTGTCCGTCGGGCACATTTTCAACAAACATTTTCGGTGAATGTTTGGGCTGGCATGGTGAACGGTATGCTCATTGGACCATTTATTCTTTCAAATCGATTGAACGGGATGCAATACCTAGACTTCTTACGCAACATTTTGCCTTCCTTGTTAGAAGATGTGCCATTAAGTGTAAGACAATCAATGTGGTTTCTGCACGATGGTGCACCGCCCCATTTTAGACGCGAAGTGTGTGAGTTTTTGAATGAATTATTTCCGTATAGGTGGATCGGACGTAATGGACCCGTAGCGTGGCCTCCACGATCTCCAGACTTAACACCATGTGATTTTTTTCTTTGGGGAGAAATGAAACGCTTAGTGTACAAAACTGAAGTGCATACGGTTGACGAACTTCGTCTCAGAATTGAACAAGCTGGTGCTTTCATTCGGGGGAGGGACTCCATTCTCAAAGCCTGCACCGATGCTTGGCTACGTCGTGCACGCACCTGTGTTTTTGAATCAAACGGCGATAACTTCGAACAATACCTATAAAGTACGTTTACCTAAAAACTGAAAACGCGGCAACGCCGTCTTATTTGTTACCTCTGTTTGTGGTCTGCACCACCGCCTGCGTCTGCTCGGTAGCGCATCAGCTGATTTCATTTTCTGTTGGAGCGGTATGATTTCGGGCAGAGACGTACTTAGCCCTTCTAGTCAACTGGAGGGTAAGTACTTTTTTCTTTATTTTTTTTTACTTGGTCGCCCTCGTTTCACTACACATTGCCTTTGTTATTTCAAGGGTAGTTGTTTCTGAAAAGGAAATCCCTAACTTTGCGGACACCCTGTATATAAGTGTTTAAATTCAAGTTCATACATTCTTCTAAGTATTTTGGGCTTATTTTACAGAATTGCTATTTAATTGTTTACAACTAGCAAGCCATGGGAGATGCACGTTAGTTGCTCATGGTAAAGGGATGTGCGCGGGTTCCATCCACAGTTATCAAAAATTAAATAACAATGCTTGAGACGAAACTAAACCCTTAAATACCGTTTGGGGTCTTATAAGTTAAAATTTGAGCTTCAATTCAGATACTTAGTAGTTTCAAATCTAATAATTATTGGTAAACACGAACTTGAGAAAAAAAAATGGGTGCCGGTGGAATTCGAACCCGCGTCTCCTCCTTTCCGTGGAGCCGACCTAACCAATTAGTCTTTCAAGATCAACTGTTAGAGACAATTTCAATCCTACCCTCGTCACTGTATCTATGCTCTTTTAAGCTCTTTGATGCCCCATCGAGCGGTGTTCAAGTAAATAAATATTAATAGCTTTTAAGCGAAACTTTAGAGAAAAGTTACTTAGACCCGATCGCGGGTTCGCTTTCAGGTTAACTTGGAAGCCAACTATCATTTACCCCCGTATATTCATGTTTTTAGTTCTGGTTAACTAGGCAATATCTGTTGTTGTGGCAACGCTGCTTTAACGTTTGAACTATTGTATTATCCTAGTTTTGACATGCTCGGTGTTTGTGTCTGATGTGATACGTGACAAAGTCATGTCACTGTCAGGCAAAACAGGATAGATACTGCTTTTAAACCACATCATTCTAGCTAACTGATAGATCACCCTTTGGTTAGGCCATTGATTCCCAAAGTGGTCTATATCGACCCCTAGGGGTCTATGACATCCTGCAAGGGGTCTTCGTCAGCGAAAAAAAATTTGGGGGTCCATGAAATGAATATGGGGGTCCACGATAGTGGATCTCAACACATACACTGATAGTACCTATTTACTTACATCATACTATCCTATAATATTAAAACATATACATTATTTATAAAAGTACCTGTGAAGTAAAAAATTTATTATATATGTTTATAAAATTGTGTAAGTTGTAGGATGTTGGTATTCGCTTTGTGGTCGCAATACATCTTGAACTTGTAAAAACCTGAGAGTCGCTAGCTCAGAGCTTCGCTACCTTGCACTGACTTGTTCAATTCGTCACTCTATAAATACGAATGTGGGACAAATACGTTTACTCGTTTCCTGAATCATGAAAAGGAAAGTGCTAAGAAAATATTTTAAAAAATATAAACAGATAGTATATCACACAAATTATAGTGAGTCAGTGTTATTTTGTTTGAGAGAGCTGGAGAAAAGTAAGTACATTATTTTTTATTAAATTTTAGTTTTGTACTCGTAGTTAGCAAAGATAGATAAATTACGCCAATCATGACTTTAGTTATTAGTAGTTAAATATTCAATCATTCAAAATCACACGAGTACTCCTCAATAGTTTCTTTTTGAAAGTTTTAGCAATCGGTAATATAATTACAGTGCAATATCCGTAATTCGAGTTAATTGTTGCAAGAAGATGTTCGATTTATGGAATGTTTTCGGAAAAATCAAAAAACATTTTTAATATACAGCTGCTGGATTTTCTGTCTTATTTAAATAATTTAATTTTGCCCATAGATGACTGATGCCATGTCCGAATCTAAAAAGAAATGTAGACAGTACAGTGTTGATTATTTGAAATTTGGCTTCATTCCATCATTGCCGGACAAACAATCGCCTATGTGCCTTTTATGCAACAAAGTTTTGGGCAATGACGCTATGAAACCATCTAAACTGCAAGATCATCTGAGAAGATGCCACCCTGATAAAACAGAGAAAGATTTGAAATACTTTCAAACACTCAAAGGTAAATTTCAGAAGAGACGCGGGCGTCTTAGAATATCTCGTTACTTATAGCAAAATCCGGAAAACCGCATACTATCGGAGAGAAGTTAATTTTGCCAGCCGTTGAAGAGGTTTTAAAAACTGTTTTACACAAACCTGCATCTGATATCATTAAAAGAATTTCCTTAAGCAACAATACTGTTGAAAGACGGATTGATGAAATGAGTTCTGATATTGAAAGCTTCTTATGTAATTATTTGCAAACGACCCATTTCTCTATACAACTGGACGAGTCAACTTTACCTGATAATGCAGCATTATTATTGGCATATGTTCGTTATATAATGAATCAAGAAATCTACGAAGAACTGCTCTTCGCAAGAACTTTGATAACCGATTGTGTGAAGAAAATGACGAACATCAATTACTCCTTCACACTGAAGTACGCTGGCTGTCGATAGGCTTATGTTTGACAAGATTTTTTGCACTTTTTGAGACTATTTTAGAATTTCTGGATACTAAAGATAAAATTTTAAAAGAAAATTTAATGAAGAGGAAAACAGACATCGCCTATTTAACAGATTTGTTTACAAAATTTAATATGGTTAATTTGCAATTACAAGGCGACAGTTTAAATTTGATTAAAACAAAGTCCATCTTATCAGCGTTTCTTGCCAGAGTTAAACTAATGAAACAAAATATTGGACGGGGCGAATTTTCTCAGTTCCCCAATTTGTCACAGACAAGCTGCCAGGAAGACGACGTTTCAACTTACGTTCAACATTTAAATGCCCTCTATTCAGATTTTGAATCTAGGTTTGAGGATATTTTGACTATGGTAATACCACCGTGGATAATTAATCCATATGGTGACATAGAAGAAACGAATATCATAATACAAGAGGAACTGACTGAACTAAGTACAAACGAAGAACTTAAGGTTCAGTTTAAAAACGGATATCAGCAATTCTTGCTGCCAAACAACATACCCGTTACTTATCCCGTATTATGGAATATAGCGAGGAAATTTTTAATTTCCTTTCCATCGTCATACCTAGTGGAAAAAGGGTTCAGCGCTGTTACCAATCTCCTAATGAAAAAAAGAAACAGACTGGACATCATTAGCCAAGGAGATTTAAGATTAACCGTTACAAAATTGACGCCAAAAGTTGATAATTTATTATTAAAGCATCATGTTCATCCATCTCACTAAAAATATTGACTTATTGCTTATGTTATTTTATTATAGTTTATTTTATGTTTATTGGTGTCTGATCAATAAATGAGCGCATTGGGAATAAGTGCCAGCATTGATTTTTTTAAAGAACCCCCCTTTATAGAAAATACTTTTTTTAAATTATTCTGAAAATTCAAGGATAGGTACACACTAAAATTCGTTGATTTTTTGCCTATTTTTAGATAACTTAAACGTATAAGAAGTGGCATTTAATCAAACTAACAGTGAAATTATTGAAGAACATACGTTTATGTTATAATTAATAAACGAACTCGCTTATTGTACTATTTTAAGTAAAAAACTTTTTTTTATCTTATCCCTCTTATTTTGTTTTTCAATGCGGGCACTTATTGCCAATGCGGGCACTTATTGGTCAGACATCTGTTTATTTAATGTTACGTAAATTTTACATAACAGATACAAAATTTTATTTTGAATAGTTTTAATTTAAATTCAATTAACATGTGTTTTTAATTTAAGTTTTTAACACTAAACTTCACTACAGTTAGAAATTTACAGGAAATCAATATCAGGTAAGTAGGGGGTCTACCCAACACGGAAAAACATGGCAAGGGGTCTACGACACAAAAAAGTTTGGGGAACTCTGGGTTAGGCTATCGTTTTAGGACGGACATGACATTGGAAAACGGTTTTAGAGAGCAAACTTCCGGTTAGCAGTATAGTTACAGTCCACCTGTGATTGAAGAACTGGGTTTTTTTCTCATGTAGGCATATTTTAGATATAATTTTAGGCGGGAACCTTAGTTCTAGATTTCGTGTGTCGTTTTATCCATCTGTTCGCTTTTTCCATCCTCGTAGTCTGCGATGTGACAACCGATTTTGATGAGATTTAAGAAGCAGTGTGTTGTGGGGCCATAGTTGGTCGACACGAGGTTGTAAAGTCGAAAGTAGGAAAGGACACCGCAACATTTATAAGGGCATGTGTTTTTTATAACCTCCAAACCGTTCCAGGTAAAACTATGAAATCATTGACCATTGTTAAAGTGAGCTTTTTACAATATGGTTGTGGCACACTGCCTTCTTATGCAAACTTTCTTCCTCCCAGAGAAGCTTTGCAGATGGGTGGCTGGCTGGCTTTCTCTCTGGCCGCAAGATAGCGTAGTAGTTAATGGGTTCTCCTTTTCTTCCCACAATGTCAACGCGGGTGTTCCCCTGGGATCGCTTTTGGCTCCGACATTGTTTCTCTTATAATGGGTGATTTTTTTGCTAGTATCTTTTTGGCAACACTGTTTTTGACAGATGACGCGTGAATCGTGTCTTGTGTCATTGTCAAACTTGTTCAGTTTGGTGTATAATTTAACCATGAATCGACTTACGAACGAACAACGCTTGCAAATTATTGAATTTTACTATCAAAATTCATGCTTGGTTAAGAGAGTGCATCGAGCACTGCTTCCAATTTATGGGCAATTTGGTCGGCCTACTGAGGGAGCGATTCGGAAGCTTGTGACTAAATTTCCAACCCAGTTTACATAATTGGACATTAAACCACCAACACGCAGACGTAGAGTGAGGACTGAAGAAAATATTGCGGCTGTATCCGCAAGTGTTAGTGATGACCGTGAAATGTCGATTCGCCGCCGTTCGCAGCAAATGGGCCTCTCTTACTCCACTACGTGGAAAATTTTGCGACAGGATTTGGGTGTAAAACCTTATAAGATACAGCTGGTGCAAGAATTGAAGCCACACGACCTCCCACAACGTTTCCAATTTGGTGAATGGGCGCTGGCAAAGTTGGAGGAATATCCACATTTTTATCGAAAAATTGTGTTCAGCGACGAAGCTCATTTCTGGTTGAATGGGTACGTTAACAAGCAAAATTGCCGCATCTGGAATGAAGACCAGCCAGAAGCATTGCAAGAGCTACCAATGCATCCCGAAAAAATCACTGTTTGGTGTGGATTATGGGCCGGTGGCATCATCGGGCCGTACTACTTCAAAGACGACAATGGGCGGAACGTAACTGTGAATGGCGAGCGCTACCGTGCGATGATAACAAACTTTTTTTTGCCCAAAATGGAAGAGCTGGGAGAGGCGAGTTCGGTGAACAGTTTATCTCACGTTTGGGGCCCGTCAATTGGCCGCCTTGATCGTGTGATTTAACGCCGTTGGACTATTTCTTGTGGGGCCATGTTAAGGCTGATGTCTACAGGGATAAACCAGCAACGATTGACGCACTGGAAGCCGATATTGAAGCATTTATTCGTGAGATACCGGCCGATATGTTGGAGAGAGTGTGCCAAAATTGGACCTTGCGCATGGGCCATGTAAAGCGGAGCCGCGGCCAACATTTACATGAAATAATCTGTAAACATTAAATTATATCGACCGCTCTATCGACTCAAGTAAAGATTTAATCGTTTCTTCAATTTTTTTGTGTTTTTTTTAATCAAATCCTATACCTCTTAAAAAATCACTTGTTATATCAACGACCTCCTTTTCTGTACGATCAATCCGAAACACAGCTTTACTGCAGACAGCACTCTACATGCAGGAATTCATAGTGACAAGCGGATCTCTGCAGGTCGGCTGAAGAAAAAAAGATTAGCAGCGATTTTCTCTCCCTTTAGCACCGATGGGCCACCAGCAGTCTAGCTGTCTTCTATCGCTGTGTCTACGGGCTTTGCTCCTCAGAGTTCTCCTCCGCGATAACGCCTGAGTTCGGTCTCCCATTCTGACCGCCTCGAACTTCCAAAATCCTGAACTGGCCGATACGACCGCTCCTTTGTCGCTAGGGTATCGTGATTATGGAACAATCTATCCGAGGACGCTTTTCTCAGTTTCACTAATCTTAGACGGTTCGAGAATCGGATTAGCGAAAGTTTCTTTAAGCTCCTCATAGCTGCCGCGGTGCTCTGGTTCTTAATATTCTCCCTACGTGGCAGCTTCGGTATAAAAAACTTGTAGCACCAGCAGGACAGATACAAGCTAACGAAGTAAAAAATCCGAGCGGGTCGAAATATGTGAGGATATCCCTTTTCAAAGCTCTCCAGGTAAAACTGCCAAATGATTGTCCTTTTGTGAAACCAAACGATTCGCTGTGGTCTTAGATTGTACATTGTGGTTAAAATCTTTCTAAGTTCAACATCTTCATCCGTATGAGGCTCTTACATAACAACCATAAAGTTACTAGCAAATGATACATTAATAGATCATACGAATATAACAAAATAATGTGTTTCATCTCGAGTTACGCAGCTCTTGCTATGGAATAAAGGATTATGTACATACATAAATATTTCTAGAGGGTACTTTTAAAAGGTATAATGGGCTGTACAGCACACCTTGGCGCTTCCTGAGCACTGAAAATAATATGACTTGGAAAGTTTAAGCGTATTTGGAGCTTAAAGTGGTTTGAAGCTAAGATGTTATGGACGTCTTTTGTATACTTAAGTTTATAGCAGGAAACAAACAACGTAGAAAATGAAGCGTAAGAAATGATACAGTGATATGTATTGAAGCTACAGTACGTAGAGGCAAACAGATAAGAACTTAGTAACCAGAGTTCCCCGTGACCGTTCGGAAATGTACATCGAAAAAAAGGATGTACTGTTAAAGAAAGCATTCTAAGAAATGGATCAATATCCCTAGTTTCCTTCACATCCAACGTTTTTCGATTCTCTTGCTAACTTCCAATAAGGCCCTTAATAATAAATTGGAGACCGTTTCTTTGGGACGAGGTCATCATTCAAAAATGAAAAAGTCGCTTCCATGCAGCGTAACAAACAAAACGCCGATAACTTTTTTGAACTTGGAGCTTCCGACAGGGCTGACAGATGAACACAAATCAAAATATAGCAAAATTGTTTGGGGAAATTGTAAATGGACAAACTACATGGTGAAAACGTACGAAAAGGGATGCTCTACGAGAACATGGGTCGTGCCAGAAAAATGCTTCCCTTCAATTTTTTACTTGCTAAAAAATGGATTCAAAGATCATCATTTATTTTTTCATCAAGTTACTTTATCGCTAGACGGATGAACCACGACCCTGAAACACAGACTAGAATTTTGAACACCAAAATCGGTCAACGAATTTTCAAGTTTTTGCAATAAAACCACAAAAAAGAAGACAACTTACTATTTACTTTGATCATGTTTTTTATAAAAATATATTCGACAGCTCATGGAAATATTTAGGGCTAAACAAGGGGCCAAGATCCATTCCCTTAGCGATAAAATGAAAAGATAAAAAAATATGTTTAACAAATAAAAAATTAAAGCAAAACTTTTTTCTGGTACGACCCATATTCGATGGAATTCTACACAAGATGTCGAGCCAGCCGGTCGATCCGGCAAAACCTCCTGACAATAAATGCAAATTCTGTGCTAAATTTTGTTCGCTAAGTGAAGTTAAGTGTACTAATAGTGCATGTGATACTCTTCTACATGGAAAATGTTTCGATTCAATTGCCAAGATTGTGCCAATGAAAAAGGAAGAATTCCGTTGTAAATATTGTTTGGGAGACGGCAAGGTGTCTAGTAGCAGTACCGATGTGCTGCTCTTGCATAAAGAAATTGATTGCCTTACACGAGAAAAGCAATTGCTAGAAAAGTATGTGAGTGAACTAGAATTTTCTAATACTATTTTGAAATCTAAAACGCCTGCTGTTTCCTCTACACTGAATTCGGCTGTTGGTTTTTTTCCGAACTCGTCGTTGGTAAACACATACTCGCAAGCAGCAAAAAAAGTCTCGCCATCAGCTGTGCTGGTTATTAAACCCACTGACATAAACATGGGGAACGCAAAATTGGAGCAGGAGCTGAAGTCTAAATTCAGGCCGAGTCAACTAAATGCGAATGTTACTGGTACTAGACTCATTAGGGATGGCGTGCTAGTCAACTGTGCTGATGTCAAGTAGCTTCAAAATTTGAAAGATGGTCTCAAGAGGCAAGCTGGAAATGCATTTAATGTTTATGAGCCGAAAAAACTTCGTCCGAAGATTGTAGTCTACAGTGTTGATAAATCAGCTGCCGAGGATGCCCGCCTTTCTGAAATTATCATCGCAGATAATGAATTAGATGCTACGGAAGCTGATATTCGTGTGGTTACTAATTTTAAATTTAAGGACGGTATCAATGTTGTCCTTGAAGTTACTCCTTCTATTTTTAAAAATGTTATGGGCAAAGGATTTTTATATATAGGTTGGAAAAGATGTAATGTAAAGGAACATTTTAATGTTGCAAAATGTTTCAAGTGCTATAACTATGGGCATTATAAAAAAGATTGCAAGAGTTCAGCTACGATTTGTCCTCAATGTTCAGGAAATCATGAAAAGCGCGAGTGCATTTCTTCTGATCTCTGTTGTATTAACTGTAAGACTTCCAACAATAAGTTTAAAACAAATTTTCCTACTGACCATTCAGCTAATAGCACTCAATGTTTGTGCTACCTTAACAAATTAGGACAACTTAAGGATAGAATTCAATATGAACAATAAAAACATAAAAATTGGCCACTTGAATTGCAGATCTATTTTCACTCATTTTGATTGTTTTGTTCATCTAGTATTGGATTTTGACTTTGATGTTATGTGCGTTTCTGAAACTTGGTTGAACAGTGATATCTCTAGTGGAGCAGTTGGTATTCCAGGATTCTCTTTACTTAGAAATGATCGCTCTACCAGGGGTGGAGGAGTTGGGATCTATTTTAAAAACTCTATGGCTTGCAAGCAAATACTTCAAGATTTTGATGGTTTTCTGGGAATTGAGCACATCTGGTTGTCTATAAAAACGCATGGTGAGGTATTGATAATTGGTGTAATTTATAGGCCCCCATCAGTAAGCAATAATGATTTTTTGGATTATCTGGACAATGTCCTTTCCTTTATTACTCCCCAGTTTGATCACATTATAGTTCTTGGAGATTTCAACGTCGATCAATCGTATGATAACGAAGTCAATCATTGCTTTATTTCATATGATTTCCATCAACTCATTACAGAGCCAACTAGAATAACTGCCTTATCACAAACGATAATTGACTTAATTTTTACCAGTGCAAATGAAAGAGTTGTAAACTCGGGTGTTATTGATAGTTTTGGCATATCTGATCACAAAGCAATCTACTGTGAGCTCTCACACCGAACATCGCGTCCTAAGCCGTTCATATTAAAATACAGAGATTACAGAAATTTTTCGTATGATGCTTTCAATTCAGACTTAGTAAATTTACCTTGGAATGATATTTTCTATATAAATAATCTCGATGATAAAGTAGCGCTGTTTAATAATCTAATAGTCGATCTTTTTGACAGACATGCCCCTGTTAGAACCTCTCGCATAACAAAACCTTTTGCTCCGTGGGTTACCCCTAACCTCAAAGCTATGATGAAAAAAAGGGATCAAGCTTTGCAAAAGTATAAAAAATCCGGTAAACTGTCGGACTTTGCTATATATAAAGAATTACGCAATTATGTGTGCTCTGCTTTGAGACATGAAAAAGCTGTATTTTTGTCATCAACACTAAACTGTCGTAACTATAGGGATCTCTGGCAAGCAGTCAATCGCCTCAATATCAAAAGAAAACATAATACAGATATACCTCTACAGCTAAAAGAACCTTTTGAAATTAATAGTCATTTTCTTTCAGTCTTTAGTCCATCAAATAGCTGTCCTGAAGCTACTGCATTTTATAATTCAGCCAAATTTTCTAATATTTCTTTTTCTATTAATTTTGCTAATGTGGATGAAGTAAAAAAACTGGTTCTTGATCTAACGTCTAGCGCATATGGTGTGGACGAAATTAGTGCAAAAATGCTACAATACTCTATTTCCGTAACTGCCCCACACATAACTCATATTATAAATTGCTGCATAGAGGTTGGTTATTATCCTAGTTTATGGAAATATGCTCTTATAAAACCTTTGCCCAAAATAAGCATACCGTCTGTATATAATGACTTAAGACCAACTAGTATACTGCCTGCTCTGTCTAAAGTACTGGAGAAGGTGATCTATTTACAGTTATATGAATTTGTGATTTCTAACCAAATTATACCTGAATCACAGTCTGGATTCAGAAGGGGCTATAGCACAACTTCGCTCCTTTTAAATGTATCAGATGATATTATTAGATCTCTCGACGCTGGCCTTGCTACAGCTCTTGTATTTCTTGATTTTTCGAAGGCGTTTGATACGATTGATCACTGCTTACTTCTTGCAAAGTTACGATATTATGGTATAAATGAATTGGGCTGCCGACTTTTCAAATCTTACCTTCAGGGCCGTTACCAGTGTGTTGTGGTTGATAATAGCTCGTATTCTGACTTCCAGCCTGTGACTTCTGGAGTCCCTCAAGGCTCCATATTAGGACCTTTGCTATTTATTATATATACGTCTGATATTTTTAAAACTATCACTTATTGCAAGATACAAGGTTATGCTGATGACACACAATTATACCTGTCGTTCGATCCTAGATTTATAAATACCGCATCTGCTTATATTAATCAAGATTTAGAAAATATTCAAAAATATTCATTTAATCACAACTTAAACCTCAATCCAGATAAATGTCAAGTTGTTATCTTCTCTCCGCCATGTTATGAAATTTTTATGCAGCATATCGACTTAACATTAAATGGAAAATCAGTCTCAGTAGTTAAAAGTGCAAAAAATCTTGGTGTTATTTTCGACTGTAAGCTCAGATTTGAAGAGTACGTCTCACTATTAGTGAAAAAGACTTACCTAGTTTTAAGGCTACTGTATCGAAATGGTGGTATTTTAAATTTTAAATTACGTAAAAAGCTCTCAGAGAGCCTAGTATTACCTATTTTAAATCATGCAATCACGCTTTATTATCCCTTCTTAACGTCTATTTTGAAATACAGACTTCAAAAGGTGCAAAATTGCTGTTGTAGATTTGTTTTTAGGCTCAAAAAGTTTGATCGAATCTCAGCTAAAATAAATGAGTTAAAATGGTTAAAACTGGAATATACTCATAAATATTATACTTCTATTTTAGTTCACCGTATTTTATCATCACAGAGCCCTGCTTACCTGAAAAGAAAATTAGTCTTTAGGCGTGATTTGCATGATTTAAATACGAGGTTCACTAATAAACTTTCTCTTCCTAAGTTTCGTTTATCCTTATTTAGAAAATCTTTTTCATATAATGCTGTTACTATATACAATAGTATCGATGACGCGCTTAAGTTTAGTTCTGTACCGATGTTTAAAGTCCTGGTAAGGCAATTTTATTACAATAGTCAATGTAATGGATAGTTCAATAGTTTTTGATTATATACTCTTCGCTTTGCGGTTTTGTGTCTTAGGCTTTTGTTTATTTTCATTCAAATTATCTCATATTTTCTATGCTATTTTATATTTGATCACTTCTGATGATTTGCATTTTATGTATTATCTGTGGCTTTTTTCCTTGTTAGCTTTTATTTAGGGTTAAGTAGAGTAGCTTAGGCTAGACTTCGCCCTGTTGCAGATTTCTGCATTGTATATAACAATGCTCAATAAAGACATAATAATAATAATAATAATAATAATATTCTCATCCAGTAACCCTTTTCACACGTTTTTACCAATTAATCTGTTCATTTACAATTTCTCCAGGCACTTCATTGGATTTTAGCTAGAACGACTGGATTATAATAGTAGGGGGCGCGTTTTACCAGTGATCTGGAACTAATTGTCTCAAACTCTCTACTCTACTCTCCTTGCTATGTTTTAGAAACGATATTTTACTAAAACCAATACCTTTTTGTAAACGTAGCTTTCACAGCCTGATTACTTATACAAATCTAAAAATGCGAGATTGTGCATATTTTTTATCGAGAACGAGAAAATGAAAATTCGTGTTTGAAAGAATAAATTGCCGTAGTTGTAGGCGTGTTATTTGATAATATGAAACTTTACTGCTTTAGCATAAAAAGATACTTCAGTGGGACAGCACCTGTTACAAGCCTCATTAAATACCAAAACTCAAATTGTTGTTGAATATTTGTTTCAAAAGTTTTATTTCAGACTTTCATTGACTATACAGACTATTGAGATCACACAATTTCATAGACAATCGAAGTCCGAAATAAGACAATTCATAATCTGTATAGCACAATTACCCAGCTATATCCCACGGTGTAATAAACGACATGAGATTCCTCAGGACAATATCCCGTATAGCACTCAAAGCAACAATGTCGAATTGCCTTGGCGAAGAGAAGGCAACCGCCTAACAGCTAGCAGACATCTGAACATCGTTTTCCACTCCTCTTCGCCACTCAAGGGCTGTCGATAAATCCTCGAAACAATCGTGGATGGCATCGAGCAACTGTCAATCAACGATGGAATCGACGAAGGCGTTGCGGTCCTGCTGACCCACTTCTGATGTGCCAAAGGCCGTTCACATCGGCGGACGACGGCGCAGTTGGGGGTGTAGATATTTTTTGAACTATCTAGCTTAGCAGTTTGCAAAACTATTTTCAAGGTTGTTATTAAAAGAATGTGGTTCTGCTCAAACGTCTCAACTTAGTTTCTTTGATTAAAAGCTATTCTCTTTGGATTTTTGCTTGCTACACACGAGAATGTATTGTCTGGGAGATGTAGTGAAATCTGTTGTACTTAATATCACTCTCGAAAAGTGTGAACCTAATGTCCTTTTTACCCTGACTAGCTTTGTTTTTCAGTTCACTTGAATTTTTGTTTCTTTTTTCTGTTATTCTCATTTTCCTTCTTCTCCATTAGAGGAATATGGCTTTTTTGGTAAATGGATTTGCAATCGGACGAGGGAAACAAAAAAACCTTAACCCCCAAAAGGTTCTTAAAGTATATTATGCCTTAAGATGCTTCATGATATGCTAAGCATATACACTATATTAATGCAAAACTATAGTAACGTATAGATGAAGACGACGAGGAAATACCGACAGGACAGCAATAGAAAGTAGTAAAGAAGAACAATAAAAGTATAGGTAATAATGGACTAGTAAATGATTTAATTATAGAGGGAGGTCCTACATTAGAAGATATGATATACAATCTTTTTATGAAACCAATGTGAAGCAATCTTAGTCTCCGCAGTGGACAATTCTGGTGATAGATGGCGCTTTGTGCTGCCTTATCCTGAAGAAAGGATATGGAAAATTCAAATTATGGGACTTTTTAGACAAATGCACCTGACGGTCGTACTGGAAAATCATGGATTGATAAACCCACTACAGGTATAACGGTGTTTCTCTACTAATTGGAAAGTTGCCCGTATAAAACTGCCCCAACCATATGATTCTTATAAATTAAGAAAATATATAGATAAATCAAGAGATTCGAATTAAAGTAATTTGCCGGTTCAAAAGCCCACATACAATGCTATTTATTTTCGAATTATGAACGAGTTTATAAAAAGTGACGACAGGGGACTGTTATCTCATCCAGGGGAACGTTTATGTGGGAGAAAAAAACATGTTTTAATTGAATGTAAGCAATCGAACTCTTTGTTTATATTTACTTTAACTAAACTAAAATAAGGTGGATATTTAGGAGAAAACAATTTCTATAATTAATTAATTTTCTTAATACTATACATCTTCTGAGCTAAGAAGCTTTATCTAACTTAACTAGTAACTCTTATAATAACTCTTTTTTCCCTTTTGGAATTAGATCTGTGTTTGGTAACTTTTCCAATATTTGATCCAAAGGAACATCAGAAACATCGCTTTTGTCAAATCTAAACGTATGGCGTTTATCGTCACAGATTTTCATAAATGTGATTGTCACTTCATCTTCTTCATAATCAATTTGATATATCACTGCAGCATATCGGTTTTCTGCTTTTTTTAACGTAAAACTTTACTAAAGCATAATCAATATTGTACTGATTGATTATTCTAAGCTTGGCGATAATCTCTAAATTAGTATTAGACTGCTTACATGACTGTGGAACATGGCTATCAGGTAAGTCAAGGGCTGGACCAAATTCATCTTGGACTTCTTCTACTCTTTTGACTTGTCTTCATATTTTAGATCGCCTATTCTGAAGTGCAGGCATTCATCGTCACAAAAACAAAGTTTTCATTACGAGCTTGACAGTGCCTTTGAGAAACCCCAATGAACACCTTGATATGTTTCTCTTCACTTGGTGTATTTTAAGGGTGAAACTATTCAAATCAGCGACTTCTTTTTTATAAAATTATCTTAAACGCTCGGCCATATGTTTTTGTTCTGAGATTTTTTCCCTGGTTTTGGGTGGCTCTGTTTTTGAAAAAATGCTCAGACCCGTCGATTTTGTTTTCGAGGGAGACACCAGTTTGGCAAAAAATCACGTGCAGCCCCCTGGGCGGGGGTGACATCGACCCTAAAATCTTAAATGGAAAGGGGGTCGAGTGATATCTTATTTTAAAGGTCTTTCAAATCCCTTTATAATGATATAAAATTAATGTACTTCAGTTCAGTAGTTTTGAAGATTTATTGATTTAAAGCTTAACGTAGACTTGAATAGGTATATCAGATTAGTTTGTACTACTTTCAGAAGAAATTTGAGTAAAAGAATTTACTTAATAAGTAAATGCTCTCCTTCACTACGACCATGGTTTGTTCATCATTTTGTTGTTGAAAATAGCTATTGGAGCGTTTTTTTGTGGCAAAAAAGTTATCTCTTGAAGAACGATAAGGTAATACCTCGTAATTATTTTAAATAGGAATTTACTACATAGTTTGCGATTGATTTGACCAAACTTTGTTGCTAAAATAACTTGTAACGCTTTATTACATAAATTAACCATGGTATATTCCACAGCAGAAAGAGTTGAAATTATCGAAATATTTTTCGGTAATAATCAGTGCGCTAACAGAACAGCAGAAATATTTAATGAGCGACATGAGAACAATAACGCGCTTCGAAAATATGTTCTAGAACTTGTAGCTAAATTTCGGGGAACTGGGTAAGTCGCCAATAAAAAACGCAACATTGAAAATCCCATAAGGAACGAAGCAATAGCAGTGGGGGTTTTAGGGCAAGTTTATGTAGATCCTACGTTAAGTACCCGCAAATTGGAGACTGCGTGTGGTATTAGTCGACGTACTGTCCAACGGATTCTAAAGGCCCATAGTTTTCATCCGTATAAAATTTACCTGGTACAAGAACTTAATGAAGACGATTTTGATATGAGTGAACGAATTATAAACAATGAACATTTTCTATTCAACACTTGCTTTTCCGACGAATGTTCCTTATTCTTAAATGGCATAGTAAATCGTCATAACTGCCGATATTGGTCCGATTCTAATCCCAGAATTTATCATGAGGTACATACACAGCAGTCACAATAATTAAATGTTTGGGCTGGTATTTTTGGCGGTCATTTAGTTGGTCCTTTTTTCTTACCTGGAAATTTGACCGGTGAAATGTATTTGGAATTACTGGAAGACGCAATATATTCTGCATTAACAGCCATAATTGAAAATCAGAATGATCGGCGGTACATTGCGAATGGGTTGATGTTCCAACAGGATGGTGCCCCACCACATTACGCATTACGTGTTCGACAATATTTAGATCAGACGTTTCCAGATCGATGGACTGGTAGAAGAGGTACCATTGAATGGCCCCCAAGATCGCCAGATTTATCACCTTTGGATTTCTTTATGTCATCATTAGAAGACCTGCGACAAATAATAGTGAATGAGTGCCTCCAAATTGCTCCTCAAATATTGCAAAATGTGCGGCAACGTTTTGACCAAAACCTTTATTATTGAATGGAGAGTCATGGTGGCCATTTTCAACATTTACTGGCCTAACGGGTCAGTTCATTCTTCATTTTTAAATTACTTTGCTGCCAAATGTATTGATATCCACTAATGATGATGTATTAGTTTTATTTAAGCTCCAAATCAATAAATCTGCAAAACTACTGAACTGAAATACATTAATTTTATATCATTATAAAAGACCTTTAAAATAAGATATGACTCGACCCCCCTTTCCATGTAAGATTTTGGGGGTGGTGTCACCCCTGCTTAGGTTTTCGATGCGGCACCCTGTATACATTTTGCCTGGGACAGCTATTTTCCAGTTAGTGGAGAAATGCCCATAAACCTAATATCTTGACTATTCTAAATGTGATCAGTTGACAACGATTGACCGCAACCCCAAACTATGTGGAATCGATGACGCACTAGGTGACTAGGTGATACTGCGCTATCCCCTGTCCAAGATTACACACTCAGCTGTCCATGGCCGATACCCTTTTGTGAGCGACTGGGTATGTGGGTCGACATCAACTGCAATTTGTCAGTCAGTGATATTGATTTGGTAATTAAACAGCAGATAACGCAGAGAGGAGGACCCATTGTCCCGACCGTTTGGGTCTCGGGCCCTGTGAAAACACTGTATGCAGTCCACTGAAAGCTGCCAGATTGTCGCGTAATAGTCTATTATGACTGTTACGTGAGCCGACTCGACTGTATGTGTGTGCCTGCTGGAATTTGAAATTCGAGTTTGCTGCCATCTGAGATTGGCGTCACTACTATCATAACGAGACGGCGGCCAAGAAGTGTTGCAAGGTATTAAATCAATTGATTTTTTCCAATTTCAATCGTGATTTAAATCAAATTATAAATTGCCGCAAAAACAAGTCGCCGGAGCAAATAATTGAAAAAACTCATCAGGAGATTAAAAAAAAAGAATTACTGAAATCGAAGAGTTTACATCCATTATGTAAATTTAAAAACATAACTAATCCTCATCAGTCCAACGTAAATATTTGTTATCGATGCCTTCAATAGCGACAATGTATTTATGGTTATTCGTTTTTAGTTGTTTACATCTGGTATGCGTTTTGTTTATCAAGGGAAAAAGAGGGTCGTGGGACCCTTACAGGGCGTCGACGGTGCCTGGACAGTGAGTAGCGTCTAGCGGAAAGGCGGTACGGTACGTATGGTCATACCCGTTTTATAGTTTATAATACTATACTACAACTATTTAAAACTGTAATGACTCATACGCGTGATCAACACGTGATCAGAGCTCGATCCCGGCTTCCTTCCAGTACAGCCGTATAGCGTACGACATATGTCGTTTCTGTGGCTTTGCGGTGGTCAACAGCACAGACAGAGATGGAAATAATGGCTGATTGTTCTCCGCCGGTAGAACCAATGAAATCAAAGACGCGCCTCGACCGGCAGACTCATAGGCGTCGGCAACGCATTGGAACGTGTTTCGTTGAGCGATCGCATATTGTGTGTTTTTATAAGAATTGTTGTGGTTTCTGTGGTTACTGTTTTGGTTATACTTAACCATGGAGAGTACAAATGGCACGAGTGGAAGTACTGAAAGCCAGGGAACAAGTAGACGGCTTCGTAAAGCACTGAAGAGGAACGCGAAAGAAATCGTGCTCAACGTGTTCAATTATCTGAACAGAACTATGTCGCAGGGAGATGCACTCGCGCGTTGTGGAAGTATGACAGGCGTTCCAGAGTGGACCATTCGCAGGGTGGTGCATGAAAAGAAGAAAACTGGAGCTACTACTGATCCAAAGTTTAATTTGAAGGGACGAAAAGCCGTTAAAGTGGATGACGATAGCAAAATGGCGTTAAGGCGAACCGTACATTCATTCTTCTTTAGGAATGAGATACCAACCCTCAAGGCTGTACATGCAGCGATCAAGGAAAATGAAATTATACCCCAAATGAGCGTCGAGGTCCTGTGCACTATATTTCAGAATAATACTCTGTAAAAAGGTTCTATCACACGTCCTCCTCCTCGTACTTCACCCCTTACCTAAGAAGTACATATTTTTTTGAATGCTTATAGAAGCAATATAGTTTTATTTTTTATCGTGTATATGTATGTATATAAGCCAAAGCCATCATATGTAAAACAATCTATATAAAATAAAGGTTACAGATTGAAATTGATATAATCACATGTCAGAAATGAATTTAGTGGTCATTATAAAAATAGGCAAATAACAAAAGCTGAGGAAATGCCCCACTTTGTGGCCGTCAATATAACCAAATGTTTTTGAGACAGCTTATCTCCCATCACCTACGAAAACTTTTTGGAACACTGTCTGCCTTTCCCATTCCCAAGTCGCCAAAACTGCGACTGTTTTTGTTATATCTGTAAACGAGGCACAGAGGACCATAAAAATTTAGCAAGATACGCGCACGTAACTCACAATAGGCCTATTACATAAAACATAAAAGGATACTACCGCGACGAAAGAATAAAGATGAGGAAAATAAAGCGTTCTCTTCATAGCGAGAACTTCTGAAAAAGTTCTGCGAGCGTAATATGTTTGAAGGCCGATTTATTCTTTCGCGAGGATATTGAGTGAAAAATGGCGTCAAGTAGATTGACTGTATACTTCCTAAAAGCCTTCGTTGGAGGTTTCAAGTCATTTCAAACGGTGGAATCGAATAGTGATTAGGTAGATTCATTTAGGTACGATGAATCTTCGTCCTCTAAATTTCAACTATATGAAATAAATTATATTTCTGTTTTCATTGCAGATGGAGGAAACATATGCGCGACTCATTATGGGATCAGCAGTTTCTTAATAATAGAACGTCTTTCACTGATACGAAACATGATGGCTTAATAGCGGCCTGCGAAACCAACATACAAAATATCCAGGTTACTACTTGCGGAAGAAAAACTCCATCCTTAGCCACCCCACGCTTCGTCACGTAAAAATCTCTGACGACAAAACCAGATGTCAAATGCAAGAACTACAACACCTTCGCGAAGAGCTTAGACGTCGTCAAACAACAGGCGAAAGTAATATTACTATAAAATACGTTCGTGGTAAACCTTCTATAGTACACACAGCTACCCAGGAGATCACACCTTCAAAAAACTGATAAATTCTGTGGCAAACTGGACGGTTTGTTACACTAATATACAATCTCTCTTTTCTAAGCTACTTGAACTCCAAGCATTTGTTCGAGACAATAATCCAACGTTCGTTTGCCTTACTGAAACATGGCTCCATTCCAACGTGTCCGACTCTTCCATCAATTTGCCTGGATACTATTTATACAGAATGGATTCACCACGCACTCCTGGTTTTGGTGGAGTATGCTTTTATGTTCGCACGGAAATCGCGTCGGCTTTCTCGGTATCTCCCTCTTTCAGTCCTTTCGATGGCATTGACAATCTATTTTTGGAATTGAGGTGCCCAAATTTCAGCTTCACGATAGGCTGCATATATCGGCCACGGCCCTGTTTGGGAGACACACACCTGTGCAGTCTCATTTCAGATCTCTCAAATAAAAACACCAACCTTTTCATAGCTAGTGACTTCAATCTACGTGACATTAGCTGGCCTATGTCAACCATTCCTGAATGCAATTCTTCTTCTGCTGCTTACATCGACTTGCTACGCAACTCTAGCATATCTCAACTTGTTGATCGTCCAACGAGATTCAGGGAAGGACAGACGCCTAGGGTTCTGGATTTGATATTCGTTAATGACGCCGACTTTGTTTCTAATTTAGATTATTTGCCACCTTTTGGCAAGTCTGACCACTGTTCACTTTTATCTTCTCTCCAGTTCAATATAAATAGTCGTTCTACAACCGATAAGTTTAAAACCATCAAAATTGTAAACCACGATGCTCTTAACCAAGCCCTGTCTGAAGTCAACTGGCCTGCGTTGCTTAACAACCGTAGCACCCAAGATATGTGGGACACTTTCGCTCAACGAGTCCTAAGCGAAACGGCTGACAATACTTTTGAAAAGAAGGTATACTGTGACCCCTCAAAGCCCTGGATCAACTCTAACATATCGAGGATGCTTCGTCACAAGAGATCTTTGTGGCAACAGTTTAGGAGGAGTGGCCATTCACAAGATTACGTGTCTCATCGATCCTTTTCTAACCTCCTATCTAGAACGTTACATAATGCCAAACATGCTTATGAACGAAAACTCGTTACCTCCAAAAATAAGAAGAAGCTGTTTCGGTATCTAAGAACAAACCTGAATTCCAAAGTTTCATCACCTCAGATCCGCGACGCTGACGGTCATCTCCACATGGATGCCACCGAATCTGCCAACTTACTGGCAGAGTCCTTTAGTGATGACTTCGTCGATGAGCCTAATGGAGACCTTCTACCGACCACTATCTGCCATAGGTGTCCCAACAGCCTTTGCGAAGTTGAGTTCCTGCCTGAAGATGTATTAATGCACCTGCGAAATCTGAATACCTCTTCCTCCCCTGGTAAAGATGGGATGAAGGCTGCTGTACTTAAAAACTGCGCTTCAGCACTGGCCCTACCATTAAGCTTGATATTCACATCGTCTTTTAGATCTCATACCCTACCATCATGCTGGCTTAGTGCTTCTGTTACCCCTGAATTCAAAAAGGGCGACAAATCCTCCGCTAAAAATTATCGACCAATAAGTCTCGTTCCTATCGCCGCCAAAATAGCTGAAAGAATCATATTAGATAAGCTCCTGTCATTTGCTTTCGAAAATGACCTTATCCCTAAGAATCAGCATGGATTTCTGGTCGATCAATAATGACCAACCTTCTCCACTCTCTCAACGATTGGACTCAGTATCTGGACACAAAGACTCCTGTTGATATAATCTACTTAGATTTTTCTAGGCCTTTCGATCGCGTACCACATAGAAGGCTTCTGTTTAAGTTGGAATGTATGGGAATAACAGGCGAGTTCTTACTGTGGATTAAGGCTTTTCTCACCGGGAGGACTTTCTCTGTGCGCGTCAGTGATAGACAGTCTCAGCTTCATCATGTAGCAAGCGGAGTTCCTCAAGACTCTGTCTTGGGGCCAGTGCTGTTCCTTCTGTATACAAGTGACCTGCCCGCATTGATTTCCTCCACATGTTCAGCTTATGCCGACGACACCAAGATTTACAATACTGTCGTAAATTCTGCTATGCTTCAACGAGATCTTGATATTGTTTGTCAATGGTCAGTCAGTTGGCTTTTACCCTTAAATCTAACTAAGTGTTGTGTCCTTCACCTCGGGAAGACAAATCCGCGATTTACATACAAGATCTCTGACCACAACATCGAAGCAGTTTCCAGCCACACTGATCTGGGCGTTGTAGTCAACGATCGTCTTTCCTGGTCAGAGTATATTCACCACGTTAGATCAAAAGCCAAGAAACTTCTATACATGCTAGAGAGGTCTTTCAAAGGATCCGATGTCAACACTTGCGCCTACATTTACAAGGCATTCGTGAGGCCAATTCTTGAATTCGCTGGCCCTGTATGGGACACTGTGCTTCTGCGCGATAGAAATCTCGTCGAATCAGTACAGCGTCGGGCTACTCGTATCCCTTTTGGAGCACGAAGACCAAGCTATGAAGATCGCCTTGAATTATTCAACCTGACCTCATTCTCTGAGCGAAGACTTCGTGGCGATCTTATAGTTACGTTCAGGATACTTCATGGTTTGATGGGCACCAACCTCATGCATCTATACCGTCTGTCGCGCAGCAATCTACGCGGACACAGCTTCAAACTGCATAAGGAGCCACTTAAAACAACAGTCGGACAGTGGTTTCTTCCCAACCGCATATTCAACACCTAGAATAGTTTACCTGAAAGTGTGGTTGGTGCTACTTCAGTTAATAGCTTCAAAGTGCAGTATGATAGCTGGAGGAGTGTAGAAACTTTATAGCTATGAACTGCCTTTTTTTATTTTTTTCTATTTGATGTATTTGTGTTACGTGTCCGTACACTATATTTACTGCATGAGCTTATAGTACTCTGCTCATCTCAATTATCATAATAATAATAATAATAATAATAATAATAATAATAATTTACAGCTTACAATCTACAATACTCATTCCTCCAAACAATGTCTGAATATGAGCATCTTTGAAACGTTGTAACACTGTGTTCCAGCGATTTTTATTGTTTGCCGTAGTTTTGCCGCCGTGAACTAATTTTCAAAATCTACGGCTACCTAAATGAAATATTAATAATATTTGAACTTCACAAGTATTCTGTTGGTTAAAGATAACTGCATCACACAACTCAGTGTTTCTCATTTATGTCGGTACACGTCTGATGTATATCAATGGGTATTAAGTACTGAGTCAATCTACTTGACGAAATATCCAGAGAACCATCTCATACTGAGTAACACGAATTAGAGGTTAGGCGAAATGGGTGGGTACATTTTAGGATTATAAACTTCAGAAAAATATTTGTGTAGCTATAAAGACAATTAAGTCATTATTAAAAAAAGCATCCCGGAAGGCTAAGGTGGTAAGGACTCCTAATACCGAAGTATTCCTTATATGTAAATATTCTCCTGCAGCGGTGTGTCGGTATCGACATCGCCCAAGCGCACCAGTTGGAGTTACATGTCATATAACATCCATCTCATTTTCGATTTTTTTTCCGATTACAATACCTCCTCCCTCAGTGGCGCAGGAAATACAGAGCAGGGAAGAAGTCGTCTTGTTTGTCTAGAAGCCACTTTCTAGACACAAGTGGTATGCTCCTAGTTGGATTCTTTAGGTGAGGTTATACTAGGAGTTCCCAACCAGGGGGGCGCGCCTTCCAAGGGGGGCATAGAGAGATGTCAAGAGGGCGGTAAGCGTTAGCATTTTAGAAAGAATAAACAATAAAAAAACAACATTAACAAATAACATTACAATGTAATGTTTAATTTACAGGCATGAAATTAAAAATTAAATATATTCCTTATTGAGTAAATCGCTGTTTCAAAACCCGGCGTCGTCAATCGCAGTTTATACAAGTTTCGACAAGTCACAACATGAAATCCGCATTTTTATTTAATTTACTGAATTGTTGATTGAGTGGAAACGAGTTCGGACATTGGGACTGTTTTACCACACCACAATCAAACCAAAGTGGCGAAATAATTTTGAAATGACGAACTTTACGTACCTAACACTCATTCCAAATGTGTTTAAAATTACTATTAATAACGTCAACCTGCCTACAAAAATTTAAATCTCCCGGTACTGTTGAATACATTACGTTATTAAGATAAAATAATGGGCATATAACTAGTAATTACATGTAGATATTTTGCTTATTTATTTATTACTTATTTGTTTTATTGTTATTTTATTTATTTATTTATTTTATTTATTTATTTAGCAACATCCAACAGCCATAGCCAATTACAGGATGGATAAACATGAAAATATAAACAAATGCATGTTGTGGATGTATGTAGAGAAAGCTAAAACGGTGCAAAAAAAACCACAGAACTGGGAGGAAAATAAAAAAGCGCTCTAGCTTTACCTACCCAGCACTCAACAATCACACCAGCAAGCATTAACGATAAAAAGCATTAATGTCTCCCAAAGTCGCACAAAACGAAAATATATCTAAAACGCTATTAACTGAATTATTTATAATTACGGCACATTATATATATAGGGGAAAACTCAAGTATGCCAGTCCTAAGCCTGGCTAAGTAAAAAGTTAAACTAGTTCGTGACGCTAATCTACGAATTAAGAAGTTAAGTTGTTCTAAGATGACACTGGAGTCAATAATTCCATGGATGAGTTTGTGAATGAACTTAAGTGAATTCATTTTGCGTCTGCTCTCTAAATTAGATTTTGTGTCTCGCCATCAACTCACTTTGAGGAAAGCCAATAGCGGGATATATCCCGTCAGCTTTGTATGAGAGGTATTTTAAAAACTTTCTTTGAACGGACTCTAAGCGGTCAATATATATTTGATGATGAGGATACCATACCAGGGACGCATACTCAAGCTTAGATCTTACATAAGCATAGTACAGTATTTTCAGTGTAAAGGAGTTGTGGAAATCACCGGTATTTCTTACAATTTTTTACCCCTGTTTTTAAAGTAAACCACAAGAAATATCATTTATGAACATAATAAATAACAGAGGTCCCAAATTAGATCCTTGAGGGACACCAGACATTACAGGGTATTCGCTTGACTTATGTCCATTGCACATAACATATTGTTTCCTATGAAATAAATAAGATCTGAAAAATAGCATCTGAAAGACCAAATCTAGATAACTTATTGAGTAGAATGTTATGGTCTAAACTATCAAACGCTTTAGAGAAATCAGTATATATTACATCCGTTTGAAGTTGTCTATCGATTGATTCACAAACATATTGAGTAAGATGTAGCAAGTTAGCAACTGTGGACCTGCCCTTCATGAAACCGTGTTGACTGACGGAGATAGACCTGCTTACATGAAAATATAGCACAGTTTGTATCACTGTTTCGAATGTTCCAGCGAAATTACTGATAATTGTGATAGCCCGATAGTTTTCTACATAATTCCTCTCACCTTTTTTAAAAACAGGAGTTACCCTAGACAACTTCCAAATAGATGGAAAGTGATTATTTTTCAGAGACAGATTGAAAATGATCATGAGTGGATATGCTAAAATGGACGCACAATCTCTCACAAAAAATGCACGTATTTGATCAGGCCCTGCAGTCATTTTTGGCTTAATTTTCTTGAGCGCCTGTAGCACATCGATTTCCTGTACACCAGGCATAGCTAGTGTAGTAGTGGAATGGTAGTCAGTAGAAAAATTTGTTATACTCGTAGGTGCAAAATGGCAGCGAAAGAAAGTTACAATTGTCTCAATGTGTGATATGTATGAAAGTTTTAAGTAATGATAGCATCAGGCCCAATCGCCTTGTAAGGCATTTGAAGGAACAACATCCTACTCTGGTTTTGAAGATGAAAGAGTATTTTCTTCTAAAGCAGAATCACTGAAGCGGATGAGACTGGATAAATCGGGAAGTTATTACACAGGTGTATCGCAGCATCTCAAAGCTTCATTTGAAATAGCTTTTATGATAGCAAAGCAAAAGAAACCTCATACTATCGATGAAGAATTAATAAAACCATATGTCCATCCTTAGAGATGCCGATATTTTTATTAGTTCATTGCAGTCATAAATCGACCGAATTCCTGCCACTGTTTCCTTGTTTTGTACTATGTATTATGTATGGCGTAATATGATATATAATCATTCTGGGCATCGATGAAACAAAGAAAAACATTCACGTAGTTTATCATAAGCTACTAGTCGATGTGCTAGTGTCAGATTTTTTCAAAATAATCGAAAATGGTAAAGAAGGGTGACGTTTCTCTTGAAAGACTAAGTGCAGTGTGTGCTTTACGTAATGAGGAATTGTCCATTCGAGCGATTGCTGAAAGGCTGCATATAGGACGGAACACAGTGCCTCAAATTTTGAAGAAAAAGAGAGAAACAGTGTCGTAGATCGTCCACGCTCTGGAAGACGCAGAGTTCCGACTGTTCCTGAGGACAGGCTTATAGTAATAACAAGTAGAAATAGACATTTAACTGCGCCTGAACTCACACACAGCTTGAACAGAACGAGGGAAAACCCTGTGTCCGTGTCCACGGTAAAACGCCGCTTACAAAGGGCTAACCTTAGAGGATGTGTATCAGCACGCAAACCACTCCTGCGACCTATACACAAACTCAACCGGTTAGCTTGGGCTCAAAAACGCAAAGATTGGACCATTGACGATTGGAATCGAGTCCTTTGGTCGCATGAATCCAAATTTGAAATGTTCGGATCTCGACGACGACAGTTTGTACGCCACCAAACCCCAATGGTTTGGGGATGTTCTGCTGGAAATCGAACAGGAGATTTGATTCGTATTGAGAGTATAATGCGAAAAGCGCAGTATTTGGGAATATTGAAAAAACATGCTGTTCCTTTAGGACAAAGGACTGCTGGGAACAATTTCGAATTTCAGGAAGACAACGACCATAAGCATTCATCTCGACTATGCCGCAATTATTTAGACCAGCAGCAAGAACTTGGTGCAACTAAAATCATGACGTGGCCTTTCCACTCTCCAGATTTGTCTCCTATAGAGTATTTGTGGGTTGAATTGGACTGACAGGTAAAGCAACAAGAGCCTACTAGTGCTGCAGACTTGTAGGCTAAACTGCAGGAAGCGTGGGTATCCTTATCACCTACTATTCTTGAAAATTTGATACGTCGGATGAGTCGTGTGTGTAATGCAGTTATTCGGGCTATACTACAACTATTTAAAACTGTAATGACTCATACGTGTGATCAACACGTGATCAGAGCTCGATCCCGGCTTCCTTCCAGTACAGCCGTATAGCGTACGACATATGTCGTTTCTGTGGCTTTGCGGTGGTCAACAGTACAGACAGAGATGGAAATAATGGCTGATTGTTCTCCGCCGGTAGAACCAATGAAATCAAAGACGCGCCTCGACCGGCAGACTCATAGGCGTCGGCAACGCATTGGAACGTGTTTCGTTGAGCGATCGCATATTGTGTGTTTTTATAAGAATTGTTGTGTGATTGTTATTATTGTGGTTTCTGTGGTTACTGTTTTGGTTATACTTAACCATGGAGAGTACAAATGGCACGAGTGGAAGTACTGAAAGCCAGGGAACAAGTAGACGGCTTCGTAAAGCACTGAAGAGGGACGCGAAAGAAATCGTGCTCAACGTTTTCAATTATCTGAACAGAACTATGTCGGAGGGAGATGCACTCGCGCGTTGTGAAAGTATGACAGGCGTTCCAGAGTGGACCATTCGCAGGGTGGTGCATGAAAAGAAGAAAACTGGAGCTACTACTGATCCAAAGTTTAATTTGAAGGGACGAAAGGCCGTTAAATTGGATGACGATAGCAAAATGGCGTTAAGGCGAACCGTACATTCATTCTTCTTTAGGAATGAGATACCAACCCTCAAGGCTGTACATGCAGCGATCAAGGAAAATGAAATTATACCCCAAATAAGCGTCGAGGTAATGAGGAAATCCCTGCACGAAATTAATTTTCGTTACGAAACGCGTAATCGGAAGTCAGTATTGATAGAGAGACCTGAAATAGTCGCCTGGCGTCAAAAATACCTACGCGAAATGATTGAATATAGGCGACAAAGCAGAAAAATCTATTATTTGGACGAGACATGGGTAAATGCAGGTCACACAGTTAAAAAAACCTGGATAGACAAAAACGTAGTGAGTAACCGACAAGCAAGCATTGAAGGTTTGTCAACAGGTCTTCGTGGACCGTCAGGGAAAGGTCAAAGATTGATCGTAACTCATATTGGTAGCGACAGCGGCTTTTTAGAAGAGTGTGACTTGATTTTCGTCTCTAAGAAAGGAGGTGATTACCATGACGAAATGAATGCCAGCTGCTTCGAGAGCTGGTTTCAAGGGGTGCTTCAGCGAGTTGAGCCCAACTCTGTGATCGTCATGGATAATGCTTCCTACCGTAGTCGTCGAGTCGAACGTGTACCGACTATGGGATCTCGAAGAAGTGACATGCAGCAATGGTTGCGCGAAAAAGGAATCCCGTTTGACGATTCATGTGTGAAAGCGGAATTGTATGAAAAAATTAAACAGCACAAACCTGCGAACATTAGTTACGTGACTGATGAGATGGCCCGTCAATGTGGTGTCACTGTGCTGCGGTTACCGCCCTACCACTGTGAACTGAACCAAATAGAGCTCAAGGGCTCAAGTGAAGGGTTATATTGCGCGCCATAACACAACCTTCAAATTACCAGACGTTAAGGTTTTACTTGAGACTTCCATACAGCTAGTAACGCCCGAAGCTTGGCAGAATGCTATCCGTCATGTTGTGAAAGAAGAAACAAAAATGTGGCAGCTTGACCACCACATCGACACCATCATAGACCCAGTTATAGTCAATTTCAATGAGGAAAGCGATAGCGACAGTTTATTACTGTCAGATGTAAGTAGAAGCGACGATGAATAAAGGTAATTCCCAAATTTTTGACTTACAATATGTTTCAAACCACTCTTTATTAAGCATGTGACAAATCTAGTTCACCCATGTTAAACATTCATACCCCGCCTATGAACAGCCGACTACTGGTAGTTAAGTGTAGTTCACGTGAACATCGATGAGTCATTACAGTTTTAGATAGTTATAGTATAGTGGTGCACATTTCGATGAATCACGAATTTAAAATAAATTTTTATAGAAACAAGTTACCAACTAATTAAGTTTCAGTGGAAAATAGTTTCTTTTTTATTTTTTTGATTAAGCACACTCTTTGGTTTGATTTCGCTCAAAAAATCTATTGTCCCGACACTTTTGAGCGGTAGTGTATATGCGTGTGAAAAGGAAAACAAGATTGACACCTAGAATTGTGGGAGACAACTGCGGCAGCTGGTGGGAAACAATATCTGTCAAGAATCACTTTCTGTTCTCGCGTCTCAAGAATAACAGACATGGGTATATTTTCCATCCGATAAATAAGTGACGCTTCCCTGACACAACTCAAAATAATTTGACGTTTCCTTCAAATTCTACGACTTTTCCTAGATGTGGGCAATTTGGAACCACCTGCTAGATTCTGTTACCATCAATAAGAACAAAGATAAGGAAAATAAACCGTTCCTCCATAGTTAACGCTGAAAAGTTTAGTGAGTGTAGGATATTCGAAAACCGATTAATTCCTTTGACAAGATCAACAGAAATGAGTAAAAAGACAGGAAGGTTGGCTTGTTTGTCTGAAAACTAATTTGGAAGGACCGTTGTGAAGTTTTTAGGTGGGTTTTCGTTTACGCGAGGTCGTTCAAATCATTTGCTCCAACGCGTTAGGAAAGATACACAATTACGCATAGGATTCTGTTGTTTGTTGTTTAAGGAAAGTACGTAGTTATTTCACCTTTGTGAATACACTTGGAAAAGCAAAAATACGAATTGCCAGTTAGTTAATTTAGGACATAAGGTAGTACTAGCGCAACAGTTGCAGATAAGATTTGGCTCCAGTCACAATACACACAACACGCCTAGCAACAACAAAAACAAACTGTACGAGGACTTATCACAAACAACCAGTATGCCAGAAATTATGACTTTATCAGCTTTGTTGGTAAATGTTTTGAAAACTAAATGTGTCTTCCAGTTTTGCAGTAGCGTTGTGATGGAGCTCACGTTTCATATGGCCAGTATGTTTAACATTTTCATGAGTAGCTTTATTTATGAAATTAAAAAATATGGAAAAACAATAAGGTGAATTCCTTAGATTTATCTATCTTCAAGCCAAACGTTTGAAATCGAGATGATGGATTGCCTCTAATTTTTGAGGTGATGTTTTAATACCTTTCTACTTTCTTGTGCTAAGTTAATTATTTCGATAAATTCATTACCGGATAAAATAGAATAACATTGAAAAATACTAAGTTTTTTTGTAAAAACATAATGTTATCGATTATTCTCACGAACAACATGGTTGACTTCATTAAAACTAGGTCTATTTATGATTTTTCAAATAGTAGCTCCACCTCTTAGAGAGTTGCCAAAAATTTCAGTTCATAACAGATGAAAATTATTCAGAAATAACTATCAGAAAAAAATGTAAAAATAACTCCCTCTCAATTGTCAAATGATACGAGCTGTGACATATGATATATATTTTCTTAAAATTCAGTGATATCTTTGAGGTTATCCACCTCCTTATCTTGGATGAAGAATTTATATGTAACAAGCTTTCTGAACCAGTATACTGTATACTGCAACTTTCTATTTATGAGCTTCCTTATCCAAATAGATGGTATTTATGTAAGGCTCTAACTACATTAATTTATGGTATCGCATTAAAATACTAATTCCAACCCTGATGTTGTATAGTCACATATACAGGGTGACTTTGAAGTTGAGTCATTAATTTTCAGATAATGATTGTAGAAGGAAGATAAACCAAAATATGTGTGTAAAAATAAAAAAAAAATTACCTTGTTTTATAAAGTATCCTCCCGACAAGTATTTCAGTGCGGACCTGTATTTGATCGTGAGGTCTTGGAGCACCGGCATGCCGTCCCCTGTGAGGTCTTAAGTCACCTGATTCACGAGCCCGTTGTACTACATTAACAAAGGCACGAGGGGTTGGTTGCACTCGAGTGGGAAACCGATCCGCATAAACATGTGCCATTTTTTATTTCGTTTGAGCCACGCAACAGACACCACTATTCACTCACGCGTTACCGACTGACACTGACTGTATACAACTGAATAAAATAATTGTAAAAACATCGTTCCAAATTCTTTCGCTTGTTTGTTTCCGATGCGATGAACCGATAAGGCGGATTATATCCGTTGTTGCCAAACACGAGCACATAATATTATTATTGAGACAGGGCGGTACTCAAACTTCCAAAGGGCTATAACTTTGTTACTTTAATTTTACCAGAAAAATGGTAAAGGAAAAAAACATTTCTTTTGATCAGATCTACTCACTGTTAAAATAAATGACTCAACTTCGAAGTCACCCTGTATTTGAATAAAAATGGTAGAGTACGTCAAAAATAGAACGGAACCACAAAACCCTTGTATACCAATCTTCACTATTATGCATCAAATATTGTTCGAAATATTTAAAAAAAACTATTTTAGAAAGTAAATTTGAACACCCTGTATTTCGGAAGCCACGCATTTTTCGACCCATGTTTATATAGACTTTATGCATTAATTTTAAAAGTTCTATCGAATCTTAAAGTTATGCAACAATAAACTGAAACATCCTGTATACAAAAATGAGAGCATTTAATGAGATCTGTCGTGTAGAACAAGTGCTTAGGAAGAATATCACGGGCATGCGCATATGGAAGCGAAGTTTTCAAAATACGTATACAGTGTTCGTTCATCAATTACCGGAATATCTTTTTATAATAAATAGTTGCATTCAGATTTTGGCGAAACACTATACTATTGTATCCGCATTCGCCAATATTTCACAGAAAGTACTGTTACTTCCACACAGAGTATTTTTTAAAAAATGAGTAATAAGTGTGATATATTCAAAATCTCGAGCACAAAATAAAGTATACACTGAGGCCAACATTTCTGCATTTAGAACACTGAACATTTTTAATACAGGTTCAGGAGTACTACGTACTTCGCACCTGTTTTACACGTTAATACGATTTTCAGATCACATATAATTTTTCTGTGGATTGTGTTATGTATCATCGTTTTGCTAAACTATTCCACAAAAGCTTATAAAAGCTAACTTTAGTTTCATTACACCTTAAACATAACTTTGGTTCAATAACATCTATAAACAGTGGAATTTACTGCTAGAAATATTGGCAACTGTAAAGGAAACATCCATTACAGCTAACTACTTCACAGAATCTACATACCAGCATAAAATACTCGTATATAATACATGAATAATTTTCTTTATGTTGACTTCAAAACTTGTCACACTCGGTCAAAAATTCATATTATTTACTGTATCACAGCCAACTACTAGGAATACGAGGTCTGTAAATTAAGTGATGAGACTGGCAACGTAGCGTTCGATCTGGCAACACCGAAGGCACCGGACTTGGAGGGGAAACGGGAAATCTATGATCCGTCTTGAGTTCAAGTTTGAACTCGCTTGAGTCATTTGGTTGTCCGTTGTAAATTAAGTGATGAGACTGGCAACGTAGCATTCTATCTGGCAACACCGGAGGCACCAGACTTGGAGGGGAAACAGGGGAATCTGTGATCCGTCCTCAGTACAAGTTTGAACTCGCTTGAGTCATTTGGTTGTCCGAAGCGATTTTTTATTGTGAAACAGTTTCTTCATTGTGTTCTACAAATGAGTGACAACAGTATCAAGCAACGATGTGCTGTAAGGCTTTGCTTCAGAATTGGGCACGGTGCAACGGAAACTTTAGCTATACAGGCCTTCGAAGAGAGCGTTTTGTTAAGAGCCCAGGTTTTCCGGTGGTTTAAGGCATTTTAATAAGGGATAGAATCGACTGAAGATGAACGACGAAGTGGAAGGTTTTAATTTTCAAAACCCGATGAAAATATCGACAAAATCCCAGATCTCGTGCGTTCAGATAGTCGGCTGACAGTAAGAATAATCGATGAAAGGTAAAATTCAACTCACACCATCGTTCATCACATCACAAGAACAACTGGGTGTTGTATCATGATGATGCTCTTCGTCAGACAGTAAGTTCAAAAAACGAGTTTTTGCCCAGTAAAAACATCCCTGTGGCTTCTCAGCCTCCAGACTTGAGACTTGGGACTTTTTTCTCTTTCCGAAGTTGGAAAATCGGCTCAAGGGAACTCATTCTGAAACAGTCGAAAACATTCAAACGGCCGTAACCGACCATCTGAAGGCTATTCCAATTTCGGAGTTCCGGCACTGCTATGAGGAGTGGAAGAACCGTCTCCAGCACGGTGTGGCTTCAGAAGGAACTTATTCGGGTAGCCAGAACACAAAATTGTAATTATATTTTGATAAAAAAATAAAAAAAAAAATCAGTCTTCATTACTGTTATATTCACCATATTGAAATCATTTCCGAGATTCAACCACTTTTTTTTACTGTACTTTTACTTCCTGTGCCAATGGGCGAGGAAGTATTTTAATTGCAAAAAATTTCGAAAATGAGATACTTATTATGTTTTTTGGATGTTATATGACATGTCTGTCTGTTTGCTAATCCTTGGCCCGTCTATGACTTGAAAAGTATCGCTCGAATTTTGACGAAAAAAATCGCTCAAACTTTTTGACGTTTCAAAGGGTCCTGACTATTTTCAGAAAAAAATTGTCGGTGTTGAGATTCGAGAATTGAGGATTGTAGGGGGTGAAGGTGGGTATATGAACATTTTTTGATCATAGTATATTGCTTTTGAGCTTCACCGAACAATTGTTGACTATCACAGAGCACAGTCAATCATCTAATTCATTGTATGTGCAAGAACGAGTAGAAGATGCGTTAAGAATCTACTTGTACATGGTGAGTTAGTCGATCTGTCTATTTAGTTCATATGGCACTGTGACGCAAAATATAAAAATATATCAAGGTGAGTATTGTTTGTGGAGTTACCATTGAAAACTGCTGAGGTATACTTGGTGGCCCTCTTGATGTAGGTATGCACATTTGGTTTATAACGGTAGTGCTTTATCAAAAAAATCTTTCCCCCTTTACCTAAAATAAAAATAATACTACACAACTGTCATAAACGCATGACATGACATCACCCAAAGCAACGATACGTAAAATTAACACGTTTATAAACTAAATATTTTTTATGAATACATCACGGAAATAATTTAATTATGCATATCACCCAGGCCGATAAATTTTCCGGGCTAAAAAATATTATCTACAGCGCCTACAACTGGCCATTAATCTTTAATCAGTTCAATTACAGCAATTTATGATGTGCCAATAACACATGCGTCCATGAAATTTTTAAAAATAGGCAAAGTTAATGTTATTCTCTTTGAAGGGTTCAGAAACAAAGTTCTGAATTGCGTACATATAGAAATTTTGAATCCTGTGAGTATCCGTTAAGCTACACCAAAATATTTGGTCAATTCGTAAAATATTGAACATCGGATCAGAACTCGCAAATTTTGAGTACTAAAGAATGTTTAACGTCATCGTTAGGTACACCTGTAAGTCTCCGATTTCAACACTCATAAGTCCCTCAAGAAGATGAGATTTGGGAGTTTTCAAAATAGTTGGCCACTTCAAAAAATGTTTCGACCATATACACAAGTTATTAGAATCTTGGAAGCAAGGGCGGATTTAGAGCGGAGCGTGCGTCACTCCACGACCAAATATGGAAAAAACGGTATATATTTTATCGTCTTAGGCCCGGTTTTTCAATCGCAACTTTTTGGTTAGTTAACTATCGCCAGGACGTTAACTTGTAGTTACTTGCAAATGCGTTTTTCAAGTATTTTGACAGCGTCAGTTAACTTACCAGAAGTTCAACATATAATTTATGTTACAGCCCTGTATCTGCGGTTCTTAGATATCGTGTTCTATGCGTTTTGTGCGCTCGGCATCTGTGTCCCGTGTCATACATGACAGTTCGATTAAATTAAAATTTCTTAAAATAGCCAAAATCGAAATCCGGAAATTTCATTAAAAACGAATAAAACATAAAACCTTTGTCAAGCAAGGTAAGTTTTTTCAAACATTGCTCGTACAAATGTTTAGTAGTAGACCCTATAGACGGCATTATATAAATGGTGATAAAAAAGGTTGCAAATGCAATATCTAATGAACCATACTAAGGTCAAAAAACGATTAAGTTGTAAATATCTGCTGAGTATTGTATTTTCCACCTTTTTTAAAATCACTCCTATAATCTACACTCCAAAAGTAAAGGGGATACACAATACCTCTATTCTTGTTGCTAAAATTTCTCAAAAACTGTTTGCTAGCATGGAGAAAGAGATCAAAAAGAGAGCTCAAAATTTCTCGAAGAATGAGGAAATTATGCTAATATCATTGGTGAGCAAAAATAAAGATGTAATAGAGAGCAAAACAAGTGGCACAGTTACCTGGAAACAGAAAAGTTCAGTATTGCAGAGCATCGAACAAGAATTCCAAGTCCTAACAGGGTGCCACTGAGAGGCAAAAACTCTACAAGATAAATATTTCAATTTAAAGAAAAAAACAAAAAGCAAATTTGCTACAAACAAAAGCAATTTAATCAAGACAGGGGGAGGTTCATTCCAATTGCAAGCATTCGATCTGATTGATATACAATTACAAGAAATAATGGGACCACAATTAGAAGAGGTGGTTACTGAACATGGTAAGCCTCATTGCTGTTTATTGAAGCATTTTTTAATTATTTGTTTTTTAGTTCCTGATGCAAATAACTGTGATGACAGTGAAGTGGTCTTCAATAATGGGAAATGGAGCTCCTATACTCCCCAACAACTGAAGAGGCCCAAAACTACAAAGCTATCATGTACGAAAACGGTACAAAATAAAAGATATATTTCTGTTAACTATCTACTAATGGAAGAAAAGCTGAATTTTTTGAAACTACAAAAAGAAAAATTCATCGAAGAACACAATAAAAAAATGGAAATATATAAAAAAAGGTTCAGCTGTTAGATTTACAGATCAATGCATTGGATAAGTAGAAAACAAAGGATTTATTTTGTTAATTGCTGGAACATTTTCACTTTCACTAATTTTTTTGTGTATTTCGCATTTTTGAGGATAATATGTTAGTCTAATAATAAACTTTCTTCAGAAAATCATGTTTATTTTCATTCTGTAGTTACAATAAATAGGAGATAATTCATATGTCAAGTCGATGAGAGCTATGGCGAAAACTGTAGGTGTCCAAAAAGATCGACCGAGTGCCCATTTTGAGGCTTGGGACATCTATTTTGAAATGCCGTGTGCGCCTTTCTTGGGCAACAACAATTTTGGCCACGACTCATTCACTTGCCATGGATTATCACAGATTTTATACTAAACAACTTTCAACTAGTATCGAGTCATTCACTGAGCATCAGTGAATGTATTGAATCGATTTACAAATTTGCAAAATAATTATTAATAATGTAAGTTCATTGTTGATTGCATTTCTCGGCAACCTAATATTCTAATATTAACAGGATCTGTCTTCACATTATCGACATGAACCATGTTTATAGCATTTTCCTGTTCAGAACTTATAGGGGGCATAGCTTCATCATTAGGACAAGCAATATTATGTAGCACTGCTGTTCCTAGAGTAACTGCTTGAGCTGTATCTAGATGAACTCTGAGAAGCTGTATCTAGATGAACTCTGAGACCCATAGCTAGACATAGAAATCTTCTTTTCCAAACTCCATAGCTTCTCTCTATAGCATTGCGACTACGAATGATAGATTCATTGTATAATTCTTCAGCAGGAGATGTTGTTGTATTTAATGGTGTCATCAAATGGCGTTTAATAGTATAACCTTTGTCACCAGCCAACAAAGAGTTTCCAAAGTGACCTGATTCAAATTGTCTGCAGAGCTGAGAATTTCCGAAAATGTATGAATCTGCGTCAGAAACAGTTCAGTGAAAAAAACTGCTTTCGATTTCTGAAGAGGTCTGCATGGCTTCCTCCGGGAGAAACAATTTTTTATATGCGTGCAGTCAATTGCACCTATGCATCGAGGAAACCTAGCTATGTTATTTATAAAAGGATTGCTTTGCCCTGGCAAGAGCCTCAAGAGTGTCTGGCATTTTTATGTAATTACTTCTTTTACTCGTTAGTACTTTTAAGAATCTTCGGACTGTTTTGGATGCAGTTGATTTGGAAATCCCAGCAAAATGTCCAGCAACAGTTAAGAAACTTCCATTGCGCAGAGCTAACGACAGCTGCTGTTGGGGCGTTAAGCAGTTATTCCTGGAATGACAAAGTCATGTAAAAATATGGAAATAACTAATAATATATACATCTACCTGCTTGTAGGATATACTAAATCTTCATAGACTTCGTCCAGGAGAGTTTCTACGGTCCTTTTTTGTAAGACGAAATCTTGCAAGGAAATCGAGGTCATCAAATTCATCAAAGTAATTCGACCGATGGCGGATTATTTTTGCCTTCTCGCGTCTTCGTCACTGCTATATACGCATTCACGTCGTAATCCATAAACATATGTTTATAGCTTAAATTAGTGGATAGATTGATATGGACTTGTTGTGATTTTTTTAATAAACGTCAAAGTTTATGTCAAAAAACATCAGGTGTTGCTATTTAACTACAGCCTTTCTAGTTAACTCATAGATGGTCTTCTGGTTAAAGTTAACTTGCGTTTTACTATAAACATGATATTGAAAAACGATTTTTCATAAATAACTATAAGTTAAGACCAAGGTCGTAGTTAACCTGCGATTGGCCTTAGTGTAAAAATTACCTTGCTAGATTTAAGTCGTGAGACGTGCACCCTCCCACAAATATATCCTACCCCCGATCTTTAATTATCACTATCACAAGGGCATTTGCTCTCAGAAGCGCGGCTTAAGTGCTTAAGCAAGCGGCTGCAGTGCTCCCTCGCTCTTCAATTTGAGAAGATCATCGTCTCTACCTATACAGAATCCTAAATGAGTGACAGGAGTTTGCGTCATATAAAATTAAAAAACACTGTCAAATTCCGAATCTTTGGCGATTACAAAACTCTTCTCACCTGTCGGTGTAATTAATAGAACAGAGAAATATCATTTGGAGCTGGTGGGTGTTTTTGTTATTCAATTTTTTAAGCCTGTATAGAATTAATATTGTATGGAGATAAAATCGTATTATAAAAAAATGAATATATTATAATGCATCATTAATTACTTATAGAAATAACTGAAAGCTAATTAAGTGCCTATTGACGAGTAAGGAGTGTGTCCGACCATATAATGTGATAATGATTTACGTAGATATCAGTACAAAAGGAAAAACTGTTATAATAATAATGATGATCTTTCAACATCAGTTTCAAAAGGTAACGGTATAGTGTCAACAATTAGAGATGCTTCTCACCACAGAAACAAGTAACTTGATATATGACCAAAACAGGAATTCGGTGTGTATTCGTTGCATCTATTTTTTACACCAAAGCAGTCGCGCAGGCACAAGCCTTAATGCCAGGGTACCGCGGCTGCTATGAGGAGCTTGAAGAAACATTGTTAATCCGATTTTTGAACTGAACAGCATCGAGCATGGATATTGTAGTCGGCGCGGCAGCGCCCCAAACATGTGAGAAGTACTCGAAGCTAGGTAAAGGCGCACCTGCTCGAAAAACTTGCAGTGCACTATGTAACTTTATATTTAGCTAAAGCTACGCTATGGCTGTCTTCTCATTGGTCCTAACTATGTAGTTTAACTACTTCTATTTCTCTAGCAATTGGTTAAAATAAAATTAGCCAAAACTACTTGTGATCCTGCTGCGATGATGATTCAAACAGTTGTTGTTTGTTCTGTCAAAAAGTTAAACAACTTCTCAGCTTATTCCTTTTCCCTAGTAGTGTAGCCCATCTGCGGAATGAGAATTAACACCCGTTTTTCGTCAATACCCAAGTTTCCGCTATAAACATCCTGTCATTTTCATCTACAAGTCTCAGAAGTTTCTTCATTCTCCATGTTCCGCTTTGTGGCGTTTCTTTCAAGGAGTTTAGAAAAAGAGACAAAAAACATATTCAATTGACAAACTCACGCTATGTTCGTTTACCAAACAGGAACCAGATAAAAACTAATAATGAATGGATGAAAATACAAAAAAAAATACCATAACAACTAATCACAATAGATCTAACAGCTGATTTCACTGGACAACAAATTTTAGTTTTTTTAATGTATCTTGTGGGAAAAGTGCACTTCTTTGTTAATTTTGGGGCGCTGAATCCAAAAATGACAATGAAATAAAAACATTAGTTGCGGTTTAGAAAAAAACTTTTTATTTTTAAGGATATATTAAAAAAAGTAACAAGATTCATATACTTATCAGAATCACTATATGCGCTGTCTTTTTGCTGTTCTTTTATGTATCGTGTAATCTGCAAGCATGGAAGGATTCTACTTTCCCTGGTACCTTTTTTCCATTGTTGAAATATCCTGATGAAAACGTTCGCCGTGCTCATCACTTACGGCTCCGCAATTGTCAGGAAAAAAGTCCAGGTGTGAGTGTAGGAAATGTATCTTAAGAGACATATTACAGCCCATCTTTTGATACGATGACAGCATATTTTTGACAAGGGTTTTATAGTTGTCAGCTTTTCTATTTCCCAAGAAATTAGTGACCACCAGACGGAAATCATTCCAAGCAGTTTTTTCAATACCTGTTAAAGTGTTTTCAAACTGTGTATCTTTCAAAATAGTTCGAATCTGTGGCCCAACAAAAATACCTTCTTTGACCTTTGTCTCACTTAGTCTTGGAAATTCCTGACGCAGGTATTGAAAAGCTGACCCATCTGTATCTAATGCCTTGACAAAGTTTTTCATTAGGCCCAACTTGATATGCAGTGGTGGTAATAATTTTTTTTTCGAATCTACTAATGGCATATGCTGTACATTTTTTTGACCTGGCTCTAGGAATTGACGAACAGGCCAGTTTTGTCTGGTGTAATGAAGTGCCTTCGCCCGACTGTTCCATTCACACAAAAAACAGCAAAACTTTGTGTAGCCTAGCTGCAGCCCAAGTAAAAGTGCAACAAGTTTCAAATCGCCACAAATATGCCATTGGTGCTCATCGTATTTTATGCATGTCAATAGGTACTTCATATTGTCATATGATTCTTTCATGTGAACTGCATACCCTACAGGAAGAGATGGTAAAATATTTCCAATATGCAATTGCCTTAAAACTCAATGTTGAACTGTCCATAAACAATCTCCATTCTTCTGGGTTATAGTTTACATTTAAAGCCGCCAGTAAGCCGTTAATGTTACTGCAGAAAACCAAGTTATTCTACATATTGAAAAATGGTTCTAAGTCTTTGTGGCGTTTACGAAAAACACATACCGAAACATCGTCTTCTAACAAGTTCCACTGCTGCAGTCTTGATCCAAGTAACTCTGCCTTACATTTTGGAAGTTCTAAATCTCTTACAAGATCATTTAATTCTGACTGTGTTATTTTGTGCGGATGGTGGCATGACGTGCTCGGTATAAAATCAGGATCTCTTGACGTTGATTAGGCATATCTTCTTCCTGACGAACCACTCGATCGCCATGATCTGATTCGTTTTCTGATTCGCAAGTGTAGGATTCTGGGGGTTTTGGAATAGGATTTTCGTCACTGTGAGGCACAGGTCTCATCGCAGATGGTATGTTTGGGTAGTTAATAACCGATTTTTTTTTCTTGGACATACCTGTGGCTTGTCCAACACAAGGTACCATGCAAAAGTAACAATCATTAATATGATTTGTAGGCTCTCTCCAAACCATTGGGACAGCAAAGCGCATAGACCGGTTTTTGCCATTTAACCAGCTCCTCAGACTTGAAGCACATGTATTACAGCAGATGTGGGGTGCCCACTGTTTGTCTTGATCACCTAGTTTACAACCTAAATAAAGCTGATATGCCTTTGTTATTAGTGGAGTAATAGACCGTCTCTGAGACGCAAAAGTCACATCACCACACACGTAACAAAACTGATCTGGATTGTTTACACGCTTTCGAGACATCTTGCATGAACGCTGTCAGCCAACTGAGGAAAAAATGGCTAATATAAAACAATATATGTATAATGTACACGTATGTATAACGTAACACAATCATGCCGATTACATCATCTTTCCTTGCCGAATATAAAAATGTAGCACGTGCATTCTTGTGAATTACAGTATATTAACACTGTCACAGCAGGAACACATATAATTACCGTATCTCTAAACCTTGAACTAATATTGAAAAAATAAGTTTCATTCCGGTTTTAGCACATTAAAAATAGTAATATTTTGTTGATTTTATTTAGGATATTTTTTGGCTGTTGATCAGTGTTTTTAACCAGCTTCCTGAATGTTACAACACGTTTGCTTCTCCAGGCAGGGTCGATTGAGTTGTACAACCTCACTGCATTGAAAGTAAAATATTTTTGAAACAATGTGGCGTAGTGCAAAGGCATTGTCAGATTATTATTAGGCCGCAGATCTCTAAGATTAAGGATTCCTCTAGTTATCAATTTACTATGGAGATAAATAGGCTTTCTAGTACATATACTGAGTGACAACATCTACGTATGTTTATCCAATTTTGATAATTTTTGGCATATATGATGACACCAAGATTTTTTACTTGTTCCACAATAGGAACGAGCGCATTGTTGATAGTTAATGCAATCATGTCCCTTACTCTATTATACAGCTGCTTAGGACAAAAAAGTATTCTTATCAGGATTAATCTTCAACGTGTCTCTCTTACCAAAATCAGATACACTGGCAAGATCGTAATCTACTTTATACGAGGCATGTCTTTTAAGTTTTGCATATAGAAACATAGTAGGCCGCGCGGATCGAACGTCAGTACTGAATCTTAACCTCACTCTTTAGTAAACTTAAATTCAAAGTTCCACAACAATACGTGCAAGGTTTTCACTACAGTGAAATTGTATAGCACAGTGTTCAATACATGAATGTAAAACGAAAGAATACATCAAATACAGCAAAGGACCTGTTGTTGAAACACCTCGATCTTCACCTTTTGTTTACGATTAGTAAATATAAAAAAAAAACTTAAGAGGAATGCCAAAAAGTCCAATTTATTTTACCTTACACTTTGTGGCTTTTACTGGAAAGGATTTGCACTATTGGTGTCCCTTGCAATTTGAATCTCACTCCGTAGAAATCTGGAGCGGTTGGATGAGTGATGGCTAAATTATATAGCAGCAAGTAGAACGTAGAACATAAACCGGATATGTAGGATATGAAATGGATCCCAAGGGTTGCCGAGAGCTGAGAGTAATTTATACTTAGCTTGTAAGGATATAATGGGTGGGCCATTTAAAAGTTTCGATTTAAAAATAAAATAAAACAAAAACGGTTTGAGATATTGCCAAATTTATTTTTTTGTTTTGAAGTACAATTGTTCCGCTCAGAAATGAAATATTACTTCATTCAAATGGCTGCCGCGGCTGGCCTCACAGTAGCCCATTCGATCGGACCAATTTTCGAGCACTTTTTCGAGTGTTTGGGGCCGTATCTCGTCAATGGCATCACGAATGTTGGCCTTCAAATGGTCAATTGTCTCTGGATGGTCGACATAACACTTGTCTTTAACAGCGCCCCACAGGAAATAGTCCAATGGTGTCAAATCGCAGCTTCTTGGCGGCCAATTGACATCACCATTTCGACTGATTAAACGGCCATCGAAGGTTTCGCGCAATAAGTTGATTGTGGCATGCGATGTGTGACAAGTTGCACCATCCTGCTGAAACCAAACATTCTCCACATCAATACCATCAAGAGCAGGAACAAAAAAATCAGTTATCATGGTGCGATAGGTGTTTCCATTGACAGAAACGGTTGCGCCGTCCCCGTCTTCAAAGAAATATGGGCCAATGATGCCTCCGCTCCACAATCCACACCAAACAGTCACTCGCAAGGGATGCATTGGCTTCTCTAAGACCTCGTGTGGGTTTTCCGAGCCCCAGATACGGCAATTTTGCTTATTGACGTAGCCACCAATATGAAAATGAGCTTCGTCTGAAAAGATTATTTTTTTAGCAAAATCGACATCATTGATTAGTTGCTCGTTGGCCCATGTAGCGAAGGCAGAACAAAGTGGATGGTCACGCGGCTTCAACTCTTGAACCAATTGAACTTTGTAAGGCGTCATACCGAGATCTTTCCGCAAAATTCGTCGTAAACTGGTGCGGGAAATGTTCAATTCTTGGGAACGATGACGTGTTGACGTTGATGGATTTTCACGCACACTCGCAGCCACAGCATCGATACCTTCGGGTGTACGCACTGTACGAGCACGCTGACGTGTTGGAGCATCAACAATGAAACCAGTTTCACGCACTTTATTAATAAACTTGCGTATACCGGGCGCTGTTGGTGCTTCGTTGCGACCGAATTTTGAACGGCATTTTCGTGCAATTTCTGCCCAATTGTCTTTGTTTTGGAAATAAATTTCCAATATTACCCAACGTTGCTCAAGCGTAAATCGATTCATTTCGTTCAGCGGAGATAATATACTGAATTTTATGACAAATCAGATTGACATAAGTATTGTCAGCGTCAAATTAACACGTGGTTCAAATCGAAACCGATAGATGGCCCACCCTATAGAAATACCTTTTACATTTCCACGGTATAATCTATGTTTATTCCTTTAAGCTCCCTACGTTTCCCTGTTTCACGCTCGGCATTTCTGTGCCAGCGTAAAATGTTTTGTGTTATCATCATCATCACTAACGTGCATTGAGTGTTAACAATAGTGTCATATAAATATTTGTCATACGTAAGGTTTGTTTATATTCATAACTTGCGGTTTCATTCATCAGCCAAAACAAGGGAAATGAATCATAGAAATAACCACAGAATATCAAGATTAAAATGGAGAAACGAAAGAAGCAGTTGAAACTGTAAGTACGCTACGAATGACCAGTTTCCCCAGAATATCGGAAATTGTAAATACAGTATTTTTTTCTAAAATATATCAAAATATATCCGTCAGCAACAAAACATCGGTCAGATAAGCTGACACTGCATTTTTCAAGCAACAGATGTAACATACATAATGCATATCCTCATAAATAGAACAAATAACAAAACACGGGATTTCATGGAATTTTCATATTTTAGAGCAAACTGAGATAAAACATGAGATATAATTGAAGAAGGAATGCTACCCCCCGTAGCGGTTATGAAAAAGTGTAAAAATCAATTTTAAAGCAAAACATCCAACAAAACTATTCACGGCATAATCCCTCTTCTTATCCGGTAGTATTTGAAAATTGCAATTTCAGCAATTTGTTAATATACGAGCCCATTCCCACTTCAGTTGGCCCAACTATTGAAATCTTAGGTTTTTTCTTATCAAACACAAATAATAAAAATGTAGCAGGGTGTTCTGGGTTTAAAATATTAACAATGAATATTTTGATAATATATGTATGTTATATAGTAGAAAACACCAACTTTATCACTCCCTAATCAAATTTGCAGCATAAAAATAACACATGTTGCAATTACAGTATATCAACCTATTTTCATTTCAATGCATGTAGTACCATATACACCAATGTCTTAAGGGAACCGAGATAAAAGGCTCTGCAACATCAAAAATATCTGAATACCGTCCTGTAGCCGCGACTCGCAACATCCCCGACTGGTACTAGAACACTAGCTCAACCCGACGTCAGAAATGGGTCGGGGTCAGTGTGTCAGGTCAGTATGCAACCTTCAACCGACGGTTACGGTCACGCGTGTGGAGGTAAACGAACCCGTATAATCGCTTGCGTTTCAAAAAACAACAAGCACTAGAGACGTGGCTAGAGAAGTGCAAGTATCAAAAACTAAAGTGTGGCAAACGCTGCGTGAAGAGGGGCTGTATCCGTTTCACGTCCAACGTGTACAAGCCCTTCAACCTGACGATTTTCCAGCAAGAGTGCGGTTTTGTGAGTGGTTGTTGCATGAACATGACAATAATCCGGACTTTTTGAAGTGCATATTGGTGACAGACGAATCTATGTTCACGCGTAATGGGGTGAATAACTTTCGCAACACTCATGTTTGGTCAGTAGAAAATCCGCACGCTGTCCGTCGAGCACATTTTCAGCAAACAGTTACGGTGAATGTTTGGGCTGGCATGGTGAACGGTATGCTCATTGGACCATGTATTCTCCCAAATCGATTGGACGGGATGCAATACCTAGACTTTTTACACAAGATTTTGCCTTCCTTGTTAGAAGATGTGCCATTAAGTGTAAGACAACCTATGTGGTTTCTGCACGATGGTCATATTTGTTACCTCTGTTCGTGGTGTGCACCACCGCCGGCGTCTGCTCGGTAGCGCATCAGCTGATTTCATTTTCTGTTGGAGCGGTATGATTTCGGGCAGAGACGTACTTAGCCCTTCTCGTCAACTGGAGAGTGAGTACTTTTTCTTTATTTTTTTTTACTTGGTCGCCCTTGTTTCACTACACATTACCTTTGTTATTTCAAGCGTAGTTGTTTCTGAAAAGGAAAACCCCAACTTTGCGGACACCCTATATATTGAAGTAGTCCGTTTCATAACCTTTACTTGTGATGCCATTGGATTCTGAGTGCCTAAGGCTGTTCATACATATTCAGCTGCCACCCATCCTAAAAAATTAAGTGCTTCCATAGAAAATGTATGGAATATATGGTGAACATTACCTCTTGATTGGCAGTTTACACTGCAATATCGTAGATCATCTGGGGACCTCCTGAATCACGTCATCAGTACATAGTGATGGGTGTATAAAAAGTAAGCTTAACAGGGCATTTCCAGACTACACTCTCGGTCAGTTATAACATTTCATACAGAGTATTCACAGACTAGCAATGGACCTCACAGTGATCGTCCGTTGCACTTTGTGCTACATATTCCACAATGTAAAATAAGACTATAACGCATAGGTGGCTGTGAAAAATAAAAGCCATGACAATTGTTTTTATTAATCACAGCTGTCAGAATACGTTTAAAATAGTTTTCGGTAGTTAAGGTTTTAAAAATGGCTAGAGGAATGGTTATTAGTGAGAAAATTCGGTTACTGATAATTAAATTTTTTAATTCTGGGAAATCAAACTCAAAAATTGCAACTTTGTTAGACTTATCGCGGTACAGTGTGAGAAATATTGTTAGAAGATGTAACGTAACTGGTTCAGTTAATATTAAGACACGATATGTGAAAAAAAGTAATATCACAAATGCCGACCGAAGAGCATTAAGAAGAATAATCGTGAAAAACAGGCGTGCCAATTATTTACAATTAAGTGCTCTGTGGAGTGACGCTGTTGGAAGGAGAATTTCGAGGTCCACAACTCATAGAGAGGCCCACAAACTGGGATTTAGCACTTGCAAGGTAAGTTTTCTTATGAAAAAAAGTGAAGTAAAAACCCTAAAGTTACACAAATTGTTTATAGGCCAAAGAAAAGCCACTATTAACTCCACTGCAAAAGAAAAATCGGCTTAGATGGACTAAAGAACATAGACAATGAACACCTCAACAATGGTGTGCAATACAATGGAGTGATGAGGCCCGATTCGAAGTTTGTGTTGGTGACAGTCTCAGTAGAGTTATTCGCAAAAAAAATGCAGCATTCCATGTTGACTATCTGAAGAGAAAAGTGAAATTTTCAGCATCCATTATGGTCTGACGCAGTACGTCATCAAAAGGAGTAGGAAAACTTCATTTTATTGATGAAAATGTGGATACAAACAAATATTTGACAATTTTAGAAGAATCGCTTTTAGCAGTGACGGAAGAATGTTTGACATCCGGCCAAGATTTTGTGTTTCAGCAAGATGGTGCAGCGTGCCATACCTCAAAAAAGGCTATAAAATGGATGGAAGAAAATAATGTACCACTTTTGAAATGGGTGTCTAGCAGTCCAGATCTATCACCTGAAACTTTGTGGCACGAGATGAAAAAGGTTCTACGACAACATCCTGCGCGTACAATCACCGAACTGAGACAAAAGCTTCAAGAAATATGGGATTGTTTTACACCAAATTTTTGCCAAAACTTGGTTAACACTATGCCCCAAAGAATTTCAGCCGTAATAAAAAATAAAGGTGATGTTACCAATGGTAATCATTTATTCGCACATTGTTTATTTGTTCAGATGTTCTATTAGTTACAGCTCTAAGTGATTTCAAATATGTATTTTTTACGACTAGAGTGTATCTAAAATGTTTTTGAGAAAATAAATTATTTTAGAAGTAAATAGTTTCGTCATGTTTAGTTTATAAAGGCATATTTTGGTACAAATCTTGAAGTGGGCCCACTGAAGTGGGAAGGGGCTCGTATATCTCCATAACGAATAAAGACTCTTCTGGTTGCAGAACGTAATGGGAATGATTTTTCAAAATTCGAATGTACAGTTGTATAGTGCATCTCGATATTCCCTTTTTTAGCAACAGAAACATATGTATTACATAACAAACATACATGTTTCCCTTTAACTTTTATAAATAAAAATTCCAGCTGACCAAATAGCTTATAAAGATATGTCTGGAAACAAGGAGAGGGTAGAACAGCTAGCATGGATTGGCTTCAAAATAGAAAACCATAGAATGAACCGTCCCCTTTAGATTGCTGCAAAAAGTGTGATCCTCTCCGTGATGCAGAGACCTTCGTCGAACGTCGGTTCTGTCTTTTCGATCGTTCCACGCTGCCGATCAGAACAGAGATTTACTGAGATTCGTGCAAAAATCCGAGGCGGCGGTGTGGGTGCGGACCGGAAACCGGAAATGGACCGCGATTACGTCTTCTTGGGGCCGTTCGACGGGCAAAGGGGCCCAAATCGAATTGTGGAGAACGGAGGATAGAAAAAGAGAGAAATAATCTCTCTTGATATAGATGACTAATCATCTGGACTGACAAGCTACTCAGAGGATCTCAAAATGTTTTTATCTTGAAAACCAGCAAGACTAGCGATATGAGGTTAAACTACGTTAGGGATACACGTATTTGTATGAAGCCAATCCTGTGGTTAAGGACGGTGTGGCTCTCAGAAATCTAGAGGGCGGATAACATGGCGTCTGCGCTTTGAAAAATATCAAAAATGTCAACAATTGCCATGAATATACGAGGCGTGTTTTTAAAGTAAGTACCGTTTTGACCTAAAAAAACAACAAGTAAATTTTGTCCAAAAATGATTTATTCACTTGAAAGGCCATACTTTACTCTACTTTTCTACGTAATTCCCATTACGCTTGAGGCATTTATCGTATCTTGGGACCAGCTTTTGTATGCCATCGTCAAAGAAGCTTGCCGCCTGAGTAAACAACCACTGCTTCACATTTTTGGCACTCAGCGTGAACACAGTTTCCGATAATTTAAACGTTCGAACACAATTCGTAAAGAACACTTCTTGAGACAGCAGGAAACTGTTCAGCTAAGGACGAAATCGTGAATCGTCTGTTCTCTTTCACTTTACAGTCCACTTTTTGAATCAGGTCATCGGTATGACTGAAGGTCTTCCTCATCTTTAAAGGCACTAACCCATTTCCGCACCATTCCATCGCTCATAATGTTTTCACCATACACTTCACTGACTTGGTGATGAATTTCAACTGATTTGAAGCCTTGTGCACAGAGACACCGTATTACAGCACGCACTTCGCAGTCGGCGGGATTCACAATCGGTGGAGGCACTTTAAAATCACGCAAACAGATGTAGACTCGATCGGATGGTTCCGTAACGGCGTCTGTAGCTACCCAACAGATGTAGCTACACGCCGCGCGTGCGCTAAACGGCGACCGCAGCGCTGCGGCGGCATAATTTAAGCACGGTACTTACTTTAAAAACACGCCTCGTAGAATAAATATACAGGGTGACTTCGAAGTTGAGTCATTTATTTTAACAGTGAGTAGATCTGATCAAAAGAAATGTTTTTTTCCTTTACCATTTTTCTGGTAAAATTAAAGTAACAAAGTTATAGCCCTTTGGAAGTTTGAGTACCGCCCTGTCTCAATGTGCTCGTGTTTGGCGACAACGGATATAATCCGTCGTATTGGTTCATCGCATCGGAAACAAAAAAGCGAAAGAATTTGGAACGAATTATTTCATTCATTTGTATACAGTCAGCGTCAGTGAATAGTTGTATCTGTTGCGTGGCTCAAACGAAATAAAAAATGGCACATGTTTATGCGGATCGGTTTCCCAATCGAGTGCAACCAACCCCTCGTGCCTTTGTTAATGTAGTACAACGGGCTCGTGAATCAGGTGACTTAAGACCTCACAGGGGACCTCACGATCAAATACAGGTCCGCACTGAAATACTTGTCGGGAGGATACTTTATAAAACAAGGTAAAAATTTTTTTTTTATTTTTTTTTTTATTTTTACACACATATTTTGGTTTATATTCCTTCTACAATCATTATCTGAAAATTAATGACTCAACTTCAAAGTCACCCTGTATACAGATAAATAGCTTTATACATCTTTTGTTGCGTCTACTGAACTTCTAACAAAATTTATAAAAATTTCCTGAATGCTTGCCGAATTTATCAGTTGTTTTCTATTTATATGAAGTTAATGGAGACAGGCACAGACTGGTTACTCCTAACCATATTACAATCAAATTTTCTGTTTTTCTAAAGCCATGCAGGGTCATTCCTAATTATATTTCAATTGAGGTTCATGTTTTTCCAAATTCTTAAATATATTTGGGGCTATTGTGAGGATGTAGCCATTATATATACAGGGTATTTTTGAAAAATTGGAAGAATATTAATGTCAATGGGGCAACGGCAGCTAAGATATTTCCAAGATGGTGGCATTTCCGGTTATACCGGAAGTTGATGCCAGCTTGCTTTATTACTTAATATTCGGATTCTACATACAGGGTGTCCCAGAAGTCGACGTCAAGCCGAAACTGGGTGATAGGCAAAGTTATAACAGCTATCAGAAAAATATTTAAAAAAATCTTATGTATGTGTTTTGAAAATTATAAGTCTTTGAAAAAAATATAGAAATTTCACACCCTACGGCAGCCTGTCAACTCCTGTTACTACAAATATTAACTTTTTTTGGATTTCATTTTTACAATGTAATGATGAATAATGCATCTTCAAATTGGTGTCTCAACCTTACTGCCAACTTTTCGCGTTCAGGAAAAATTGACACTTATTTCCCAACCAAGTATTCCAAAGTAAAACTTTGCTCAACTTTAACTGGCTGTACTGAAAAAAAATGTACTACGAGAGTTTGGCAAGTAACCTTAAAAGTTGGCGCATTTAATAATAATTCCAAAATGGTATAACACTTAGAAGATTACTCGTTAACTTATGCACAATTTTTATTTGAAAAAAAAAACTGATGAAAATTTTTCAAAATTTCCTAATTAAACAGCGATTATGAAAACGCACAAGGACCCTTAAGGATAACTGTTTGCACAACAGTGGGCGTCAAAATGCTGCTGATGATAATTTACCTTTACCTTTAAAAAAGATCGGGTTATTAAACGAGCGAATCCACGGTTATTAACAAACTCAGCTGCTTCCAATAGTCTTTGCCGTAGCTCAGCTACATTTTGAATCGGCTTGAAATGCGCTTTTTCTTTTACAGTTCCCCATTAAAAAAATCTAAAGGATTCAAATCAGGTGATCGGGCTGACCACGGTATTGTACCAGACCGCCTTATCCATCTGCCTGGAAAGTTTTGATCGAGATACTCTCTCACTGAGAGTGCATAGTGCGCTGGGCAACCATCATGCTGAAACCACATGTCCCTGTAAATACTCAGTGGCACTTCCACCAATAAATTTTGTACATGATTTTTCAAAAAATCCAAATAAACTTCAGCAGTCAAAGTCTCTGGGAACTCAAACGGACCAATTATTTTACCATTTAAAATTCCTGTCCAATGGTTTATCTTGAAGCGATATTGAGATTTATCTTCTCTCATCAAATGTGGGTTTGCTACGTGCCACTCGTGTAAGTTATGCAGGTTCATGTACCCATCTTTCTTAAATGTGGTCTCATCCGACCATAAAATTTTTTCAAAGAACTGTGGATCTTTCCTGTGTCTTTCTAACATTGTGCGACAAAAAGCAACTCGGGGCTCATAATCACGGGGCAGGAGAGGTTGAACACGCTGTATGTGGTATGGATGAAGCACATCACTTACTTGCTATTGCACACTTTGATACCGATCAGTTCTCCTTCGTTTACTGCGCATCTTTACATGTTCGTGCTTGTTGATTTCGTACTGTTACTAATTTTGGATCCGTGAACTGGACTGTTGATCGCTTGTGATTTGGATTTGGACTGTTTAATTGCTCTTCAAAACAACATTTGCTTTCCTTAGACTATCTTTGATAGTGTGATTGTGCAGTGCCGCTATGTCCGTGTACACCGTACAAAATATGCTAACATGCACCTCATTTATGGGGAATGCAGATGCAACGCTAGCGTTGCAGCAAGACTTTACTGTGAGAGGTACCAGAATGCAGCTCGTCACCCAGATCATCGAGTGTTCACAAATGTGCACCGCTTACTGTTCTCAGAGGGCCAACTACCAAACCAATCACACGGTGAGGGAAGATCTTTCCTTCCTTACGAAGACGTGGTGCTAGGAGCTGTCGAAGAAGACCCGAGTACTTCAGTGCGTGCAATAGAACTAAAAACAGGTGTGCCCAAAAGTACAGCCCATAGAATCTTGCAAAAAACGTGCTCCATCCATACCACGTACAGCGTGTTCAAGCTCTTCTGCCTCGGGATTATGAGCCCCGAGTTGCTTTTTGTCGCACAATGTTAGACAGACACAGGAGGAAATCTTTCGACGGAGTTCCCGATGCGTCACCCTGTATATCTCGTACTTCCTTCATACTCCATTCGTAGCTCATATTACAATCATCGTACATTTTGTCCCTGTAGCTTCCTTCCTTGACCAAAAATCTTATTATCCGAGCCATTAATCGCATTTTTTATACCCATGTGTTCGTACTCCGTTGCTGATCCTGTACAAATTCTTGCCATGATTTTTGATGACATGACGAAGAGTGTCCCTGAGCATTTATTATTTAAAGTAGACGCGAGAAACTACGGAAAACAAATGACATATTATTATCACTTACAGCGAGAAAACCTGATTCTTTTTAGACCTTTTACTTCGTGGTTTATTAATATTATCCAATATTTCTGCCCCCCCCCCACTCCATGAGTTCAACCTGTCTCTAGTCTTCATTATTAAAAATTTATTTCTATCGAGGCCGCTACAAAAAAAAATACGAGGTTGATTTTTCAAGCAAGACCCGTTTTGTAATGGAGTCCGAGAAACTTTATTTATGAACGTAACTTGTATCACAAACCAAAATAATATGAACATTTGTTCATTTTTCAGCATAGTCCCTAAGGCCCGTATCGTCAGTCGTCCCTACAATTGTAGGGCGCGTTTATGGCCTCCTTGATTGTAGTAATACTCTTTTCTTTCCTTCAAAAATTTCTAGATTACACTCGTCCCGTGTCAGCGTCAGAGCTTTCCTATTATTAAGATATGTTTTCCTTTTAAATTGTAGGAAATTTCAGGCTGATAAAGCATGATAAAACTCAAAAGCAAGCACAATTTGATGCAAATAGATGTTTGTGACATAACCTCAAAATAGAGCGCTGACACGGAGAAGTAGAAAACTATGACAGTCAAGGACATACATGTATGTCAACGAAGAAGACGTAATTGTGTCGAAATCAAGGAGGCCATAAACGCGCCCTACAATTGTAGGGACGACTGAAGGTACGGGCCTAAAACATTCAAACATTTGTCAATTCGTGGCGCCAGCTTTTGGACCACGTTGTCAAAAAACTCTGCCGCCTGATCGTTAAACTAGTTAGTAACTGTTTCTTTCATCTTATTTTCCAAGCGCTTTCCACCTACAAATTTCTTATGTTTTGGAATGAGATGTAAGCCTGATGTGTTAAGTCAAGGCTGTATGGTAGATGATCCAATAATTGCAAACAAAACTTGTCCAGATGTGTCTGTGTTGAACGGACGTCAAGTGACAGGATGAGCAGGCACGATGATCAATCGTGTCTTACTTTAAAAATAGTCCTCGTGCGAAACGTATGTATTTTATACTAACCTGTTTATTTGAAGACTCTTTAAAATCATGCAGCTGCAGTTTGAAGGAAGATCACTGCGTAGTATGATTATGAATCTTAACTTACCTGGAAGAAAAAAAAACTTATTTAGTATTTTTGTTTTGTAGGAGCATTCTACCTACATATTACAAACAATATGTTATTTACTCATAATTCAGCGGCAATAATATTGTCTAGAAAGAAGTAGATATGTTTCTGTATTTTTTTAAGTGTTTGCAAGATCGTAAATAAGATACATAAAAAATGAAGTAGCATGAACATCAGTTACATCTTCATATAAGCCAAACCTTACAACTATAGTGTGTAGGGTCAGCTCTTGAATTGGTAGTAGCAGATATGGTGGGTGTACATCACGTAGTGTTCGTGTAACTTCTGGAGTTCCGCGAGGTTCCTACTTAGGTCCGTTGTTGTTCAATATATTTATTAATAACCTTGTGAGTGGTGAAATTCTTTTATTTGCGGATGTTTTTAAGATTTTGTTGTTATTGGGAACACACATGATGCTGAATTGCTGCAAAGAGACTTAGACATAATTTCTCATTGGTGTGAAGTTAATGTTTTACGTTAAATGATACGAAATCTTTCAAAATTACATTTAGTTGGTCTCGTTCCCCTATTACTTAATCTTAAACCATCAACGTTAGATGTTTACAAACTACATACCAGATCAAGGACTTGGGAGATATTTTTGACTCAAAATTATCATTTAACGTACATATTGAAGAAACAATCAACTGCGCATCTAAGGTGTTAGGTTTTATACATCGGCATTGTGTTTTTTATACAGTTTGTATTGTCCTTTGGTTTGTTCGTTACTTAAGTATTGCTGCTCCATCTGGTCCCAAGTATTAAAATATGGACCAACCAATTAGAACATGTGCAGAAAAAGTTTTTGAGAATCTGTGGATATAAAATGGGTTTTCATTGGGTAGGAGTATAGTCATATTGACTCTTTTCTCTAGATGAATATAACTCTTCATGAGTAATGCAGGTTGGATGTTAACTTAATTTTCTTGCACAAAATTATCGATGGTCATATTGATTGCTCTCAACTCTTAGGAAACATTTCACTTAACGTGAATGATAGGAGAACGCGATATACTGTTCCTTCCTTTGTTCCCTTTCATCAAAATTATGGATTGAATGAATCCATAACTCATCTTCTTAGGTTAGGGAATTGATACATATCCAGGTTAGAAGTAGTTGGAACTTCTGTTAATGAGTTTAAACGAAGTGTTAAGAACATTACAATGGTAGTTCTTTAAATGAAGTCTGTTTTGCATTTGTAACAAAGGTTTTACCCGTTGACTAAATAAATAAATAACCCAAAAGTGCATTATACTGCAGCTAAGTATGCGAATCCGGGCCGGGTCTCTAGTAGTTTCCAGATCGCAAGATTGTCTAATGGGTGCGGAATAATTTTATGGACCTATTTGACCGACATGATGAATTTAGCTCCTATGTTATACATATTCGTAGCAACTTTTTTTCTAAGACGAGTCAACTTGTGCCGTACATGAAATTGTATCTGCAGATTCAACCTGCTGGACGCGACTTTATTAATTATTGTTAATCAAGCGCGCGCTCAATGTTTATTCTGGATGAGCGCGAGAGAAGAGCAGCGTAAAGGCGGCCGCTCATTTAAAAGTTCAAAAAGTAAGGTTTACAATAACAGTACCCACTGAGATTTTGTTAATGGAGCTTAGGAGAATATCTAGTTCGCACATTTTGCACTTTTCCAAATATTAAATCGGTCAACTTTGGAGAAACGTTTAAGATAACCTTTTTTTCCTCAACGTGACCCAAGAAAACTGTGCCCGGGTGAGAGAAAGCAGTTTCTGTAATTTCGTTTGTAATGGGTGATTTTTTTGCTAGTATCTTTTTGGCAACACTGTTTTTGACAGATGACGCGTGAATCGTGTCTTGTGTCATTGTCAAACTTGTTCAGTTTGGTCTATAATTTAACCATGAATCGACTTATGAACGAACAACGCTTGCAAATTATTGAATTTTACTATCAAAATTCATGCTCGGTTAAGAGAGCACTGCTTAAAATTTATGGGCAATTTGGTCGGCCTACTGAGGGAGCTATTCGGAAGCTTGTGACTAAATTTCGAACCCAGTTTACATTATTGGACATTAAACCACCAACACGCAGACCCAGAGTGAGGACTGAAGAAAATATTGCGGCTGTATCCGCCAGTGTTAGTGATGACCGTGAAATGTCGATTCGCCGCCGATCGCAGCAATTGGGCCTCTGTTATTCCACTACGTGGACAATTTTGCGACAGGATTTGAGTGTAAAACCTTATAAGATACAGCTGGTGCAAGAATTGAAGCCACACGACCTGCCACAACGTTTCCAATTTGGTGAATAGGCGCTGGCAAAGTTGGAGGAAGATCCACATTTTTATCGAAAAATTGTGTTCAGCGACGAAGCTCATTTCTGGTTGAATGGGTACGTTAACAATCAAAATTGCCGCATCTGGAGTGAAGACCAGCCAGAAGCATTGCAAGAGCTACCAATGCATCCCGAAAAAATCACTGTTTGGCGTGGATTATGGGCCGGTGGCATCATCGGGCCGTACTTCTTCAAAGACGACAATGGCCGGAACGTAACTGTGAATGGCGAGCGCTACCGTGCGATGATGACAAACTTTTTTTTGCCCAAAATGGAAGAGCTGGACTTGGCTGACATGTGGTTTCAACAAGACGGTGCCACATGCCACACCGCACACGAAACAATGGCCCTATTGGGAGGCGATTTCGGTGAACAGTTGGCCCGTCAATTGGCCGCCTAGATCGTGTGATTTAACGCCGTTGGACTATTTCTTGTGGGGCCATGTTAAGGCTAATGTCTACAGGGATAAACCAGCAACGATTGACGCACTGGAAGCCAATATTGAAGCATTTATTCGTGAGATACCGGCCGATATGTTGGAGAGAGTGTGCCAAAATTGGACCTTGCGCATGGGCCATCTAAAGCGGAGCCGCGGCCAACATATACATGAAATAATCTTTAAACATTAAATTATATCGACCCTTCTATCCACTTAAATAAAGATTTAATCGTTTTTTCAAATCTTTTGTATTTTTTTGAAAATCAAATCCTATACCTCTTAAAAAATCACCCTATACAATGGTTCAAACAGTTTCCACGCAATTTGGGCCCAGCAACATGAATGATTTGTTAAAAGGTGTCTTTTTTCAATAAAATCATGCAAGAAAGCAATTTTTTTCCGAGCTCATGCGATTATACTTTCCGGACTATGTCAGTGATTCAAATGAGGCGGATTGAACGCCCAATTGTTTTTGACCTATACTTTTTATATGTGCGCCACCGCAAATGTTTGCGAGTACCAAGTCAATCTATTTGATTCTGCCTCGAATGGAGACCGTAATCACATGCAGAATAAGTAGTCAATCTCTTCTACTAGATGGGACCGAAACTGAAGTACAAGTTTCAATGCTCCTGTAATTTCGGCATTTTCCATTTCCCATCTATCTTGTAATTCTCACTTCCATTCTCATTATCGGCTAGTAGCGTAGCCCCGTCTCAACACACGCCGTTTTGTGCTGAAACACGATAACTGCTGCTCGGCGACGTTCACGTTAGCGACGCTGCATTCCACAGGCTCACATCCACCTACAGTCCCGATTAATTTTCCGATTTATCTTCAGGGGAAACGGGAATGCTTCGTGTCGAACGTCGGAAAATCAGTGCAGGAGGTTTTCCACCACTGGGTGGATTTTAGGGTTTTTACAGGATATTATGGTGTTCAATTTATTTGTGTTTCTCTTCTAGCTTTGGAAAGAATAGTTCTTCTCCATTTTACTTGCCACTTTCTAAAATGAAATATAGGGTGATTTTTTTGCTAGTATCTTTTTGGCAACACTGTTTTTGACAGATGACGCGTGAATCGTGTCTTGTGCCATTAATAATAATAATAATAATAAATGGCCTTTATTCGTCGCACGATTACAAAATAATTGGTTTAAAAGGAACAGTGACTAAAAGGTGGAGTGTCAGCTTATGCTGTTTTTGAACCCGACCTGGAAAATATTGACACAAACTATAGAGAGAGAAAAAAAAACTTAGAATATAACACTTATCAGAGAAAGGAAACAATCAATTACCTGTGGATATGCATAAAGTAAAATTTTAGCCATCCGACTGCTTTAAACTCATCTTTAACCTTTTTTTAAAATTGCTTAGGCTATATTCTTTATACTCACTTGATAAGCAGTTATATAGTTTGGGTGCCCAGTACGAGAAACTGCGTGTGAACAATGCTGTCGAATGCCGCGGGATAAGTAAGATGAGTTTATTCCTTTGATCGTACTGGCAGAGGAGGCTTAGTTTTGTATAAAGATAATATGGCGCTTTAAGAATAAGGGTCTTATGTACCAGAGATAGGCAATGCAGTTTCCTCAATTTGTTCATCTTAAACCATCCCGATTGGTCAAAAGCGCTACTAATATAATCAAATTTACGGATTCCATAAGAAAATCTGATGCATGAGTTTTGTATCATCTGAATCCGCTCGGCATCACGTTGTAAAAGAGCAGGTCCATAAACAGAGTCACCGTAAGATAATTTTGACAGGATAAGGGACTCGCAGAGTTTAAGCTTGAGCTGTGTCGACAGGACACTTCGACTCGGGTATAACTGACGAAGCACATTATAGGACGCATTGCATAGTTGGTTAATATGTTTAGTGAAGCGTAGCTTGCAGTCAAATCAGATACCAAGGTTTTTGCATTCGTTTACGAAGGATATGTCCTCATTATTCACCATAATATTAATACGATATTGATTTATTTCACGATTCTTTTTGGGCCCAAATAAAATGCAGCATGATTTGCCAGGATTTAGTTTTAGATTGTGAGCACTAGATATGTCAAAAATAGACTGCAGATCTTGATTGATTTGGTGTTGGCCAAGCATATATTCATCAGGATCGAAGTAGTTATAAAGTTGGGTATCATCGGCGTAATGATGAACGATTGAGTAGCTGGCGGTTTCATGAAAATCACATATATAAAGAGCAAATAAAAGGGGACTCAAAATAGATCCTTGAGGGACACCAAAATTTCTGAATAAAGAAGTTGATATATTGTTTTCATATATGACAGACTGTGAGCGATCAGTTAAAAAGCTCTTAATCAGCATGCAAGCCGATGATGACAGGCCAAAGTATCTAAGCTTTTTACAGAGAATATTTGGGTCAACCGTATCGAAGGCCTTGCTAAAATCAAGAAGAACTAAGCAGGACAGCTTTCCTTGATCAGCCGCGCTATAAATATTATCCGATATAGACAGGAGCGCAGTGGTGGTGCTATGTAATGGTCTGAAGCCAGATTGGGAGGTGGTCAGTAAATTATTTTGACAAACAAATGTGTGCAGCTGCTCATGTAGAGCGATTTCCAAAAGCTTAGATAAACTTGGTAAAATGCTTATAGGACGAAGATCAGAAAAACTTGAAGGATAATTAGATTTAGGCAGAGGGAGAACAAGAGCATTCTTCCAGGAAAAGGGATAAAGATTATTTGTTATACAAAAGTTAATAATGAAGGTAATATACTTGAGCAAATGCTTATGTATTATACGGATCATATCAATTGTGATGCCATCTGAGCCTTTAGCATGACTTTTGATGCGATTGATAAATTTCTCTACAGTGGCAGGGGAAACTGTCGTGAACAGAAAAGTACCACTATTCTTGACGTTTTCATATTTGTCTAAAAGGTTCAATTGAGTTAATGATTTGGTTGTTTGAGGTACGTTTAAAAAAGCACTATTTAATGAATCGAGATCCTGAAGATGTGGAGGTAGACTTATGGAGTTATGTTTAACGATATTCAAAGATCTAAGTATATTCCATGTAGTCTTCGAATTTTTATGTCTCATAACATAATCGAGGTAGGCTTTTTTCTCTCGCCTAATAGCCCCACAAACATAATTTCTGATTTTCTTACAGAATTCCCAGACAGCAATCGTTCCTGTACGTTTAAATTTTTTATATGCGTCACTTTTTGTTCGCATCATGAGTTTTATGTTGAATGTTCGCCAAGGAGCTGGTGGCTTGGTAACTCGAATGTTTCTGACAGGAGCATGCAAGTTGAAGGTGCACAAGATATTAGAGCTCAGGAAGTCAATCATTTGATCCACATCTCTCAACGTATATATAAATTATAAGCTACAGCTGGTGCAAGAATTGAAGCCACACGACCTTCCACAACGTTTCCAGTTTGGTGAATGGGTGCTGGCAAAGTTGGAGGAAGATCCACATTTTTATCGAAAAATTGTGTTCAGCGACGAAGCTCATTTCTGGTTGAATGGGTACGTAAAGAAGCAACATTGCCGCATCTGGAGTGAAGACCAGCCAGAAGCATTGCAAGAGCTACCAATGCATCCCGAAAAAATCACTGTTTGGTGTGGATTATGGACCGGTGGCATCATCGGGCCGTACTTCTTCAAAGACGACAATGGCCGGAACGTAACTGTGAATGGCGAGCGCTACCGTCCGATGATAACAAACTTTTTTTTGCCCAAAATGGAAGAGCTGGACTTGACTGACATGTGGTTTCATCACAAGACGGTGCCACATGCCACACCGCACACGAAACAACGGCCCTATTGAGATGCGAGTTCGGTGAACAGTTTATCTCATGTTTGGGGCCCGTCAATTGGCCGCCTAGATCGTGTGTTTTAACGCCGTTGGACTATTTCTTGTGTGGCCATGTCTACAGGGATGAACCAGCAACGATTGACGCACTGGAAGCCAATATTAGAGTCCAATATTAGGCCGATATGTTGGAGAGAGTGTGCCAAAATTGGACCTTGCGCATGGGCCATCTAAAGCGGAGCCGCGGCCAACATTTACATGAAATAATCTTAAATTATATCGACCGTTCTATGGACTCAAATAAAGATTTAATCGTTTTTTCAAAGTTTTTGTGTTTTTTTAAAAATCAAATCCTATACCTCTTAAAAAATCACCCGTTATTACGTTTTTTGGATGTTACATGAAATGTACATCATAAAAAACCATATCACTCAGTCTCGTTAGTATGTCTGCCTGTCCGCTAATCACTGACCCTTCTACAACTTGGAAAATAACGCTCGGGTTTTGATGAAATGGTGTTTCAATGTTTCATTTTTGGTTTCTGTGATACGTCTCATTGTAAGAAGCTTCTGGTCCCTGTAATAGTACGCATATTTTATGGTCTCCGTACCCCCGTAACACAGCTAAACATGAAGTGGGAATAATATTTCCTTGCAGTACAAGTTCTCGGCTGAAACAAGCGCGCATACCAAAGTTTGGCGGAAATTCCAGAGATGGCCTTAGGAATATTTGAGACACTGCCTTTGCTTTATTGCAACTTAAGTAAAAACGTAACTTTTGCGATCTAGAACAGTATCAGTGGCAGCTTACTGAATCCGATCTACCTCCTCTTAGATGTCCAGAACCAAAAGCTGTAAGCGTTGCATCTACGAGGGTGGCCCGATAAGTACTTAGCCTGCAAAAGGAAAACGAAAAATACGTTTTCTGGAGGTCTGCAAATGAGGTCACCACCATTCCAGCCGATAGGACAGTCTTCGCCTTCTTCGGAACAAGTTCGCCGGGTGAAGTCCACTTTCGACTGTTCCTTGTTCTTTGTGGTGTGCCAGTGGATCCTTGTTTCGTCGACGGTCACAAAACTATGCAGAAACTCCTTCAGATTGCGCTCAAACAGCGTCAAACACTGCTCTGAATTGGTCTCACGGTTGAGCTTGTCGTCCGGAAGGCGCAAACGCGGTATCCAGCGCGAGCGCGCAGACAGCTACCTCATCTCCAATACGCAGGATATGACCCACGTATTCTTTCAAGATGTCTACTGTCACAGCTATCTCGCGCACCTTCAATCGGCGGTCGGCCAATACGAGATTTTTGTCACGTTATCCTACGTGGTAGCCGTTTTCGGAGCACCTGGGCGTGGCTTATCCAAAACCGACGTGCGACCGCAATGAAACACTTTAAACCAATTTTTGACCATAGCCATCGAAGGATAAGAGTCACCGTTCACAGCATCCAAGCGCTCTTTGATTTCGCTTCGTGATTTCCCTGCCAAAAACAACAATCGAACCATCGACCGATATTGCTCTTTTTCCATTTTTCTAAAATCCGCGGACACGCGCGCTTTCAGACGCGGTCAAAACTATCCGATAGTAAAATTCTCGGCCATCGGGCAGCGAGGCTAAGTACTTATCGGACCGTCCTCGTACAGTATCAGTAAAAGAAGTGTTTGATCCCAGTTATATTAGGCCCCTGTTAGGTATAAAATTCACACATGTTGTCTATACGTTTTTGATTGAAACAGAAAAGTGGTTAGTTTATTTTTTATAGTTTGAGATGTAGAGCTGTAAGGTTTTATGATATACAGGGTGTGAACGTTATGGTAGTCACTATTGAAATGGCTCTTACCCATTTCAATAGTGACTACCATAGTCTGCCTAGTCAGGTTTGCATAAACCTGGCCCACTATTTTTCATTTTTGTTAAACATGAACAAAGTTAACTTTTTTCTAAAAGGGGCAGATTTTTCGTAATTTTGATTTGGCAGCTGCGACTAGTTATGTTACTCCACGTTAATGTAATCATGTGCATGTAACTCCATCTGTTTAACATATGTTTTAAGTAAGTTGACTCTATATCCCAGAAGTAATTGATTTGATCATAGTTCATGTGGTTTTAGATTTGAAAATAAACCGAGTATAATCTAATTGATGACATAACTGCGTTGGAAATTCAAAGTTAACCTACCTGACGCCAGTTTGTATTGTGGGGGCAAAGCTTTTAGACTAGAGGGATGAGGCACAGTAAAATTCGTACAACGGTTGAGGATAGTGTGCATTGTTAATTCGCTTGTGTTAAGTGCTGTAAAGGCGTATGTGCGGGATTTGAGAGAAAATGCATTGCTACTACATTTTTTAACAAAGCAAAAATTGTTCTCCACGCATATTTTCAATTCTATCTACAAACACGACACCCTGCATCACTGAGAACTCGTGTATGAAGGTGTGGTTGCAGGATTCAGTACGAATAGCAAGTGTAAATACTATTTACTATACAATCAAATACTATGTATAAACACGGAGCTCTTCCTCTATCAGCGTGGAGAAATTTCCTGGAATTTATTTCTCCGTTTACCTTGCCTCAGCAGATCTTCGGCTGCGTGTGTCAATTTTGGGAATTGGGCCTGAGATAGAAAGCGTAGCCAAGACATGTAAGTCGACAATACTTGCCAATCGTTTAGCAGTTTAGAGACACCAACAGAAATAATATATAATACAGTATATTCAGATAAGAGATGGACCGGACATAAACAAGACCACGTGATCATCGAACGCTGTAACATTCGGCAGGGACGTATTAAGAGTCACGCAGTACATATTTTAGATAGTAGATGCTGCTTTGCGTAACTTTGTAGTAAATTAGCACAATTCGATGTGTATACGATTGGTGATGGATATAGGATCATGTGGGGGTGGGGTAAGAAATATATATGATGTAAATATACATAAGGGTTTCAAAATTTTCGCTTCGATTTCCAGCTTCGGATGCCGTCTGTTTGGTGAAATACAGTCGAATATAATCTCAAAATGGCGTTTAAATTAGCCTAAATTAAAAATAATCGTATATCTCTTAAAATTGCTTTTAGAATATTGATTAGTATATTTTTTGATTTCTAGGTAAATATGTAACCAAATTAAAACGTTCAAAACGTAAAAAAATGTGCATGGTTGAACATTGTCAGAAAGTAGATTCTTGAATAGGTTTTGCCAAAATGGGTTCAAAAATGTCAATAATTAATTAAAAAATACAGTAGCTTTATAATTACTTATAACTTACCGAATTTGATGAACGACATCTTTTATTGGAATGATGAGCTTGATGAGCTTTCATCATCGCTACTGCCTGAAGCACCAACGTCAATAATAAATGGCTCGACTTGTTCCTCTAAAATATTGTCCAGTTCCCACATTCTCTTTTCAACTTTGTCTTTCACGTGCTTAATACAGTTTTCCCATTTTTGCGCTGTTATTAATTCTAGTGCTTCTTTGAAAAGTCCTTTGAGGTCACAAAATTTAAAAGTTGTATTGTGCTTAGCTATATAATTTTTAACCTCTGCCCATATGAGCTCAATGGGAGTGAGCTCGCAATGGTATGGAGGTAAACGGAGCACAGTTTTATTTTGACTTGCTGCCATTTCGTCAATGGCGTATTTTTGATATTCCGCCTTGTGATTCTTGACAATTCTTAATAATTGTACTTTCAGCATTGCTTCTTCAAAGTTGGTATTTTTCGAGCGGAGCCAATTTTGAAAATCAACTTTCCTTGAAGCCGTTGTTGGGACCTTCTCCATTCTTCGAGAATGATAAGGCGCATTACCCAACACAATTACTGCGTTTTCCTCTAAGTTCGGTAAAATTTTTGAAAACCACTGTTCAAACAATTCGCCATTCATTTCCTCGTAGTAATCTCCAGTTTTCTTAGACTCAAAGCACCACAGACCGTCAACAACAAATCCATCCTCACTGCCAATATGGCAGATAATGAGCCTTTTCCCTTTACCTGGAAATCGAAGTACTAACTGGTGTAGATTTATTTCAATAAGCGAACCTTTTTCAAATGTTTTCATCACATTCAGCGAAAAAACATTGAGACATGAGTATCAGATTGCTATAATTGGGATTATTTAGTCATATTGAAAGAAAGAATATTGAACGTCATAGGATTTCAGCGCTTCACAATTTAATTTAAAGTTATAAACCTTTAAAAAATGAATGATCAGGAACCTGAAATACGCGCAAATATTAATATTAACAAATTATAACTTTATAAAGCTTAAAGTATGAATTAAAATGATTAGAAATATTAGAAACGGTACACAATATAAAACTTAGTCACTTTTTTTAAGTTTATAATATTCGACATATTTTAAGATTATATTAAAAAATTATTGAAATATCGAAAACACATAAAAACATGGCTTAAAAAAGTTCTAACAAATGAAAATGACAATAAAACATCCACGCATTTTATCGAAAGTTATAAAAGTTTTGTTACTTGTAATATGTTTTATCTGCCCCCTGGAATTAATATTTAGAACCTTGTTCCCAAGGTTTGAAAAACATCCGATTGTTGTCTATTACTCGTATTTACCTGCTGGATTTTTTAATCCGGTGGACAATCCATCTAGAAAGGCCATCCTGGATGAAGTTACAGAATCATCAACCCGTACCTTACTTGTAGTGTGTCCTGCGTTTACCCACGTTTCATCAAGGTAATAAATCTTCCTGTTTTGATTTCTATATTTCCCAATTTTTGTTAAATAATCCCTCCTCCATAGCACAATTTCTTCTCTATCCAGTAGTAAACTATTACGACCCCGTTTTTTCCATTTGAAATTTAAATGCTTCAGTAACGCATGGAAAGTTGATCGTTTGAAATTTGGCAACGTTGTATCTCCATTTATCTCCTGCAGTACTTTATCTATAGTAGGTATTTCATTCCTAAAGAAGAATTCATGCACTTTCCTCCTAATCGCATGCTTATCAGCTTCATCTAATGATTTAACACTATTTTTTCGATGTTTACTGGTCATTGGCTCAGAAATGGTGTGATTTTTTTTGTATTGTCTTAACACATTAAACACTGATGCGCGACACACCCCAACTTTGTGAGAAACCTTCACAACAATTTCTTTGGTTGATGGTTGATGCCTCGTTCTCCTCGCGCTCGATCTTATACATATTCAAAATGACCTCTTTCATTTCTGCACTCAGGTGTCTTTTTTTAGAGCGTTTCCTAGGTGGACTACAGGAGTTTAAAACTTCATCGGCAGTATCTGTACTACTGGGCATTTTGCGCAAGCAGTTGATAACAATAACAATCAATAACAAGGTATAACAATAACAACGACAAACTCAACAACTTAATAAGATAACAAACGAAAACGTCCAAAGAAATATCAAATTGCAATGATGCACACGACATACGTAACACGTCTGAACCTGAATATGACTCTGCCTTGATACGACTGCTCTGCCGCTCGGCATAGGCATTTAATTGCGAATTGACCAATGAGGGCTCCTGTTTTACGTCGAGACGGCGGCGTTAGCGTGAAAATCACCCGAACCTTTTGTTTACATCCGGTCTATCTCTTATCTGAATATACTGTAGAACTGTACATAGATAATAGAACTTAATATTAATAATTCACACTTTCTGGCACCGCCTTAGAGATCCGCTCAGTAGTACCTCCACAGTCATTACAGCACCAATTTAGATTTGGGAAGAACTAGAAAGTTGCGCATATACAGTATGCTTGTTTTGGGAAAAACGTATTGTGATAAAAAGCGGAGCGCCGTTAGATTTTTTTTCATGTTCTTAATATTTTGAACAAACGGACAACGTATTGTCGGTCTTATTTCTTTTATGAAGTGTAGTGTACTCAAATCTTAAAGAGCTACAAACAGTCGCTGCTACTGGGTTGTCAGGTATTGAAAATCAGGAAGTAGAATTTTTTGATAACACTTGCCTTCACGGATTTTACCTCATTATTTTCGTTCAAATGTGTATCAATATTTTTGTACAACTATTAAATAATAACAATATTTTCTGGTCTAACTCCAAAGTTTTCATATAAATAACAACGGCAGTGTCCAATACACATAATATACTCAAAAAAGGGTACACTTGTGCTTGGGTATACACTATGCTATAATATTAAACAAGAGTAGGATAATGTTAGACTGTTCTCGACAAATCAAATTACCTAGTCAATTGACAGCATTTAAACATTTGAATCCTTCTAGCGAATTAAACATTGTTGAACGCATCATTAAAACGAAAAATAAAACTTTTTTCTGTGTGTTTTACTTGCATTGATGACGCATCTCAGGACAACATGTGTAAACAAACTATGCCCCCCCCCCGAGCGTTTCATGAAAAATATCTCTCTGAATAAACAGACCCGGTAGACACAAAAATCTCGCGCTAGCACAATTTCCTTGCAGGCGGAAAATCCGTATAGGCGCTGAAACGAGGGCTGGAGCATTGTAGAACGCAAGGGTGTCGCGTGTTGAGGACATTGAACTGTCTACAGATGAGTTCATTTCGTGTGGAAGGGGACACTAAACAACGAGTGGGGAATATTTCATCCCGGGATAGTGGTGGTGCGGCTGTTTAACCCGAAAACTTTATTATCTTATTTTACTACGAGTCAGAGGCCAGATATACTCTGAACGTTTCATTACTTTTGGCTATTGTTCTACGGAAAGATACGGGATGAGGGTAGTGGAGCGGATACGTGAAGACAAAAACAAACAAGTTGGAGTCCAGACGAAGTAGGCAATCATCTTACATAACAAAGAAACGAGGTACAACTTTGTTGTTAGACTAGATTAGTATAAACGTTGTACAGTTTCATTATAAAACATACATTAGACCGCAGGTCTTTCCCAGGGAAGTATCGTAGGCTAGGGCCTAAGACCAGTTTCGACAACGATACGTTTCCCTAATGTATTTCTTGCCTTATATGTTGACGATACTGCATTATAATATATATATATATATATATATATATATATATATATATATATATATATAAATTAAAGCTTCCGCTTTTTGTTGGGTACTTCGACAAAAAAGCGGAAGCTTTAATTTTTCACCTAACTGGTCTAGACGACAATGACCACGTCTCAAGTTATATATATATATACAGGGTGACTTTGAAGTTGAGTCATTAATTTTCAGATAATGATTGTAGAAGGAGGATAAACCAAAATATGTGTGTAAAAATAAAAAAAAATTAAAAAAAAATGTTACCTTGTTTTATAAAGTATCCTCCCGACAAGTATTTCAGTGCGGACCTGTATTTGATCGTGCGGTCTTGGAGCACCGGCATGCAGTCCCCTGTGAGGTCTTAAGTCACCTGATTCACGAGCCCGTTGTACTACATTAACAAAGGCCAGAGGGGTTGCACTCGATTGGGAAACGAAACCGATTCGCACAAATCTGTGATGCCGCGGCAGCATTTTGTAAAGACTCAACTTCGAAGTCACCCTGTATATATATTTTCCGCCTTTTGTTGGGTACTTCGACAAAATTTAAGCAAAGAGGACTCTTTATATTTTAATTCTCTCTAGCTTTCAATGGACTTTGCCATCATCATCAGGAGCTGCAATTACATTGATAACAGCAGCAACAATAGTGTAAAATGAATTTAAATTGACTTAACTTACAGTAGTATGTGAGGATGTTGCTAATTGTTGTTTACGTTCAGGATGAGGGAAACGCCCAGTAACATGGTGAAAGCTGGATAGATGGTGCAATGGTCAAAAATTATATAAAATATACACAAATGTGTGACGAGAACAAGTTAAAAACAGATTAAAAATTTTTAGAACATGAAAGCATTACATCGTGAAGCCACTTGATGATTGCACAAAATGGTGGTCATGGAATAATGAGTGAGATGAACCCTTTGACAGAAGGCCGAAGGTTGTCAATGTCTGTGTAGAAAGACGGAACGAATTGTGGGCGTGTGCCAATCGTTGCCAAATGACTTCACATGATGTGATTTTCAGAATGTTATGTAAGAAATTGTTAAACCGACCAGAGGCAGTTGAATTAACTATATTTTAATTAACGGGAAATTAAATTATCAATTATTATTAAATCGTGAGGAGAAAATTATTAGAATTTGAGTGGAATGAAGTTTATTGGTGGAATCGACCAAGAAACAGATTCCATTTATGGTTGTGAAGAGTCAAAATTTGTGGAGATATGTAAGTTCTCCAATTTTTCGCAGTTTAGCAAATATGAGTAAATGACACTCAGTTGCTTAACATCTGTCTTTTTGTTGATACAGTTGTTATTCATGAAAATGTGGGACATTTCCAGGAATAAACGTTTGGATAGGTGTTTTTCTTTATCAAGAACTTTGATACTTGTGTAATTCATAGAGTGCCCTGTTGTGTTAACATGAGATGCTAGAGCGTATCTTTCAGGATGAAGCCTAGAATCACTTTTGTGTGATGTAATCCTTCCTTTAAGAGATCTGGAGGTCTGACCTATGTATATTTGGTTGCAGTTGTTGCAATTGATGGAGTAGACTGTGTTGGTTAAGCCAAGCAGCGGGACTCTGTCTTTCATTTTTGAAAAAATGCAGTTTATAGTGAGGACGGATTTGCAAGCAATTCGAAAGTTCAAAGGACTCCACAATCTGATCAGCTTAGGGGTCAGTTCCTTGATATAGGGTAGGACAGCAAAACCAGGTCTGGAGTCTGGGTTGGTGCTTGTACTGTTTGAATTGATGTTATTGTTGGGAATTCTATCAGTTCTGTTATTAGGGGTTGTGCGACTATTACTTGTATCATTAGAGTTTGGCAAAATATTGGAAGGTGAACTAAATAAGACCTTGTTAATCAGACACTTCGGATAACCATTATTGATGAACAGTTTTGATAGTTTACGTAAATTTGAGGTGTGGAAAGTATTGTCTGAGATGCTGATTACTCTTGTTTTTATCTGTTTTACCAAGTTGATTTTAATCCCTAGCTTATGGTATGACCTAAAATTGAGAAACCGACCTGAGGCCATAGGTTTCTGGTACCAGTCTACCAATAAACTATTGTTGTTGGTGCGTCTAGAAAGGGGACAGACAGGTTCTCATCTTCTTTTTCAATGGTAAATTGGATGTAGGGGTCATAGCTGTTGAATTCTCTGACAATACCATCCAGACCTATGGAGGGGAGGCATAAAATAATGTCATCTACGTATTTTTTTATGAAGAAGAGGTTATAGGGTAGTGTCGGAATAACAGTATCAAGCAGATCATCCATGACATATTCTGCCAAAATTGGTGACAGAACAGATCCCATAGGACAACCATGTGTTTGAGAATATATTTTGTTGTTGAAAGAGAAATAATTGTTATGAAAAAGGAATGTTATAATGTTGGTGAAAGATTCTAGAGATATGTTGCAGTGTTGACTTATCTCATTCCAGTGTTTATTAATAGTTCTTGTACATGCATCCAGATAGATGTTGCTGAATAGCGACACCACATCAAGACTGGCGATAATGTGATCGGCTGGTATTGGCAATCTGTTGAACTGACGAGAGACTTCAAATGAGTCTTTGATGTAGTAATCATTATCTGCATGTGCTGATTTTAGTGTTGCCGATATTAATGAAGACAAAGCCTGGGTGGCTGAACCTATTGATGCAACTATAGGTCTTACTGATAGTACAGGTTTGTGAATTTTCGGAAGTGCATAGAATTTGGGAGGGACAGAGTTATTAGTAGTCAAAGTTCTTTTTTGTTCTTGGGTTATTTGTCCAGTGCTGAGAAGTTCCTTAACAATGTCATTACTTTTCTTTTCCACTTTAAGTGTGGGACCTCTATTAATTTCATGGTATGATGGGTCATCATTGATAAGATTGTTGCAAAGATCTAAATAGTGTTGTTTAAGCATTATCACTGTTAGCCTTTGTCAGATCTTGTAACCATAAGTTCAGAATGTTGTTTTAGAAATGTTCTAGTTTTGTTTAAAAGGTTGTGATAAAAAGATTGCTTTTTATTAAGCTTGTTACTATGATAATAGTTAGTGATGAGGTTAGTGGAACGAGTTATTATTATTATTACTATTATTATGATAATTGAGATGAGCAGAGTACACAGTACTATAAGCTCATGCAGTAAATATAGTGTACGGACACGTAACACAAATACATCAAATAGAAAAAAACAAAAAAATACAGTTCATAGCTATAAAGTTTGTACACTCCTCCAGCTATCATACTGCACTTTGAAGCTATTAACTGAAGTAGCACCAACCACACTTTCAGGTAAACTATTCCAGGTGTTGAGTATGCGGTTGGGAAGAAACCACTGTCGGACTGTTGTTGTGAAAATATTTCTTTCAGTGTCATCACTTATGGAGGATGCTATTGTATCTACATCAGCTAGGATTGATCTAATTGGAATGTCATTGTTAACAATCGGCTCTACACTGAACTTGGGCCCTAGGAGCCATCATCAGGATTCTGAAAACACAATTGTGATGCTAGCAAAGAAAACAGGACAGATTTAAAATGTCAGACAACTTACTCGTCGGTGAGGTTGCAGCCACAAGGTGTTTCAGAAAGAACGTAGAGAAGATCGAACTTGTGTTCAGTATAAAAACAAAAGGACGGGGACATTGGGCTTGTTGAAAATCGACAGATACCTTCGTTAAAAGTTAAGAAAAAATAAAAATCATATCAATACACCCGAACAAGTTAAAAATATTACACGTGGGGAGACATTTTGTTGAAACAATCGGAATGCAGTCCCTAACCTTCTACTACCGCTACACGTGGAGAGGGGGAAGGCACGGAACGGTAAAGCGTCGACAGAAGACAAGTGATTCACGCGACGGACCGTGGAAATGTACACCTCCCTGTCCAACTTTGGGTATGAAGTATACGAGGGACTCTCGGTAAATCTCCACCCAAAATTACTAAAATGCTGGAATAACTAGTTTTGGAAAAGAGTGTGTGGTTCATATGTGTGCAAGAATGTGTGATATTGATACAACCTTGAAAAGATGGGTTATGTGAGTTTATATTAAAAATGTGAGTGAGAAAATGTATTCTAATTTTGTGAAGATGTTTTATCAATTTGGACATGTAGTCGTTCTAGCTTTTCGCAATTCAACAGGTAGGAATAAATGACACTGAGCTGCTTAACATCAGCCTTTTTATTCATGCAATGATCTGTCATGAAAATGTGGGACATTTCTAAAAATAAACGTTTTGAGAGTCTTTTTTCTTTATCAGTATTGAGGTTCTTGATCATAGTGTTGTTGATATGAGATGCCAACGCACATCTCTCTGGATGTAATCTGGCATTGCTTTTGTGTGAAGTTATCCTGCCTTTCAGTGACATCGAAGTTTGGCGTATATGAACTAAATTACAGTTGTTGCAATTAATGCGATAGACAGTGTTGGTTGAATCAAGTAACTGAACCTTATCCTTCATTTTGGACAACAAACTGTTGACTGTGAGTACTGATTTACAAGCAAAACGACAATTAAAGAAATTATACAGCCTGATCAATTTTGGTGTTAGTTCTTTGATGTATGGCAAGACAAAATAATTAACTCTGGAAACAGGAGCAATAGTTTTCAGAACCCTGATGAAGGCTCCATAGAGAATGACGGAAGCTTGATTTTATCGTCAAAAGTGTCAACTTAAGCCTGAAAATTTGCCAATTTCCCAATTAACAATTAGTTGCACATATATAACCTAATAACTCAACTTTGAGTACTAATGTTTCCAACGCATCTAGCTGCATGCTTGGTTATTGCAACAGCGTCGCTCTTGTATTGATCACTTATAAACAGAGGTTATGCTATGCAGAATAACAAAACTTGATTACGCCTTTTAGTAAATTGTAATGGACACGTTCTGCCTCAAAGTAGCTCCGTTAAGTACTTGCGAGTTCACCTACACGAGAACTTTCATGGTCCAATCATGCTGATTTTGTTTCTAGCAGTCACTAGTAAGTTACTGCATTATTTGCTGGGGAAACTGTTTTCGCATAAAAAGAATTATAATAACGATGTGTTTCAAAACAAAGCATAACTCATGTCAGAAACTTTTCAAAGAAGCAGGCATCATAACCATTTTTTCATGATATCTTAACTAAATAATTATTCTCAATTTTCACTTTTTCTGTTCGTTTGTCTATAGCATTGATTCCCAAAGTGGTCTATATCGACCCCTAGGGGTCTATGACAACCTGCAAGGGGTCTACGTCAGCGAAAAAAAATGTGGGGGTCCATGAAATGAATATGGGGGTCCATGATAGTGGATCACAACACATACACTGATAGTACCTATGTACTTACATCATACTATCTTATAATATCAAAACATATACATTATTTATAAAAGTACCTATGAAGTAAAAAATTTATTATATATGTTTATAAAATTGTGTAAGTTGTAGGATGTTGGTATTCGCTTTGTGGTCGCAATACATTTTGAACTTGTAAAAACCTGAGAGTCGTCTCAGAGCTTCCTACCTTGTACTGATTTGTTCAATTCGTCACTCTATAAATACGAATGTGGGACAAATACGTTTATTCGTTTCCTGAATCTTGAAAAGGAAAGTGCTAAGAAAATATTTTAAAAATATAAACAGATAGTATATCACACAAATTATAGTGACTCAGTGTTATTTTGTTTGAGAGTGCTGGAGAAAAGTAAGTACATTATTTTTTATTAAATTTTAGTTTTGTACTCGTAGTTAGCAAAGATAGATAAATTACGCCAATCATGACTTAGTTATTAGTAGTTAAATATTCAAACATTCAAAATTACACAAGTACTCCTCAATAGTTTCTTTTTGAAAGTTTTAGCAATCGGTAATATAATTACAGTGCAATCTCCGTAATTCGAGCTGATTGTTGCATGAAGATGTTCGAATTATGGAATGTTTTTGGAAAAATCAAAAAATATTTTTAATATACAGCTGCTGGATTTTCTGTCTTATTTAATTAATTTAATTTTGCCCACAGATGACTGATGCCATGTCCGAATCTAAAAATAAATGTAGACAGTACAGTGTTGATTATTTGAAATTTGGCTTCATTCCATCATTGCCGGACAAACAATCGCCTATGTGCCTTTTATGCAACAAAGTTTTGGGCAATGACGCTATGAAACCATCTAAACTGCAAGATCATCTGAGAAGATGCCAGCCTGATAAAACAGAGAAAGATTTGAAATACTTTCAAATACTCAAAGATAAATTTCAGAAGAGACCTACGCTGGACAGAATGTTCGCTTCGGCGTCACAAAGAAATGATGATGGTTTGCGGGCGTCTTACAATATCTCGTTACTTATAGCAAAATCTGGAAAACCGCATACTATCGGAGAGAAGTTAATTTTGCCAGCCGTTGAAGAGGTTTTAAAAATCGTTTTACACAAACCTGCATCTGATATCATTAAAAGAATTTCCTTAAGCAACAATACTGTTGAAAGACGTATTGATGAAATGAGTTCTGATATTGAAAGCTTCTTATTTGATAACCGACACTAAAGGTGAATCAATATTTCATGTTTTGAAGGATTACTTCATTGAAAAAGCAATTCCTTTATCAAATATAATATCAGTAGCTACAGATGAAGCACCTGCCATGGTTGGACGTTATCGTGGATTTATAAGCTATTTAAAACAAAATATGTCAGGGGTGTTAGCAATATATTACGTCATCCATGGACAACATTTAGTTGCTAAAAATTTGAGTGTTAGATTGCATGAATCACTTCATTTAGTCATTGATGCAGTAAACTGAATCCGAAGCAACGCGTTGAATACGCGGTTATTTGCGCAGTTGTGTGAAGAAAATGACGAACACTTTCATCAATTACTCCTTCACACTGAAGTACGCTGGCTGTCGAAAGGCTTATGTTTGACAAGATTTTTTGCACTTTTTGAAACTATTTTAGAATTTCTGGATACTAAAGATAAAACTTTAAAAGAAAATTTAATGAAGAGGAAAACAGACATCGCCTATTTAACAGATTTGTTTACAAAATTTAATATGGTTAATTTGCAATTACAAGGCGACAATTTAAATTTGATTAAAACAAAGTCCATCTTATCAGCGTTTCTTGCCAGAGTTAAACTAATGAAGCAAACTATTGGACGGGGCGAATTTTCTCAGTTCCTCAATTTGTCACAGACAAGCTGCCAGGAAGACGACGTTTCAACTTACGTTCAATAATTAAATGCCCTCTATTCAGATTTTGAATCTAGGTTTGAGGATATTTTGACTAAGGTAATACCACCGTGGATAATTAATCCATATGGTGACATAGAAGAAACGAATGTCATATTACAAGAGGAACTGACTGAACTAAGTACAAACGAAGAACTTAAGGTTCAGTTTAAAAACGGATATCAGCAATTCTGGCTGCAAAACAACATACCCGTTACTTATCCCGTATTATGGAATATAGCGAGGAAATTTTTAATTTCCTTTCCATCGTCATACCTAGTGGAAAGGGGGTTCAGCCCTGTTATCAATCACCTAACGAAAAAAAGAAACAGACTGATTAGCCGAGGAGATTTAAGATTAACCCTTACGAAATTGACGCCAAATGTTGATCATTTATTATTAAAGCATCAGGTTCATCCTTCTCACTAAAAATATTGACTTATTGCTTATGTTATTTTATTTATAGTTTATTTTATGTTTATTGGTGTCTGACCAATAAATGCCCGCATTGGGAATAAGCGCCCGCATTGATTTTTTTAAAGAACCCCTCTTTATAGAAAATATTTTTTTTTAAATTATTCTGAAAATTCAAGGATAGGTACACACTAAAATTCGTGAATTTTTTGCCTATTTTTAGATAACTTAAACGTATAAGAAGCGGAATTTAATCAAACTGACAGTGACATTATTGTAGAACACACGTTTATGTTATAATTGATAAACGAACTCGCTTATTGTACTATTTTAAGTAAAACTCTTTTTTTTAATTATTTTTCACTTTTTTTTATTTTATCCCTCTTATTTTTTTTTCAATGCGGGTACTTATTCCCACTGCGGGCACTTATTGGTCAGACACCTGTTTATTTAATGTTACGTATATTTTACATAACAGATACAAAATTTTATTTTGAGTAGTTTTAATTTAAATTCGATTAATAAATGTATAAATTAACATGTGTTTTTACTTTAAGTTTTTAACACTAAACTTCACTACAGTTAGAAATTTACAGGAAATCAATATTAGGTAAGTAGGGGGTCTACCCAACACGGAAAAACTTGGCAAGGGGTCTACGACACAAAAAAGTTTGGGGAACTCTGATCTATAGGATTACTAGACCTGTTCCGCTGTGATGAGTTACTAATGAGCACGAACCACCGCTGTCTGCAGTTGGTCATGTTTACAGAGACGGAAAGATAACATGTTCATTTTAACTACAAACAATTTTACATAAATAATCACTACTGTAGCTAACCATGTTAGTCCGAATCATGTATCAGGATAATGTCTATCAATTCACACCGAGCGGTAATATTTCGTTTGCAAAATAATGTCGCTCCAAATACTGTTTGTAGATTTCCTATACATATCGTTTACGTAAATTTCATTACAATAGCGTGAGTTCCATTTGAGCAGTTTTATGGCTGTTATTCTGTAATCGCTATTTCACACCATTGTACACACATTGCATTCCGGCACACACATACAATGAAGGTATTTATGTATTCGTGCACGTAGTTTGCAGAGATAAGACTTAATCCAAGTATATAAATGATTTATAAAAACATCCGTTAAATAAACTCGGTTCAGACAGATTTCTACAAAACAGGTTTACGAAAAATAAGGTCATGTCTCTGGAAAATCAAAGCATCCTTGGATAGTATTTCATCTGTGGATAATAAATCACAATTACTGCATTATTCTCCCTGCGATTAAGCAAGCAAAAAGGTCTTGTCATCCTGATGACATTCGTAGAGCGACGAATCTGATCCATGAAGTGAGAAGTGCACTCCATGAATTCCGCAATGAGCAGTGGAGCGACTTTCTGGCGGGTATGCTTGAATCAAGTATTCCTCTCTGGAAAGTGGCAAAATCGCTCAGAAACAGAAGGCAAGAACAACTACCACATATTCATAGTCCTGGAGGCATGGTTTTCAGGACTGAGGATAAAGTGGAGGTTTTTGCTGACGTCATGGAAATGCAGTTCTCTCCCAATTATGATGGACAATGAACTTGACGAGGAACGACAAATTGTAAGATCTGTCTGGAGATACTTCAGAGCGAATGGCGATACCAACATCGGTGACTCCTTTTCAGAAGATTTTTCTACGGAAGACTCTTCAGATGAATCTCTGCATAGCACATCAATGGAATCTTCTGAGATTCCGTTTTGCACACCAGCAGAGCTCCAAGGCCACATTAAGGACCCAAAGGTGCCTAAAGCACCTGGAGAGGATCAAATCATCAACAAAGCACTGAAGTTGCTTTCGCTCAAGGCTTTTACTTATCTGGTGGCAATAATCAATGCAATGCTCAGAACTCATTACTTTCCTAAGTCGTGGAGAATCGCTGAAGTCATCATGATCCCAAAGAAGGCAGGTTCGATATTCCCCCAGGATTACCGTCCCGTTAGCCTGCTGTCAGCTCCATCTAAGCTAGCTGAAAAGGTGATTTATCGTCACCTTGAGAATTTCTCGTCAGATCACCATGTGATTCTTGACGTGCAATTCGGCTTTCGGTCTGAGCATAGTACGGAGCTACAGGCAGTTAGACTGGTGGAGCATGTAATCAGGTGGTTCACCGTGTACAAAAGTACTGGTATCTTGCTTTTAGATGTATCAAAGGCATTTGGCAAGGTGTGGCACATGGGCCTCTTGTATAAGCTCATCCAAAAGTGTTTTCCATTTTGGCTACTAAAACGGTTGAAATCTTTTCTAGAAGCAAGGAAGTTTCGGATCAAAATGTGTCAACAACACGGGGCCCGTAAGAGCAGGTGTTCCTCAGGGTTCGGTCTTCGTCCACTCCTTTATTTACTTTATATACACGGCGTCCCTTTCCCGAGCAACTATGAAGTCTATCTATGTGAATGGAACTCGTATACCATCTGGGCAATCTGTCATGTACCTTGCAGTCGTCATTGACATGGGGTTGACCTAGCAGAAGCATACTGATAATCGCACAGCAACCCTCCGTTGCGTTATTCAGTAGACTACACAGTCGAGCAAGTTCGCAAACATTCCAGGCCGCGCCTTGCACTGTGATCAAAATTAAATTGTGAATTTCAGTCCAGCCAGAATTATTTCAGTATACAAAACCGATCAAAATGATTTATTTGGAGTTACAAAATTATTCGAGTAGTCAAAGCAATAATGCTTAAGTTATTTAAAATGATTTACTTCTTTTCTTTGCTCTTTTTTTCCTTCCTTTCTTTCCTTCTTTCCCTTTTCCCCTTAAACGTGTTTGGTATCTGGGTAGCCAGACTTGACAGACTAACAGACCGTCGAGACTTTTAACTAAGAGCAAAGGTCCACCGGACCGCACTGACGAACAATGACGAATGGTAATAGTGCATTATGTCAGAAGAGTAGCTTATCGTGTCAATTTTTCTGGAAACTTGTACCGGGAAGTCTTTGAGGTATCAATATAAGTAAACTTGGAATTTTAAATTCGTCATCTTCCAAATGACGAATTAATCTAGAAAAAAAAGTTGGTATCATCCCGTTTGATTCCAACTTACAGGTTGAGACAAATGCCTTTAGTATGAATTTTAGTACAACGCTACCTAACATGACGAGGTGTTGTAATGCACCTCCGTGGTGGAATGCACGGCGAACGAATGATTGCTATTAATGAGTATGCCGTTCTTGAGGAATCTCACACTTCGGGCAGGAAAAACTGATAGAATCTATCGAGTTTTTTGCCTGAGAATGGCTATAAAAGCTAACTCCTGACTAGAAAAAGTTATTATTAGCCAAAATGCATACGAGTATAATCCAACAATCACAAACACTGTTTGATTTTTTACTAATACTGCCACCCAAGGTTTTCCTGAAGAAGATTCACTCGATTTTTGTGATTTGGTACTTCACCAACTAAATATATGTAACAGATGGTCAAATGGCGTCACATCATAAGTTATGACAAGGTACTAGTTTTAGTACTAATACTCATATGCCCTACCGAGCCATATGATTCAATAGCCGATATGTACATCTATTTTAACTTGTACGAAACGTCTTTTGTATTGCAGAGTGCTGATTAGGATAATCATACAACCAAGGAGGCTATTTTTCCATGAAGGTAGGTACTTCTTCAAGATAGTGGTACTTTGAGTACTATGATATCATAATCTTCATTACTTCAAACATTCACGACCTGATAAAATATGAGTATACATCTGCTTCGCGAGCTTTATCACCACTTGCTATATACACTCCATCATTACTCGCTATTTTTCGCCTACAGGATATCTTTAGTCGCTCCTAAATCTCTGCCGTCTTCTAATTAAGCTAACTCAGGCGCTAAACTCCAAAACTTTTTTATATCCAGCCGCAATATTGTCGCTTCTCTCCTTCCCCCCGTAGGCCCAACAAAATAATTAATTAGTTCCTCCTGCGGTGGTTTCCCCCTTCCCCGAAAGGGCCCCCTTGCCCCTATCAATCCGTCCTTGCCCCCTATAGGGTTCCCCCTAGCTGCCTTGCGGCAGAAGAGCGAGTTCAAGTTTCATTACCGTTATAATTTATCATCGTTTATAGGCTCTTCACGTAGGGCCGGCCTAGGGTTGTTTACCGTCTAAATTGTGGTTGATCTTCGTTTCAATTGACAACCTAGTTAACAGGAGAGCCCACCAAAGTCTACTGCTTTAGCAAATTAGGTACATTTTTCGGGAGTAGAGTAATTATCACAAATATTGAGGAAATGCGCGCATACGCATTGTTGTGACAGCACACGTCCAAGTTTTACTTCCCATGCCACTGGCAAGGAAATATTGTAATCCTGAAAATTTCCGAAAATGAGATAAAATGAAAGTGTATCTGGCGAGGGGTGAGGTTAGTCATAACAATGTTGCCAGATGATCGGTACTGTCAGTAGGGTAGGGAAGAAATGTATGGTTCGCAACACTGCTAAAGGTTTAGGGACTGTGAGCTAGTTGAATATAATAATATTGTTTGACTGAGTTGGACCATTCATTTCTTTTGCATTAAATATTCGTAGTCAGCTTTTGGTTGGCTTATTTGTGCGAGCATAATCCTTTATGAACAGATGGCGGTAATTCATGAGAAGTGTGGAGTCAACCTTCTTGACATCATTTTTTGTACGCTTTATGACATTATTCAGGTTTGCCTTTGGACTAAGTGCTAATCATCAGTTTTGTTATGCAATCCAGATGTTATTATAGGTATATTTATGAGATGCATATGCAGATTATTTTATTTAACTTACCCATTAAAAAATCAAATAATCTTACATCGATTTCCAGTTACCATCAGTTTCACAAATATTTTAATAAAATGTGAAGATAAGAGACTATTTCAGCAGTAAAAATAACAAATCATTCACAAAACGATTTTAATTATAATAATAATATTTATTCGCCAAAATACAAAAAATGGGCAAATAAATATGAAAAAACCACAGAAGGCATCACCTGTGTGTGGTTTATATCTTAATAACTAACAATCAATCATATATGTGTATAACAATTATTGTTAAATCTAAAAGGTATTAATGTAATTGGAATTTTGTACTTTTAGTTTTCTATATAATTATGTATAGTCATTCGCTGCACATTACTAACCCAGTCTTTCAATTTTCTTCTAAATTTTTTTCCAAAATTAAGTATCTTTATTTCGTTTGGTACTACATTATATAATTTAGCCGCTAAGAATTTAAATGATTTTTTGAATAATGTTTTGTGTGGTCTTTGGATATTAGATGAGCCTATTCGAAATCGTGTGTTATGCTCGTGTTTATAGGATTTTTTCTTTTTATTACAATACTTATGGTATAAGGTGGTGGCATGTAAGAAATAAAGTTGTCTTGTATCAAGTATCCCTGTTTCTTGATATAAGTTGTTCGTTGGATATAATCTTGGCTTATGGAAAATGGCTTTCAAAACAGTTTTTTGTGCTATATTCAGGTCAGAAATATATGTCTTGCAGGCGGCACCCCAGGCTGTGATGCCGTATATTATATGGGTTTCAACTAAGGCATGGTATAGGATTCGCAGATAACTTTCTGTAAGAATGTTAGCAAGCATTTTGAGTTTATAGGCAACATTTCTAATTTTTTTGATAACATATTTAATATGGTTATTCCACCTTAGACGTGAGTCCATAAATATTGCAAAGTGTTAACTCTATCGATTTTGGTCTTTTGGCCATGATAATTAACGGAAATTTGTTCCAAGGTAGGTAAAATTTTTGAATAAGATGTAAATGCAATAAATTTTGTTTTTTTGAAGTTAACTGTTAAAATTTTGGTATCAAACCAGTCAATGATCCTTATAAAATCCTTTTCAGCTATTTGCTTCAGTGTGCTCCAGTCATCAGCTTTATATAATACGAGGGTGTCATCTGCAAAACATATAATCTTTCCAGAACTGTTAATTTTAAATAAGTCATTTAAGTAGAGACTAAATAATAGTGGGCCTAGTACTGTTCCTTGAGGCACACCGCACTTGATGTACATTTTTTTACTGTAAGTGTTAGTGATTTTGACAGTCTGTGCCCGACTTGAAAGGTAATTTTTTAAAAGGATTTGTGACGCTCCCCTAAATCTCAATCTTTCCATAACTTTCAGAAGCTCGACATGGTTAACCGTATCAAAGGCATTTTTTAGATCAACAAAGATACCAATAGTAGGTATCTTTTTGTTGACATTAGAGTTAATTTCATCCATTGCAGCCAAAATTGCATCTGTAGTAGATTTTCCTTTTCTAAATCCATATTGGTCAGAACATATAATTTTGTTTTTGTCCAAAAATTACAATATCCTTTTTTGTAGTAATTTTTCGAAAATTTTGGCTATATTCGATAGTACTGATATGGGTCTATAATTTGATGTTTCCATTCTGTCACCGCTTTTATAAACAGGAGTAATAACAGTTGTTTTAAATGCATCAGGACAAATTCCAGATTGGAAACACCAATTAATGACATAAGAAAGTGGTTCGGCTAAGTCGTAGGCTATTATTTTTAAATGCTCAGCTTTGATACCATCCACACCAGGACTTTTTTTGGTTTTAAGTGATAGGACAGCTTCTTGTACTTCAATCGGACTAACGCTTTCTAAAAAGAATGAATTGGGAAGTTGGGTTTTTGTGAACTTTTCGTTCGAAACCATTTTTTTAATACTGGATGCTAAATTTTCTCCAACATTAGTGAAAAAATTTAAGAATGCATCGGATATTTGTCGTTTATCTGTTAATATTGTTCCATCACGATTCTTAATTTCATCAATATTTGACTTTTCTTGAACGTCTTTGTTAGTTAAGTGATCGACAACTGACCACAGTTTTCTTGGATCAGATTTGGCATCTTGTAATTTTTTTAGATAGAATTGGCGTTTTGCTTCTCTAACTAGATTGATAAAAATATTTTTATATTGTTTATATTTATGGGAGGTATCTGCACATGGCGATGCTTTCATTATTTTGTATAGTTCCAGTTCCTCTTTTTTGTTGGCAGACTTTATCAAACCTTTAGTTATCCAGGGATTCCTGCTTCTGTCAAAATGTTTAATTTTAACTCTGTTTGTACTACATTCAATTAAATATTTTATGCGTTCAATGAGTGTGTTTGCAGCATCATTAACATTCGTTGCATAGTACACTGCTGTCCACGATTCTAATTTGATATTTGCAAGTAATTTTTTATTATCGACAAAACACCTAAATTTCACTGTTTCATTACCGGAGATGGATCTACTTTTATTTTTTTCTGGTGATGATATAAGTATTACAGTGGGTAAATGATCGGTAATATGGTTTTCAACAATTAACGGTATGTACCGAAAGAAATTTGAAAAATTTTTGATGAAACAATGATCAATGCAAGAACTGGAACTATTATTGACTACTCTTGTTGGTAAATTTATATTTGATATGAATCCATTGCTCTGCATTACAGTGAGAGGTATTTGTTTACTAATTTGGTATGTTGGAGTATATTAATATTCATATCTCCTATTATGATGTGGTGTGACTGTATGGTATTTTTGTTATCTAACAAAAATTTTTCAAGATTAAAAATTAAACTTAACACAGATTAAGGCAACACTAACATTGTTGTCGTCAAATATTTTATAACTTGTTACTTGAAAGTCTAATTTTATTATGTAGTATCTGATTAATTGACACCACTGCACCAAAAATACTTGAAATCATTTATGTTAATTTCTGGGGTTACGTCTATGATGTAATTGTGTTGGCCAACGAATATATCTAATAACTAGGACACGTCCTCAAGATCAGCATTTTCGTTTGAGGAACAGGGCACTGGATTGAGTGGGAGAAACTCTTCATGATACACAAGAAGAATTAACAGTATTATAAAAGGAAGGTAAAAGAGACTCTATGTAAAACTGTCTTCCCAATTGCCCAAAGAGGACCCCTTTGAGGAAATATTTATTTGATATTGTCTAAACGCATTGGTACACCATTCTCAAACAGTAAATGTGTTTCTTTCCTATGCCACAGTTTTAATAAATTTTCCCTTTTATGTTGAGATTACAAGTCAATGAACAAATTGGAAAAGAAACTGTATTTAGCTGTCCTCACTATTTCTTCATATACCAGATTCTACAACATTAATATATGGTGCAACACATTTGATAAATACAACATATTGTTCTTCGTGGCTCAGTGCATTGGTCTCCTTGTTCTTGATGATACCACTGATGTATGCTCAGTAGCTGGAGGCTCCATTATTGATAGTGATTTAGATCCAAAATTTATACCCAGTAGTTTAAATACAAATCAAATTCTGTACCTCAGAGCCAGGTTAGGTTAAGTTCATTTAAAATGAATCTTCATGATAAACTTTGAAATTTTAATTTGATACTTGCAACATCTATCTACCTGTAATGATGAGTGAGTTATGAATGCAATGAAACTATCTTAAGACTACCTATTAGGGCTTAACCCAGTCAGACTTTGAGGTAACTACAATTTTCAACATAATGCGTCTTTTGCGCTTATCTACTCGTAGTTGTAATGAATTGTTTGGAGTTTGTTTAACAGGAAAGTAATTCCCTTGATGAGTCACAATTTTCTTTTATTTTCCCATTCGTAATTAATTATGGAATTGTCATAAAGTTTTTCTGATTTTGCTTCATGCTGCAACTTTATTCTTCTGTTTACTCTCTGTAACACTTCATTTTTAGCAATCCTGCATTCAGGGTACTGAAAATGCCATAGTCAATAATAGTAATTATGATCTCCACATACACACATTATACATACCTGTGCCTGACACTCTACACAATCTAGAGTCCCACAATGATTTGTGAAAAAGCATCTCTGACATCGATAATGCAATAATTGCACTTGCCATACAATGTTTCTTATCCACGGAGGAACCATCTCATAAAGTCTGTGAGAATGAATCACACCTGAAAATAATGCGATAAGTATATAATATGGATATGCAATGATTTGTTTTGTAACTTACCAACCTTCATCAAGAGAATAGCTTGGTTGTAAGCTTCTGGTCTTTCATACACACAAATATGATATTATAATATAATATATCCTGTGCATTAATTTTCCTGACTCAAAAATTTCTTGAAGATACCACAGGTTGTGGAATTTGAAAGAAAATTATAAATTATGGTTCTGCTGTCATGTGTCTTGAACGACAAATCAACAACATAACCTCAAGCCAGAACTGTCAGTATGTCGGAAATGTCAAGCAGGACATACATGTACGTCAACGAAGAAGACGTAATTGTGTCGAAATCAAGGAGGCCATAAACGCGCCCTACAATTGTAGGGACGACTGACGATACGGGCCTAAGACGGCTCTGTATAATAGCAAAGGTTGTATTTGGAGGGGAGCTGAATTATTATGTCATTATTGAATATTTTGGACATTAATAACCATAAATGTGATTTTATTACTACCTTAGTGCGTAACCGTGAAAACGGCAGCATATTTCCTCAAGTATACGATATGGATATAAAATTTTATGGATGACTGCTGCATATTTTTTATGTGTTATAAAATGCGGCTAACTTTTGGCAACGTCTCTGTAATGAATTTAAAAATGATGCGAGGCTGGTTGTCACCATATATACACAGAACTTGGTTGGGAGAAAAAAAATTGTAATTGAAGTTTAATTCTTAGCTGTTCTTGATCGAAGTTTGACGCTAATTACTGCCAAATGTCTAAGAACAATAGAGAGAAGCATTATGCAAAAGAATTGATTCTCACCCCAGGACGATAATATCACACGTCAGAAAAGTACAAAAATTGAAACAAATAAATATTATGTATGGAAGATAAGGTTGCATTTTAATAAAACCATAGGCTATCTATAGAATTCTTTAAAATGGGACTTGAACTGGGAGGAAGCACCAGGTACTAGACCTCTCGCTGCCGCATGAGATGGAGGAATAACATCAAGTCGCACCTACCAGAAGAAGGACATAAACTATAACCCGGCAATGGAGGAATACCGCAGATGGAGGCAAATTGTGAAGTCAGCCAAAACTCAAATAGTGAAGTCTATAAGTAAAAACAAATGTTACAACTAGGACATCTACCATTTATTTGTATTTTGAATATTGTTTTGTGTGTCCAAATGTGTATGTGTAGGATTTGGAGAGCAGCCGCAAAGCAATAAAATAAATGCCGTAATCATGGGATATCGGGGGCATATCCAGGAAACCCTGTATCTCCCATTCTACTTCTGTGCTAATGGAATAGAAAAAGAGCATTCACGTCACTCATTAGGCTTATCTGGCAGATCATCGAGTAACGTCAATCAAGTTCGCTTCTAAATCGGATTAACTAGCCCGAGCTTTCGTCTTCTCGGTATGGTGGCAATAAGAAGAAGTGTACCCTGCTACAGTAATATATAGACGTGTTGTATTCATGAATTAGTTAAGCGCCACAGGGAGCCACCTATCAGGTATATATTGCTTTAGAAGCTGTATTCATATGGTTGTAATACGGCTGTCAAAATATCACCAAAAATACTTTTGACTGTAAATCGCAATTATGCTTGTCATACTAATAGCAGCTATGCGCTCACCGCAGTGGCAGATTCTGATAATAGATGGCGCTTTGCGCGGTCTTACTTCGATAGGCCATTCCTAATGGAGTGCAATGCTTTCGTTCGTTGTCCACAGAGATGCGGGCCAGCATTCATAGAACCTTTCTTCCACAGTTATTTGGGCATAAAATCACAGTGTTTTTGAAATGGCGATAAAAACGCCTTATTCTCAAAACATTTGCCTTTCATCCCATGTTTGACAGGTAAATAAGCCGGGGTTCAGGGTGGTAGATGGAAAGTCCTTAAAAGCTTTGAGAGACAGCGGCCATATACATATTGTTACGGAAAAAGACGGAATCCATATTCGAAAGGAAAGTTGAACTTTTCAATACCCATTGTAAGCTAACTGGTGTGTTTTTACATATTTAAATATGGGGCAGTGTCTACATGGCACCTTCAAACTTCTTCAGGACATACATTAATGCATGTGGTCCGATGGTATAAGAGAAAAAAAAAAAGACTTACCGATGAATGTTAGAATCCCATAAAAAAATGGAAGGGGTAACATCCAAACCAAAACAACTAAACGTATAAAGGGGTACTACCCCACTAACTGGTGTTTGGCACCTTAGATCCCAGAATCTGGAGATTGAACGAAATGGCGCTTACACCACAACCTCAGGAGGAAAGTGACTTATACGAAACCACTAACTTTATAAAAGGAAGGTTAAAGACGATATGTTCGACAGGAATCCAAGTAACAGCAAAAACCACACAGTTTTTTTCCAACACAATACCGAATCACTGAGAAAGGAAGATGTACTACTTGTGAAATTATACAATCAATAAACTATGAAATTTACCAAAAGAAAGTCATTGAAAGGGGTTTGGCCTAGGAATGGGCACTTTATCATTAATAAAGAGAAACTCAATCTACTAGTAAGTGAACAAAAATAGTAAAAAATGGTTACGTGATTTTAGCACGAGACAGTGTGTCCAGCAGAGCTGTGATGGGTTTTTTTTCAAGGGGCTAACTACCAAGAAGTCGTTGCCATCACAGGCTGTTCTTTGTTTTCGCAGATCCAGATTCTGTCACGTTATTCTATGAGCATGTATTAAAACTCGACAGCTGTTACAATAACATTAGTGTTCTTAGCTTCTCCAGATTCTAACATATTTCTGACCATCTAACATCTTGAGGATAGCAGTATTGCATAGTATATCTGTCGTTCCTTGTAATCAAAGCCATACGACAAAAAATATGAGACACCCTACGTAGCTAGGTACCGTTAAGCAAAAGAACAGACATTGATTAAACGCCATTTCCAAGTTATCGTCCAATCAACAGCAAGACCATAATTAACTCGCGGTTGAAAAGTCGACCTTATTGATCCGCAAGCGTTTCAACGACTCCTTGTATTCTCATGGCTTCACTTTCCTCATTTCCTTCATAAAGCGTTTTTGTCTTTGATGATTACACTACCAAGATAGTAGGTAGGAAGCAACGGAATGTCTTAAGCAAACATGCCTTTGTTCATTCGTATCTCATACATATTAAATATATTTGTTTTTATCCTTTTATAGTATACTCAGAACAAACGAACGCTGTGATTCATTAACAAACTCTGCGCCTTCGTTTACATTTACTGGGTCTTTGACACGGGATGCCACATAGTATATGAGGTTTTCCTTTCGTTCTTCAAAGAAATATCACAGAAAATCCTGTATTGAACACATCCCTCATTATTTTTTACCTCATATTACTGCTGCTGTCGATCATATGTATTTTTACCTCCTGCGCCACTGAGCGAGGAAGTATTGCAATCGCGAAAAATTTCAAAAATGGGAAACGGGGAGTTCCAGACTTGGTTTAGGGAAATGGCTGATATGGTGTGATTGACTAGGTCATATTTATATGAGAAGTGCCCAAAACATTTTGGTCTTTGTCTAAGTTTTAAGGGGGGTCAATCTGTGGATGGATTTGAACTTAGCCTAAGTGAAATATGCTTATTCTAATAAATTAACGTGAAAACCGCATTTCTCCAGATTTATTTTAATGCAATATCATTTTTTTCGCATTACTCTTCGCTTTGAGGAAGTTTTTGGAGGGGGGAGTATAACTTTTACAGTACATAGAAAGTCATTAATAATAATAATAATAATATTTATTCACTCAATGTACAAAGATAACAAACAATATGAGTAAATAAATATAAAATCAAAACAGGCCCAATGGAAGCCATCGCATGTACAATAATTTTAAGTTACAACTGTAGAATGTAAATGACAAAAAAGGACAAAAATTAGCTACAGTAGATTATGTATTTACTTGATGTTCGTATTTATGAGTTTATGAATTTCAGTCCTAGATATAGAACGTAGCCACTTTTTTAAATTTCTTTTGAAACAATTTCCGAAACGTGAATCTTTTAAGTCTTTAGGTATAATTTCATAAAATTTTGGCGCTAAATAGAGTTATGACCGCTGCATTATATATTTATGCGGCTGAGGAACTACTGTGCCACGAATTTTGTATTATGATTATGTTTAATTTTTTGGTCGGCGTTTACAAATTTATGGTAGTGAGTGATATACTGTGTAAGAAATAAAGCTGTCTTATATCATACATTCGAACATCTGCGTATAATTTGTCAGTGGGATAAAGTTTAGGTTTTTTAAATATCATTTTTAGAATACTTTTTTGAAAAACATCTGAACTATAGATATGTGAGGAACATGCAGCTCCCCATGCTAATATACCATATGTGAGATGAGGCTCAATCAGTGCATTGTATAATGTTCGAAGATATTTTTCTGTCAATATTTTCCCAAGGTATTTAATTTTGTAGGATATAAATCTAACTTTCTTTAAAATATAGTTGACATGGATGTCGCATCGTAAGTGAGGATCCAAGACCACTCCAAGGTATTTTAAGTTGGGCACTCTATTAATTTTCATTTTTTGATCATTAATGTTGAATAATAATATATATAATAATAATAATACAATCGAACTACGTGAAAACCGCATCGATTTATCTTTACCGCTGCCTTTTTACCGTTTCGATCAGAACGTGATCGATCGGAACTTCAGCCGCATGCGGAGTCATATCACTTTCTGCGAGTTTCCGTTATGGTCTTTTTTGATAAATATTTAAGACCAAATAGCGGTAATAAACCTTTTTTGTTATTTTGAAGGAGGCAATGTGAATGTTGGAGACCATGCGTGGATGACGTTAATGGTACTCGTGCACTGGTCCGCATCGTACGCATCGGACCGTCCCTTAAACAACAGATTTCGGATATATATATATATATATATATATATATCTCCGTAGTCATTGCCATCGCCAACGACCAGTTGGGAAAAAAATACAATCAATTGTTAATTGGGAAATTGCCAAAATTTCTTTCAGGCTTTAGTAAACTCTTTTAACAGTAATCTCGAGCTTTCGGCGTCTCTATAGATCCATCTTCAGGAGCTGAAAACACAAATATGAAACTAGCAACCAATACGGGAACGGTTTAAATTATTAGACAACTTACTCGTCGCTGAGATTGCAGCCAAACGGTGTTTCAAGCGTGGGTGAGAGCACTTATTACAAATATAAAACCACAATGACGGACACATTTGGTTTATTGATAACGACGGAAACCATCGTGAGGTGTTAACACTATATATCAATGCACCCGAACACATTAAAAATGATCGAAAAGCAATTTTGGGGAAAAAACCGGCAAAGTCCCTTCCAACCTCCTACATCTGTTATATATATATATATACACAGGGTGTCCGCAAAGTTGGGGTTTTCCTTTACACGACGTGTAGATCTTGAAAACATAAGCAATTTTTCTTAGTACCATATACACCAATGTCTTAAGGGAACCAAGATAAAGGGTTCTACAACATCAAAAATATCTGAATACCGTCCTGTAGCCGCGACATCGCCGACTGGTACAAGGTCACTGACTCAACCCGACGACAGAACTGGGTCGGGGTCAGTGTGTCAGGTCAGTATGCAACCCTCAACCAACGGTTACGGTCACGCGTGTAGAGGTAATCGCGTAGACGAGAATCCCTCAACAAGCACTAGAGACGTGACTAGAGAAGTGCAAGTATCAAAAACTAAAGTGTGGCAAACGCTGCGTGAAGAGGGGCTGTATCCGTTTCACGTACAACGTGTACAAGCGATTCAACCTGACGATTTTCCAGCAAGAGTGCGGTTTTGTGAGTGGTTGTTGCATCAACATGACAATAATCCGGACTTTTTGAAGTGCATATTGGTGACAGACGAATCTACGTTCACGCGTAATGGGGTGAATAACTTTCGCAACACTCATGTTTGGTCAGTAGAAAATCCGCATGCTGTCCGTCGGGCACATTTTCAACAAACATTTTCGGTGAATGTTTGGGCTGGCATGGTGAACGTTATGGTCATTGGACCATTTATTATCCAAATCGATTGGACGGGATGCAATACCTAGACTTTTTGCCTTCCTTGTTAGAAGATGTGCCATTAAGTGTAAGACAATCAATGTGGTTTCTGCGTCTACTCGGTAGCGCTTCAGCTGATTTCATTTTCTGTTGGAGCGGTATGATTTCGAGCAGAGACGTACTTAGCCCTTCTCGTCAACTGGAGAGTGAGTACTTTTTCCTTTATTTTTTTTTACTTGGTCGCCCTCGTTTCACTACACATTACCTTTGTTATTTCAAGGGTAGTTGATCACGTTATACGGATCGTCAATCAGTGGACGCGCCACCATAGACAGCACCGACCACGTGCGACCATTTCCATACTATCAGCTGCGTGGATGATGGACGAAGATCCGAATACTACATTGAAAATAAGATTGCGAATCTGCAATCTGATTTTGCTGTGGAAGCAGTGGAGGTCCCGCCAAAAATTAGTGTTCGACGCAAGAGTACAATGCATGTCTTTGGACGCGTACCTTTAGTGATATGCTGAATATTAAATATGTTGTCCTATAGGTAAACAGAACACACCTACGCTCTTGGTGTACGATAACCGACTTATTAATTTCGACGAAAACGTGCAAGTACCGGAACACCACTAATGGGCTAGAACGGGATTAAGATGAATTTCGGTGGGCATGAGCTTTAATTTTCCTTCGTGCTTAACGGATTGCGAACTCAACCTGCTCCAGTGTACTAGCTGATGTGTAGCTAGCTCACTAATCCTCGTTTTAATATGTTTTCAGGTATGAGGAGTAAATTCAATGACATTCGTCGGCTGGGGAAAACTGGATCATGAGGTCAATGGTCTACTGCCGTATTTAAGAAAACAGATTTTTCTTGCCGTTTCTTATGTTAGAAGTGCATAAACGGAGCAGCATTGAAACCGTAGAACAATTTAGTAATACAAATTACGCAGCTTATTGTGTTACATCTACTGCTTTTGTGGCCTGGTTTAATATGGTTGCAAACAGTGCGGCATTGCTGTTAAAGGATAAAGCATTTCAGCCTATTTTCGGCAAGTATAAAAATATTTAAATTATTTTGAAAAATCGAAAAATGTTACCGGCAAATATTCTCTTTTCGGTAAAAATACCGAAAAATCCGGTTCAAGTTCATGCATAGACAAACTGAAATTTGCAATATGAATTTATATTCTAAATTCTACGTATCTCCGTTCATATTCGTCAATATTTCGTTTGAAGCTTTTATTTTTCATAAGATTTTAACAAAATGTAAGATACTAAAGGCAACACCGCACCCTGCAGCCCAGTTGACAAGAACGAGAAGCTGTCAAGATTAGGGATAGTTAGATCCACGAAAAGTATCGATATGTATCGATTCCTATCGTTTGAGGAAGTATCGATTATCGATATCCAGCGGAAGGAAACAATGAAGAAAAGTAATCTGAAGTTAGTCACTCTTTCTGACACAGTTCGGATCGGAAGATGACGATACTCGTGAAATGTATCGATACTCCTAAATATAGGTTCATACCCAACATCCCTACTATTTTGGGGCATCATGGAAATGATTTTAAATTTTCATTTGAATTTTTTCAAGGGTTGTGCAACGATTTTGGGAAAAATTCCACGTATAGTCTTATAAAGCATAGTAGAGTATATTTCAACAGTTGGCGGAGCTTACTCCACTGGGACCTAGGATTGACGGATCCCACACATGTGTCACTCGTTGAATGTTTGGAAACGAGCAATATCTATGAAATTTTTGGTAGAGACTGTCATCAAGTAGGTGTTTAATGGCTATCTGCAAGAGGTTTATAGGAAAAACACACGGTAGGTGATGTTGAATCAGTAAAATCGCATAACAATATATAAACATGAATAAACAATCGACAGAATTAAATAAAAACATGAATTTTATTAAAAAACCGAACACTTTTAAATTTTGGCTAAATCATATGCAATTTCTTAATATTCAATAAGCTGGTGATGATTCAATGACAAGCTGTCATGTCATACTTTGACAGTATTTTGTTTTCAACATTTCATACCTTCTGGTTGCTAAAATTTGTTGATTGGAACTTGAAGCTCATTCGCTGTATTTGACGGACTGTTACCCTATAGTTGGAGAATAACGGACTGTTGATTTGACAATCCTGGTGAAATCCACCCTAAGTGGTTTTTCTTGTAGTATAAAAAGGGATTATCGATTTGAGAAAAGATAAAGACGAACCAATAAATACGAACGAATTCCCTTAATCCTCTGCTATACTGTGTTGGTTGGAAAAGAGCCAAAACCAACAAATTACAAGACAAAGTAATAGTGAGAAACAATGAAAATCGAGGTTTTTATATCCGCTGTGCGTGCGACAACCAATCTATGAAAAGAGTGAAACCTTAATATTCAAGCGGGTGTTTCGTGTACTGATTGGAATACGCCTAATTAATATGATATTTGAACAAAGTTTCATAATGAAAATGCGGACGTGCAGACAGTAACGTGATCTGCCTTCAAGGACATTTCCATTCTAAAAAAAAAAGTAATCCATACTTACTATATTAAAAATATATACTAAAAATGTAGTGGCACTGCTGTTTGGAATGTGAAGCTTATTATTGGCAGAGCCAGAAGTGTCAACTAAAACCAGGACAGCTGTTGTTTTCAAATAATTTTATTTGTAGTGGTGAAACAATATCAGGCAATACTTGTATAAGAAATTAAGAGAATAGGGTGTCATTTCATGCATGAAAAAGTTTTATGCAGCGAGGGAGAGATTATAGTTTCGCATCGCTATGGGATAGGAAGACTTCCTTGCGAAAGTTCAATAGACAATTCAATGGAAGAGGCACACGAGGCCCAGGAAGGGGCCATCACAAACAGCTGCAATGGTCATACTGATGGGGGAAGGGAGCAGTGGAGACAGAATCACCAAATAACGAAGTTCAAGTGTTAATACTAAAAGAAAAGTAAGTTACATTGAAATTGATTGCAAATGCATGGGGATAAAATAGGGCTCATCAAGTCAAGTGGTTAGATACTTTTAGAAAATACTTGACTTGACAATAAGATTACTTGAAACGCTAATGCTTGACTGGACTTGTTTTTTTATTGTTCTAGTTGACTTGAGGTCAAGCATTTTCGATTCTCATAATTATACTTTTGTTCTACTAAGCGCCGTATCGTCAGTCGTTCCTACAATTGTAGGACGCCTTTATGGCCTCCCTGATTTCCATGGTCTTTCCTCCCCTTCGGAAAGGCTGGGATGCCATGGCTAATTATTCAACAATTCATTTAAATTCGCAGTACACTTCCTATCATGTGACAAATTTTTTAGTTTGATTTTATTCAAAAATGGCACAATTTATCGATATACAATAAAAGTACATCTTTTATGTAGAAAACCCTAAATTTTCAAATTCTAAAATTGAATTTCAAAAATAGAGTCCTTCCCTGTTACATACGCTTCCAAACAAAACTGTCGAAAATTGTTAATATTTTTAAATCCAGCATAAAAAGCTAGGCTAGAATACCAAATTTTAAGCCTTTATCTCAACACGTTTCGGAAATATTAAGGAAAATCCATCTTCGTTTGTCGACATATGTTTATATAAACTTTTCTTCCTATTTTAAGCTCTAGAAACCGCTGGTAGAATATTGCACACTTTTTTCGGGACACGTACGAGTCAGGGGCTATTATAATCAGTTACACTGGACAACAAATTTTAACTTTTTATTTTTAAGGATATATTAAAAAACGTAACAAGATTCATATACTTATAAGAATCACTATATGCGCTGTCTTTTTGCTGTTCTTTTATGGATCGTTTCTGGAGCATCTCTACCAAGAGTCCAACAGTAGTCTGCAAGCATGGAAGGATTCCACTTTCCCTGGTACCTTTTTTCCATTGTTGAAATATCCTGATGAAAACGTTCGCCGTGCTCATCACTTACGGCTCCGCAATTGTCAGGAAAAAAGTCCAGGTGTGAGTGTAGGAAATGTATCTTAAGAGACATATTACAGCCCATTTTTTGATACGATGACAGCATATCTTTGACAAGGGTTTTACAGTTGTCAGCTTTTCTATTTCCCAAGAAATTAGTGACCACCAGACGGAAATAATTCTAAGCAGTTTTTTCAATAACTGTTAAAGTGTTTTCAAACTGTGTATCTTTCAAAATATTTAGAATCTGTGGTCCAACAAAAATACCTTCTTTAACCTTTGCCTCACTTAGTCTTGGAAATTTCTGACGCAGGTATTGAAAAGCTGACCCATCTCTATCTAATGCCTTGACAAAGTTTTTCATTAGGCCCAACTGGATATGCAGTGGTGGTAATAAATTTTTTTTCGAATCTACTAATGGCATATGTTGTGAATTTTTTTGACCTGGCTCTAGGAATTGACGAACAGGCCAGTTTTGTCTGGTGTAATGAAGTGCCTTTGCCCGACTGTCCCATTCACACAAAAAACAGCAAAACTTTGTGTAGCCTAGCTGCAGCCCAAGTAAAGGTGCAACAACTTTCAAATCGCCACAAATATGCCATTGGTGCTCATCGTATTTTATGCATGTCAATAGGTACTACATATTGTCATATGATTCTTTCATGTGAACTGCATACCCTACAGGAAAAGATGGTAAAATATTTCCAATATGCAATAACACTGCCTTTAAACTCAATGTTGAACTGTCTATAAACAATCTCCATTCTTCTGGGTTATAGTTTGTATTTAAAGCCGCCAGTAAGCCGTTAATGTTACTGCAGAAAACCAAGTTATTCTCCATATTGAAAAATGGTTCTAAGTCTTTGTGGCGTTTACGAAAAACACATACCGAAACATCGTCTTCTAACAAGTTCCACTGCTGCAGTCTTGATCCAAGTAACTCTGCCTTACATTTTTGAAGTTCTAAATCTCTTACAAGATCATTTAATTCTGACTGTGTTATTTTGTGCGGTTGGTGGCATGACGTGCTCGGTATAAAATCAGGATCTCTTGACGTTGATGGCATATCTTCTTCCTGATGAATCACTCGATCGCCATGATCCGATTCGTTTTCTGATTCGCAAGTGTAGGATTCTGGGGGTTTAGGAATAGGATTTTCGTCACTGTGAGGCACAGGTCTCATCGCAGATGGTATGTTTGGGTAGTTAATAACCGATTTTTTTTTCTTGGACATACCTGTGGCTTGTCCAACACAAGGTACCATGCAAAAATAACAATCATTAATATGATTTGTAGGCTCTCTCCAAACCATTGGGACAGCAAAGCGCATAGACCGTTTTTGCCATTTAACCAGCTCCTCAGACTTGAAGCACATGTATTACAGCAGATGTGGGGTGCCCACTGTTTGTCTTGATCACCTAGTTTACAACCGAAATAAAGCTGATATGCCTTTGTTATTAGTGGAGTAATAGACCGTCTCTGAGACGCAAGAGTCACATCACCACACACGTAACAAAACTGATCTGGATTGTTTACACACTTTCGATACATCTTGCATGAACGCTGTCAGCCAACTGAGGAAAAAATGGCTAATATAAAACAATATAATGTACACGTATGAATAACGTAACACAATCATGCCGATTACATCATCTTTCCTTGCCGAATATAAAAATGTAGCACGTGCATTCTTGTGTATTACAATATATTAACACTGTCACAGCAGGAACACATATAATTACCGTATCTCTAAAACTTGAACTAATATTGAAAAAATAAGTTTCATTCCGGTTTTAGCACATTAAAAATAGTAATATTTTGTTGATTTTATTTAGTAAATTTTTTGGCTGTTGATCAGTGTTATCAAACATTGTTGACAAGCAATTTTACAGCAGAGCTCCAAAGAAATGAAGCTATCGTGGATGGACACGCTCATTACTGCAATCTGAGTTTTTTACATGAAAAGCCCAAATAGTGGATCACTGGTTCTGATAAAGTCTACGTCTTTTTAATGCCACTGCACTACGTGGAAAATTGTACTAGAAGTTGCCTCGAAGGCGCGGAAAGTATACAGTCAATTTACTTGACGCCATATCCAACCTACGCAACATAAGCGTAAACAACGAGCACAATATTCCTTAAAACAGTCCTCAGTATGTCATAAGGGTGCTGCGCTACTACGTAATAACCTGAAAGCAAAGCATACAAAGATGATGGAGAAAGTTCCGAGAAATAAATTCCCTTTTGTTAACCGTACGTTGCTTGGTCGTCTGGGATCGTAAGGTCGAGCAATTTGAGCTATAAGTTACAAAGTATTGTCTTTCGACTAGTTTTTTCTATTTTCTTCTGCGTTTTCCGGGTAAAAGTAAGAGGTTTACTGGCTTTCTTTTCAACAGCTTTCATTTAATCGCCTCAGATCGTGAATCATTGTCTGATGCCTCCTTAGTCGTCATTGGAAGCTCTTCTTCACCGTTGTTTTCATTAACCAAATTGGAGTCTGACAATTCCTGTGTTGCTATTAAATTATTGTTAACATTTACATACTCATTAAATTTGTCATATTCAGTAAACTTTTAATTTTCAGCAAATCACTTAATGGAATTTCATCTTCTTCAAATCGTTGGCTATTTCAGTTATGTTTTTCACTAAGCCAGCATATCGAAAACAATTACGAATCGTTTCTGAAATAACCAATTCCCCTGCAATAGTAAGCAAATTTATAGCATCTAAAATGGTGACAGCTTTGGTAATGTTGACATCTTCTTGAAGCCCCATAATTTTCAACAATATAAGTTTCCGATACATTTGGTGGAAAAAATTGACGGTTGATGTTATTAAGTGAAATATTTGGATGAGCGGGGCAGTTATCGACCAAGAGCAAAATTTTACGATTTTTCTTAACAAGTTCAGCGTCCCACTTTTTTAAATATTCTTCAAAAATTGATGAAGTCATCCAAGCTTTATTATTTCCAACATAATCGACGGGAATTGTTTTAACATTTCTTAAACACCTGGGATTCTTAAATTTCCCTGAAATAAAAGAAAAGGTCATAAATTCTTTGCAGCACTGCTATTGAATATCAAAAAAATTAGAACATGAATTTACCTATTATCAATAGTTTCCGTTTTTCAGTACCAGAAGCACTAGCACAAATCATAACAGTTATTCGCTCTTTTAATAGTTTCCCTCCATTGCAAGTCTCACCTTTTAATTTATGAGTTTTATCTGGCAGCATTCTATAAATTATCCCGGTTTCATCTGCATTGAATATGTTATCATCTGAATAATCACTGGATATTACGGGCCAAACTTGAGAAATCCAGTCACTGGTAACGTTCTTGTCAACTCCTAAACCTGTCTAGCCAATCTCCAATCAATTTCCCCAAATTCTTCAGCCTCTATTTGTAGCATAGGTCCACGTATTATTTTACATGCAATTATTTACAGGACCTTAAATTGTGTCCATTATATACGGGTTTCCATCATAAGCAAGTTCATTATAAGTGGATTCCACTGTAGTTGGTTATGTTTTATGTTAATATTATTAGTCTTGATTTAATGAAATATGTTGGTTAAGAACTTTATACTCGTATTTAGCTATCAGCTACCTACCGTACCTCTACGGTGTTATAGATCTCGGATTCATACAGAACACAAACATACTTCTACAAATTCTTAAAAACGACGTTCTCCGGGGTTACCTCACGGAGATACAGACCATTCATGAAATTGGTGTTTCTTAAATAACTTTTGAACGACAAGAAACTAGGAACCGACTGGGACATCACAGACTTACGTTGTAGTAATGACTCAAAAATAATATTTTTGGGAAGCTTAATCCGTTGCCTATAAAACAGCTTATTCCGTTTCAATCTATTTACGCTGTAGCCAAACCCTCAAAACCTCAACAAAAACCCAAAACTTGATAAAGCGAGCAAAAAATATCGATTCTCTCTTTTGGATTGTTCGGTTACGATTCCATTACAAGAATCACTAGATTTTCTAAATGGCTTAACCGGTGCTGAAATTGATAGATCTGTCCTAAGATAAAAGCATTTTCTCAAAAACGGCTCATTTTATCGGGATCAAGAAATAGTGCTGTTGTTAAATCATACAATGTTGTTTAAAAGTTATTTATTCAGAACTGCCAATATAGTCAAATGGATCATCATAGAGAAGCGACGTAGGACATTTTTCATATGGACTTATAGAATTATTATTAATCATCAAACATAGCAAACTCTTCGCGGAAACCAATTACGAGATAAGTGTGTCATAAAGGTGCTACGAGATAAGTCGCAGATGGTATATGGGAATGTGAACAAGCTACGAGATATCTCGTAGTTGACAGTTAACGTGTTAAGGAATTTATATGAAAAATTCTACCTAGCCTGCAGTTATACAGGGTGACAGGTAAATAGGTGTAAAACATTTTAGGAGGTGATAGTACAGCTCCTTTGCTATCAAAATTAGTATATGTATAATACCATATCCTATACTCAAAGGTTAAAAAGTTATGGAATATTTAATTTTTTTTAAAAAACAACCCAGATTTCAGAGTAAAAGAGTTGAGATAAAAACAAGTTGGTGAAAAAACATTCTTTTTTTGGTGGTTTCAGGTTATTATTTACATAAATAATTCTCATAAATTAAAAAACATGAAAACACTACTGAAAACGTATTTATTTTCATTTAAATGTTAAATGAAAATTTTTATTTTCTACTTTCACATTAAGAAGTCTTTTTTTCAAAAAAATCATAATAAAGAAAATGTACAAATAACTGCAAAAACTTCCTCGTTTCATTAGGTTTCTAAAATGGTATCATAACATATCAGTAAGTAAACCATTTAACAAAACAATATTACTTTGCTAGAAAGGACCGCTAAGCGCATTTCATTGTACTGAGCAGGTAAACTGAGCCTTTCATGGTTCGACCCTTTTTGTTATTTTTTGTGCCCTGTGCCGTTATTCGGGTTAAAGTATTCGGAACCTGTCGTCGCTCCTCGGAAGCAAGCTCTGCGTGTGTTATGAATTGACACAGCTGACGGATCAAGGAAAGGGAACTAACGCTTAGGTTAGTTAGTAGAATATCAACCTTTAACGCGGTAGGACGTACTTTTACTTTTTTGAACAGTTTTAATAATGGCGAGTTACCGTAACGAAGAATACGCTGATATTCTGTTTTGTTATGGTTTAAGTGATGGAAATTCCGTTGAAGCCAGGCGAGAATACGAAAACCGTTTTCCGAATCGGCAAATACCGAGTCATCGAGTATTTGCTTCTGTGTACCAACGCGTCAAGGAAAGTGGACAGGTTCATGAGAGACGTCATGATGCTGGTAGACCTCGGTTGTTTGACGACGAAGATCGAGAGACAATACTGGAATGCTACGGCAGAGACCCGACGACGTCTACACGAGTTTTAGCAAAGCAGCTTGGTTTAACTCAGTGGAAAGTTTGGTTCGTTTTGCATTCGGCGAGACTTTACCCTTTCCATTACACACCGGTTCAAGTATTAGAAGAAGGAGATCCCGCAAGAAGAATTGATTTTTGTCGATACATGCTTCATCGGGATCAAGAAGAAAACGACTATTTAACTAAAATATTGTGGACCGACGAGTCTAAGTTTAACAGAGAGGGGACAACAAATTATCACAACTTACATTATTGGGCCCCACGAGAGGCAAATCCCCACATGGCAAAGCCAAGAGCCCATCAAAGAAGATTTTCGGAAAACGTGTGGATGGGAATCATTCATACGTATCTAATTGGACCAGTATTTTTGCCTGACAACCTGACAAACTTTTTGAGATCCGAACTCTGGGAGTATCTCGAAGACCTGCCTCTGAATATCAGGATGCAGATGATCTACCAACACGATGGCTGTCCCGCGCATTTCCGTCTGGGTGTTAGACAGTGGCTGGACGAGAAATATTGTCGCTGGATTGGCCGAGGTAGACCGTCACCGTGGCCAGCGAGGAGCCCAGATTTAAAACCGTGTGACTATTATTTATGGGGGCACATGAAGTCACTGGTGTACGCTGAGCCCATAGACACTCTTGCACAGTTGAAAGAAAGAATTATTGCTGCTGCTGACACTATCAGAGCACAACTAACTGGCCGCATCACGCGTACCAACATGAGAAAAAGACTACGGGCTTGCATAAGAAACGGCGGGCGTCAGTTCGAATAACAATTGCAATGAATTTTACCTTCAATTCATTATTGTAGTAACTTTTAGTCAGTTTTTATTATTCTGTAGTACAATTACAACTGTGTATAGGATCTATTCGTGTAACTTAACCGTAGTTTAAAATAATAACTATCCCATAGCATACAGCTACATTATTTTCACAAAAACACTTTCTTATCAATCAGAGAGTTGTGAAAATAGGAGACAAGCCATTGGTAAATTTACTCCCTATTGTTCTATTACAATACATTATGTTTAGTTTCACAGTTTTTGTGCACTTATCATACCAATTTAGATTTTTTATGAAACAAGGATATTATTTAAATTGTTTGTACGTTTGTTTGTATACTGATTTTTTTGTAAAACACCTTACTTACTGTAAAACCTTATTTGTATTTCTTAGTTAAACACTTTTGAATGAAAATAAATACGTTGTTTGGTATTGTTTTCGAATCTTTTTTAATTTATAATAGTTAATTATTGAAATAATAACCCAAAACCACAAAAAACAAATGTTTAATCGCTTTCTCTCTCGACTTTTTTACTCTGAAATATGGATTGTTTTTAAAAAAATCTTAATTCTTCAATAACCTTTCAATCTTTGAATATAGGGTATGGTATTATATACTAATTTCGATAGCAAAGGGGCTGTACTATCACTTCCTAAAATGTTTTACACCTATTTACCTGTCACCCTGTATGCGTACACACTACTTAGTATGTTTTTAAAAAAATGGATTTATCAGGATATACCCCCCACCCTTTAACATAATACTTTATTACGTGTACGAAACAAAATGTATAAAGATAGAGCCTTTGACATTTTGTACATTGACTTATTGTACAGATGGATGAAAAACTCGATACCAAACTTCATGGTCCCGCATTTGCAACTAAATAAGAAATGTACTTGTTCAGAGGGCACAAAAACTGCTTCATAATACATACAAATATATACGAGTAGGTTTTATATGTCACGATGGAGTTATCGCGACAATAACATTGTTATTCTTGGCAAAGCTTTGGTTCAGAATTTTTATTCTAAATCAGAGCTGAGTTTCGTAATACGGGCACGTATTGTAAACCTCCAGGCTTTGTTTGCCAGATATTCATTGAATTCGGCGCAAAAACATATGTGCTTTGGAGCGTTGCTCACTGTTTGGATGATATTTATACTGGAAACGAGCATCTTTCTGGCGTAAAATCAATACAAGTTGTTGCGCTTGGAATCTTGTATATGGGGTTGTTGGCGAGGTCAGAGTTCATTTGAGATCCTTTAATTCTACGAGACAGTTTTTCTATTAACCAAGTTTGCAATACATCGTCTGCGTACATTGTAATGCGCATTGGTCAACTCATGAATAGCAAATATACTAAGTGACATATAAATCCGAACACCCAGTTTAAATGGTTTTATTTTAATAAAAGTTGATGAATGTATTTATCTTACTGTAAATAACAAGTGAAAAAATTTTCAGCCTTATCAGTTGGACATTCCGGTTTTTATACTACTTTTTTTAATTCACTAACGCTCTAAAAATGAATATTTCAGCCGCAGTAAAGAATCAAAGTTGGCGGATTTTGGTTCTTGACATCCTTTACGATCGGTTACGATGCCTAGAGTACGGAGACCTGTACGATTTCGTCAACTTAGTGAGTTTGATAGGGGCCGTATAGTGGGACTTCGGGAAGCTGGACTTTCTTTTCGGGCAATTGCAGTTAGAGTGCAAAGAAGTGTAGACACTGTGGTTAGGTGTTGTCGGGTATGGCTTCGAGAAGGCCGTATGCAAAGAGCAAGGGGCACTGGACGCCGCCGTAGAACAACAGGCCGCCTAAGATTATTGGCCTTAAGGGACCGTTTCTCCACTACCAGGTCCATTGCAAATGAATGGTTTGCAGAACACGGAAGACCTATTGGCATGCGAAGTGTTTACCGACGAATGAGAAGTTTTGGCTTGTTTTCATACCGGCCACACTGGGTTCTCCCTTTAACTCGAGAACACCGACGCAATCGCCTTGAGTGGTGCAGTCAACGGTCACTCTGGGATCAGGAATGGAACAGTATTGTCTTTAGTGACGAGTCTCGATTTTGTTTAGGCATGCACGATGGTCGTGCCAGGGTTAGAAGGAGACGTGGTGAAAGGAGGAATCCACAGTTCTAGAACACCATCTTTTACCCTATCTTGACACCCTGGCAGATCCAACTCTCGAACAAGATAATGCCCGACCACATGTTGCATGAGTCACAATAGACTTCTTTCAACATAATGATGTCACATTGTTACCATGGCCACCAAGATCTCCCGACTTATCCCCAATTGCGCACGTGTGGGATATGATGGGTAGGAGATAGCTCAATCTGCAACGTCCTCCTCAGACTCTAGAAGCACTTCGAGAGGAGTTGGTGGTTGCCTGGAATGAGATACCACAGGAGGACATTGACCACCTGATCAGAAGCATGCCTAGGCGCGTTGGAGAATGCGTAGCACATCAGGGTGCATCCACACATTATTAAAGGTCAAAGAGCTTTAAAGCAGTGCAATCATTTTGAAATTTTTATCATTTACTTATTATGCTTCATTAAGTACTTATACAAAAAATTTTTATTAAAATAAAACCATTTAAACTGGGTGTTCGGATTTATATGTCACTTAGTATAGTTTTAGCCCAGACAGCTTGTCTGAAAAAGAAATAAATATTTGGTGAAACTAGGTGAGGCTTTCAACAGGTACGTCCTAGTGCATTCCTTATAGCAATACTAACATACTTCAAAGGTGGATTTTCTATTTTCCCAGTACCGAATCTGAAAGACCTCCTACTACTTCGTCCGTATGGATACTCCTCTTTTTGGAGCAGTTAGTAATGATATATTTTTACAAAAAAAATCGCGACAGTTGATATTATTACCTGTAGTTTTACTTAACTTTACAGCGTCAGTCATAATACCGTAAGACGGGTGCGCTTTTTGCTCTTGTGCTGAAGAGATGTGCAGCGGAGCTAGCTCCAATTCTTTCGCGTCTCTTCCAGATATCTTACGAATTCGGCACTTTTCCAGAAAACTGGAAATCTGCTCATGCGCAGGCCATCAAAAAAAGTATCCAAGACCGAATCTTACAACTACAGGCTTATAGCTCCTGCTTTCTGTTATAAGTAAGGTGACGGAGAGGTGCAAGTCGAGAGTTTCTGGAGTACCTGGAACGTCACGGCTTGATTAGCGACAGGCAGTATGGTTTCCAGCATCAGCGATCGACGAGAGACATTCTAGCTTACGTCACGCAACTGTGGAGTAAACTCATTCAATCTTATGGCGAAGCTCATGCCGTTACTCAAGATATCTCGAAAGCGTTCCTTCAGCTGTCTTCGTAGGCAAACTTTCATCATACGGGCTCTTAGAGAAGAATTGCAGATGAGTGGCTGACTTCCTCTCTTTCCGCAAGGTATCTGACGTCATTGACGGGTTCTCCTCTTCATCCCATAATGTCAACGCAAATGTTTCTCAGGGATCGCTCTTGGCTCCGACATTGTTGCTCTTATACATCAATGCCATTTCCTGTACGATCACACAGCTTTGCTGATTACAGGAGTCTACATGCAAGAATTCCGAGTGATAAGCCGTTCTTTGCCGGTCATCTGGAGAAAAGAAGACTAGCAGCTACTTCCTCTCTGACGACAGTGGTTGGAGACGCAACAATTTGGCAGTTTAATGCTTCCAAAACACAGTACTGTACATTTACTAGTGCCCTAGCACTCATCTGGGTTTGAATGACAGCCAAGATCTACCAAAAAACCGTTTATTTCGGTTGGTCGGAGTCCAGAACACTGAGGTCTTGATCTGGCACGAACACATCTCGTCAATAGTGGCAGCTGCTGGAAAAAGCTAGGCTATTTGTTTAGGGCTAGTACTTTTCTCCACATACTTCCTCGCTCTGTACAAAGCCCAGACAGTCTCTTCTACCGTAATGTCAACGGGTTTTGCTAATCAAAGCTCTCCTCCATAATGCCTGCCAGACAGACCCGCTTCCTATCCTAACCGTATCGAAATATGTACATCCAGAACTGGCCGAAACGATCGCTGATTTGTCCATAGGGTGTGGAGATTGTGTATCCGAGAAGGCTTTTACCAGTGCTACTAACCTTAGACAATTCAACAATCTGACCAACAAAGTTTCTTTAAGGTCCTCATAGCAGCCGCGGTGCCCTAGTATTCAGGCTCGCGGCTGCTTCAGTATAAAAAACATATTGTGACAAATAGTACTGTTGGCGCCATCTGTTGGGCGAGTCTCCTACTCCTACCATGGCCGATCTCTGCTTTTACGCGAACCACGACCGCAGAAGCCGCTTGGCGGCGTCTGTAAGGACCGTGGCAGTGACTCACCTTCTAGCTCGGCGCGAAGTGACCTCCAATATTCTAGATGTCGCTTTGTGGGGTTCACCAGACCTTTCTCGAAGCAGCAATGGGACCTATATATTACTCGGCGGCCGGGAGATGGAAGCAGAGTACAGATTACAATAGAGCAGAGCGGAGTGGAGTATAGTGCAATCAATGGCGACATCAGAATTAGTCAGTACATAAATGTTCTATCAAGTTAAATAAATTAGTGGCTTTATTTTTGTGGAATCCAGTGTTTCAATCCACACCCAAAAGAACCCAGAAAAACGCTACAATATAGTTAAGCAGAAAGCTATCTGTGTTACAGTTTATTCAAACAAATTTCCGAAACAACGTAACTAAAAAACCGTGCACCATACTTCCGTTCTAAATAATTAAGTTCGCCCAATTAATTTCTAGTCCGCTCCGGCGAAAATAAGTCTAGTAAAAGTTAAAAAAACCGAGATGGTTAATTGCTTTAAAAATCCTAAATGGAGCGGTGCCAGGATTAATAATGTCCCGTATTTATTATACGACAACGGGGTTTGTTGATCCTGTCAGTTTTATAGAGAATCAATACATCTGAGTAGCCCCAGATGATGGACGAGTGGGCGTATCAAGAAAGTCGTGGTAAACAACGGTTCTTGCGGAAAACTTCTCAGCTCTTGAACATTATACGTATCTAAATCTATACTAATTGGTTATACCTCTCTGTGGGCAAGCTTCAATGCTTCAATGATGATGTGATTATTCTTTATGATCTGCCTCAGTATTTTAAGAATACAGTTTCGATATTATGCTCAATCTGTCACATGTGAAGTCTTACATTTTTTGCAAAAATGGAATATGTGGCAACATGCAACAGGTAGCTAGCAGCCAGGTGGCAGTCAGCTAACCTTAAATTCTGAGCTGTTATCATGTATGAAGATGTTTTTTTTGCTTTATAAACTTCAAATTGTTGTTTTAAACTTATATTTGTGTCTCGCAGTTGTTTCAATAAGTTTTCAATGCGAATCCTCGTATAGTCAACGCCAAACAAAGTGGCGTGCACGTCATCACGATAAAAATTCCCCGACCTAATGCCTAGGTTTCTATCACAAACAATTGCTCTATTGCAGTTTCATATTAATGTGATATATAAATTGTAAAATGGTCATTACTCTCTTATTATGGTTAATAGTCATATAAACATTGTTATTAAAATATCACATAAGTTGCTTTCTGATAAATTTAGACGCATTATGCGAAATAAAATGTTTTGCAAACGCTCCAATCACTTATCGACATGTAAACGCACTAAACCGATTTCGCAGCGTTGACACATTGTCACCTTGCAACTTATTTAAACTGGGAACTGACATTTGTATTAATTTTGACACTGAATCAATTTGTGGCATTTCAAATCTTTATAAATCCTTTGGCCCCGCATACTGTAAATCAACAACTGTTTGTTTCAAAACAAAATTATTCATTTTATGAGTAGATAAAGGCAATTTTGGTATATAAAGATGCTCAAACAGTTAAATAGTCGGTGTAAGGAACTCGTGGCCTCGTTAATGCACTACTTTGAGCAAGAAAGGGACAACAACGGGCCTTTGTTGCCTTTAAATGCTGTTCAAGAGGTAGGTTACTAATAATTATATGTAATGTATATTAATAATAGTGAAATTTTATTTCATTTTTTGTAGCGTGTTGCTGCTGCTTTAAAAATTAGTTTAAGGACAGTTAGTCGTATTTCCGAGGGTGTGAAAAGTGATGCAAATTTAGAATCGCCCAAGAAAAAGCGGAGTTATATTAAACGTGTAACCAACACAGCGACATTGGATACAAGTGTGATTCGAGAAGTGATCTATAATATGTATCACAAAAGTAAGATCTTATTATAATAACTTATCAGAAATTTGCATTAATTTGTTAACTAAATTATAATGTCATATTACACATGGTTTCAGAAGAACAAGTTACGATACAAACTTTATGGTCTCGATTAAGAGATAGGGCATTATTTGATGGTAGTGCCACGTCTTTAAGGCGGTTGCTTAGAGATCTTGGATTTAAGTGGCTTAAGGACAATCCGCGACGAGGGCTCATGGAACTACCAAGTATAGCTTTGAAAAGGGTGGAATTTCTAAGGCAATACAATCAAGCCAAGGTTGAGGCCTTATACCAGTTTGTCTTCCTCGATGAAACTTGGATATTTCAAAATGGGACCATAGGTCGCTCTTGGCAAAATGGAAACCAAAAAAGCGTAAAAGCTATTAAAACAGATGGTAAAAGGTATGTACTTTTACACAATTTGCACTATAAAATTTAAAACTAATATATTTTAGATACATTATATTACATGCTGGAAATGAAAATGGGTTTATTGAGGGTAGTGAAGCGATATTTTCTTCGAAAACAAAATTGAGCGATTACCATGGAGAGATGAACCAGGACAATTTTTTGAAATGGTTTCAACATCAGTTATTAGAAAAATTGGAGAGTCTATCTATGATTATACTGGATAACGCCCCTTATCACAGCATGATATTGAACAAAGTGCCCAACAATGCATGGACAAAAAAAAATATCCAAGACTGGTTGACAAATCAAAACATACCATTTTTAAACACAATGTGTCATCTGATCAATAATTGTCATACTTAATGATTATGCAAGTACAGATCTATAATTTTATTATACTATTATTTTTGTTCTCATTTGAGGTTAATATTGCTTATAAACCTAGATATGTAAATAATAAATTTTATTATTTTACAAAAAGTTTGGCAACAATGTAAATTTTTCAACACACCCACCTTGATGACGTGCACGCCACTTTGTTTGGCGTTGACTATAGTGATTTAGTGATTACAAAAAACACCAGTGTGCAGTTTGCACTTTTCTGAGGACCGCATCATTTGGGAATCCACCAATTGCCCAAAAGGACATTTCAAGCAGAAGAAGCTGAGATGAAGAATTAAGGGACAAGGAACACGAACTCCTCAAAGCAATGCAAAATAGCATTCTACCAAAATTAACAAATTTCCAAAATAATTCAGACTTTCACAGTCTTCAGTTTATGGCAATCTCAAGATGAGTGGCATAGAGTTGTACCGGATAAAATTACTTTGTTTAAGTTAGAATATAAACTAGCACCTCGTAATTGTAATGTAAAATGTACTCCCAAGAACTGTCACTCAACCCGAGTAATATTAAAACTCCATTTTTATTATCTAATATACACCATTTGGATGGTGATGTTCTGAATGCTCTTGCTCAGAATGTAGATGCTTCGACGAACTGTTCAGGTAAAGGCCAATTCCTCCTAGCCACTATCACCCATGCTTACAACATTTTAAATAGGACAGAACTAATCACCAATGAAGAGCCCCACACTGTCATTCAATTTCTTTGTGACTACTAAGGCTTATTATCTATCAGAACATCAGTCACAGCTACTCGTTTAAAAAAATAGTGTGTATTCAATCAGTCCACATTCATACAGATTTATTAGGAGCCACCAAAATACTATGAAGTCAATTTGTAATACATTGATGGTCGATCCAGTTCCAGATGAGAGACAACTTTCCAGGATATGCAAAGAACCTTTTCAGATATGTAAAGCCAGTTGAGAAGAACATGATTTTATTGATGGATGAAATACACATTCAGCCATATTTAGATTTCAAAGGGGGTAATATTGTTAGTAAAGGGTTGTCCAATAGGGACGCACTAAAGGAAACGTCAATTTGACATAGACGCCATCTTTGTTTTCTGTCACCGATATGTCATTTTGTTAGTTGAATGTTTACCATTGATCGCTATGGAGTCGTATTAGATTGAAGACCGCATTAAAGTTATTCAAGAGCACTACAAAAATGGTGCAAAAATAAAAAACACGTTTCGCGCTCTTCGTGAACATTTCGGTCGCAACAACCGCCCAAACGAAACAACCATCGGTCGTCTGGTGCGTAAATTCGAGGCAACAGGTTCTGTGGCAAATCTGCCAGGCTCGGGCCGGCCAAGGAGCGTTCGCACACAGGAGAATATTGCTGCTGTGAAGGAGAGTGTGAGAGACGATCCGAAACAATCAACAACGCGTCGATCCCAAGAATTGGGCATTTCGAGAACCAGTTTGCTCCGTATTCTCCACAAGGATTTGAATGTACACGCCTACAAGATCCAATTGACGCAAGAGCTGCGTCGGGCCGACCATTTTCCGTGCCGAACGTTCTCAGATTGGCTCCTTGAACACCGCCAAATTGATGTCAATTTTTCATCAAACATCATGTTCAGTGACGAAGCGCATTTCACTTTGAATGGGACGGTAAACAAGCAAAACTGCCGTATCTGGGCGAACGAAAATCCCCGTGAGTATCAATTAGTAATGTTTTATTAGCAGCAACAGCATATGTGTTTTCATTAGCTACAGCATCATGTGTGTTTATGATTTCGAGCTCTTATTCTAATTTCAAAGAAGCTGTTCACATCTGACCTGTTTCTACCACAACATTACAAACTTATTATTGGGTTAGAGGAAATAAGTTTCAAAACCTTTTGTTGTGATAATAATACACTGGATAGTAAAGCGATGGCACATTCTTCTTCAGATAGTAAAGCAAGCATTGCTTATCCGTATCCGTTGGATAAAAACGTCTTTTCTTCCTTTTTGATACAGTGTATAAGCAATAATTGGCTGAATTCAAAACCAGACCAAATTTTCACATACCCAGATACACATGAGATTAGTGTCGCTCCATTAAAATCTCTTAAAAGATTGTACTAAATGGAAAGTTATAAAATATTGAAACATGGTTAAGGTTTGACCCTATAAGCTTTATATCCTATAAGCCTTGAAAGACAAGACGTTTATTTAGCTCTCAAGATATTCAATCCATTTGTAATAGATGCAGTATCAATGTTTGGTAAAAGCATACAGCACTCCGAAGAGACAGCAAAATTTTTATTAAGTTTTCGTTAATATTTGTTACGTTTTTCTGTTGATTTCCTTATCCCTTTCTTGGCAAGAGCTTACCTCAAACCTCATCCTTCTACAATAATTTAGGTTACTGTCAAACCAAAGTACATTCAATTTAACATTTTGTTTTAATTTTGATTAGAATTATTTATTTTAATTTTGATGCGACTTCGCGTTTTAATTTATTTGACTTCCACCGATGGTGATACAATCTACACATCCTGAGTTATTGTTACATTTTGCAACAGCGAGCGGTCCGACAATGAAACAAAAGCCATTAGGCAATACAAATTATCACTGCCTGCATGTACGCAGGTGAAAACCATTTAGCAGCAGGACGACACCCCAATGAGCGCTAGATGGGTACTGACCAAAACCGCTCATCTGTGATTATGGATTTAAAAACCTTGCCTTGGAATGTACGAGATGTGGTGTTGTCAAGCGAACCAATGATGCAATGTTGGAGAATTTGGGGCGAAACTGACCTTTCATTTCGAACTAAAATCAAGCGCCGTTAGGATCGACCGGAATCGATCCTAAACAGATTCGATATAATTCAAAAATGTGTAGGCTCAAAATAAAACCATTATTTGGGCGTAGAGAATAAACTATCGCATATTTTCGACATGCATCTCAATTCAAGGATTTGGTGAAACATATTGGTAACACGGCCGATTCCCGCGTCAACATTGCTAGGCAACGCGGTGATGATCTTCGCTTTCCAGCTCGCTTCTCTCTCTTTCTAACATATGTAACTACACACTTCTCGCTCGTACGCATTGAACTCAAGCCCCAGACAAATTTGGTTTGCAGTGTATACGTAAAGGACCGTATTATTTCTTTTAGGGCCAATTTCACCAACAATAGTTCGTTATTCTCCACCTATAGGGAAACAGCCCGTCAAATACAGCGAATGAGCTTCAAGTTCCAATCAACAAATTTTAGCAACCAATAGCTATGAAATGTTGAAAACAAAATACTGTCAAAGTATGAGAAGACATCTTGTCATTGAAACATCATCAGCTTACTGAATATTAAGAAATTACATATAATTCAGTCAAAATTTAAACAAATGTTTGATTTTTGAATAAAATTCATGATTTAATTACTATTGTTGATTTTTTATTCATGTTTATATAATTTTCTTCAGTTGATATGCGATTTTACTGATTCAAGATCATCTACTGGGTGTTTTTTTCCTATAAACCTCTTGCAGATAGCCAGTAAGCACCTACTTGATGACAGACTCTACCAAAAAGTACATAGATATTGCTCGTTTCAAAACATTCATTTATTTACTTGCCGTTCATCACAACCATTATGGCACCTTAGATTGATATTCCCACAAAACCATTCTGGTTATTTAATATCCGTACATCCATAAAGTTGAATACTCTTCGTTGTTCAGGAACTTAACAAACATCCACACTATATTCACAGCGATTAAGAAATACCCAAATATATGTTGTAGAGCTACCAGCAAACCTAAAACCTGCAGACAAACTAGAAATTTGCAATATTTTTCTTTTTTCACTGAGTACATATTCTGGGTTATATTTATATTAGACGTTATTTGAATCACAAAACATATACACTGATTTGAATAACAGCTGATTATCTCCTGATATTTTAAAACTAACCATATCGAAAAGTGTCACATAATTCTGTGGGATCCGTCAACACTTCGTCCCAGTGGAGAAAACTCTGCCAACTGTCGAAATATCCTTTATTAATTCCAAGTCTTATTTTTGTTTTACTGTGCCTGCTTAGATATTCAAATACGGCCAGGAAGTATTAGCGCCTGGCTATTTTAGGCCTTCAATAACTCCTTATTTTAGGTCTCTCCTTATTTTGTTTTTTCCACGCATTCATGGTAGAAAGAAAAATATTTTATCGAACATCGATACCGTATACCGTGTAGCAGGCACGCCCATCACTACTTTGACAGATTGCAGAATGATGTCAAGGTGACAATCGTTATGTGGCAGTTGTTTTTGTTTTTGTCTGAAATAGGTAAGTAGGCTTTGTGTATTCATTTTTATTTTTATAGCGTTTCCAGAATTTCATATTTCGAAACGATGTCAAGGGCCGGCAGGGGAAAATCTTTCTCTGAGATCTCAAAATCATTAAACGCGCTGTTTTCAGTCTATCCTATTCTATCCCTTGGGGAAGTACAGAATGAAGAAAAGACTACAGTGCTCAGTGGCCACTCAGTGGCTCAGTGCTCGTCTGTAATGATAATATTCAAATACTACTAAACACCTAAATAGCTTTCTGACCTTTTAATTTCGAAGCTATCAGTCCTCGCTTAGAGATGGTAGCACAGTTAAGGATAGACTCGGGGTATACGGTTACGGATGTTTATGATTCCTCTCGATATCGATATATCGTCATGAAACCATCGATGCGTAAAGATCGATGTCCTACGTCCGATGTATCGATATTTTCGATACATCAATGTTTCGTCTATCGTCGCCATCCCTATATTGTATCCCCACCAGTCACCAGTCAAAAACCATAACCATCAATATTTTATCACTATTTATAATTCTTTTTAGGTCTTATTTTTCAGTAATTACTAATAGTTTTAGATCTATGTCTACAGTAATTGCATTATGCACCTCGGAGATGTAGGGATTAACATGTTTTACACATAGCGGTGTTTTAAGATGGGAACGGCCATACTGTTTTGATTGCTTTGAAGAAATTCATTAACCCATGAATTTATAAAAAATGATTACTATTATGATGTAAAGAGAGATGAGGAATTGGTTGGAATACATTTTACATTCTATTTTCTTGCAAATCCGCACAATTCAACAACAGGTATGTGTAGCTATAATGGTCACATATACACACAGTATATTGAACTTAACAAATTTCGAAATTGCCATGAATTAACAAACGATCAAACCTCGCTGAGGGGATAACGGATGGTCAAATGTAAACCTATAACATAAATCAAAATACATGAAAGTTGTCCTGTTTTCTCTGTACAAAAGCATCATGTTGGATTAAAAAAATGGTCTTGTTTATAATACAGTCGAATTTTCACGATTTTATTCAACATTTTAATAGAAATCACTGATATTCAGAGACCTTTGACAGCTTCCGTCAAATTGCATTTCGATAAGGTATTTTCCTATTGCTCCATAACATTAATGTTGGTAAAATCGGCCCTAAAACTGGCAAGATATGCAAACTATATAAAAAGAATCATACATCCTATCAGCAACCATCCTCCAAAAGAGAACAGCATTCTGAATTTGTCTAAATGGGACTTGTCGCTTGCTGAGTTAACAGCGATATCTGCAGAATAACGATATTTATATTCGCATACAGTGTATAAAATATGTATGTATTTGCAGGGCGCGGAAGAAATATAACAAGTCATCCCAAAATGACTTAATTTCAAATTATTCGAAGCATCCAGTGTAGAAATTGTAGAAGAAACAAATACACCACTGAAGCTCCAACCACTTACGTACCTATAAGCTATGGGTTTTCAAGAGATGATCATTCTTATCATAAATTGAATTGACCGCATTTATCAACATTTTGCTGAAAAATGAATTTTCTTTCCATCCGATAGAAAAAAGAACAGCAGAAAAACATTATCTGGCAACTGATCCAATATCGACAGCAAACGATCGATCAACAGGCTTTATTTAATTTATAGAAAAATAAAGTTGGCCGAGAGTAAGGGTATACGCCAATAGACGGCGCGACATCGTCTGTCGTCTGATGACTGCAATTCCCGGCAGATTGGAAAATATAATAGAAACTGTCAACTTTTCCGGGACGCTCTGAGTTATGGCCGGGAGCAAAGTTCGGCGCTACTATTGCCGCTGGCACTAGCAGTGGCGGGGTTAGCGTATCTGTTTTAAAATTGAATTAAACTTCAGTTAAGAGGACAATTTAAAGATGTCTAGAACATAAATGTTGGCAGATAATAGTTATGTAGATTGCTGTATCAGACTCACATATAAGCTGACATACCGTGTATGTACGAGTATTTTCATGGTTTTTGGCGGGTTACAATAGAAGTACATCAGTTACTTTCACACATACAACACCTTCACACATACATATACAACGCCACGGATATCATGTACAAAACCTACAAAACGTCAAAAAAAACCTATAAGTTGTCAACTTGCAGATTAGGTAGTTTTTAGGGCGCAAACAGTCGTTCCACGTTTGCTCACTAGGATCGTTGTGAACGTCCATCTATGAAGGAATCACTCAACTAAACTACGCGCATTATTGGTTGCATAGTTTTGTGAGGCTGAGTTATCCGTGTCTGTAGTTTTTATCTCTGATAAGAACGTTGGTTGAATAGCAAGATCGCATCTGGATGATTATGTGTATTGGTCTGCATGAGTATAAAATCAGTGATATTTGTTGTGTGAGAAAATCATTACTGAATATGTTGAATATGACGGGTTATTTATATGTTGTGCTTTCTGAACAGAGGTTATGATCGAAGTTAGAAATTACGAAAAACTAAGGAGAATTACGGGAAATTATCACCGCCCCCGTGTTGTGTGTAATTACTGTTAGCATGTATATGGCTTGTACTTCGACAGTGTACAGTGAATACGTATATAATTATTTCTGATCTCTCTCATTTTGTGAGTGTGGCTGCGCAATTAATTTCTAGTTTTGAATCTCGACTAAGTGCTTAGACCTACAGTAATGCCATCTCAGATTTTACATAAAATCAGAACCAAACATATATAACTAAAGCCTCATGATGTTTAGGCAACACGTACAACTTAACATCTTGTAGAAAAACCTACATAATGTCAAAAAACAAAACAGCATAATCAAAAAAAATCGGCATAATGTCACTTTTCAAGATACGTGATACCCGCGCCGGCCCCCATGCGAAGTCCTTTGTTTGTGTAAGCCCACAGATATACATTTTTGTTTTAAAATTTTTATCGTCTTCCTGATTCGTCTTTTAGTTTTGTCTAACATCCTTGCACATTTTCTCGTCAATCTACAAGTCCTCGACATTCTTACTTGCCACTGTCAATATGATAGCTAGCTTGTCATGTGTGTGGGATTTATATTTACCACCGTTGATTTTCTATATAAATCATAGTTTTGTGCGTGAAGATATAGCTACCTACAACGTCTAGTACATACTAGAAGTATGTGAAGGTGTATCAGAACAATGGCCTTCTATCACCCAATTCATGTGTGTGCAAGAGCGAGTAGCAGCTAGGCTACGGATCAGCTTGTACCGTGTGCAATCTTCACCTCCAAGTTAAGATACACTCATGGTATCATTAGGCAATCTATTTAAATATTTTGTATGGTAAACTCATTATTCAGAAGAAAGCCATTATTAGAACCATGATCAGTTTAGGATATTACGGTTCTTGTGGAGACCAGATAATTTCGAAATAATGCCTTTGATAGATATACAAAAAAATATATACAACTTCTTCACTCTAACTTCCACACATATCAGACTAGGTCATCTAATGACTTGAGGGCTCCCCAAATTCTCACTATTGATATCAAAATAGAAATTATAATAATAATAATAATAATCCGGCTTTATTTATACAAAGTATAAAAAGGCGAAGTGTCGCTAAAAAGCGTTTTTCAACTTAACCCAACAAATATTGATGTATATTTTCTAATCCCAATGAAAACAAGAGTTAAAAAAAAAACCTGTAACGAGTCCTTATTCATGGCCATGGTCTACTTACTGGGCAATGCAATCAGAGATAAAATTCTTCAATCTTTTTTTGAAATTCTTTATCGAGTAGTGAGTGAACTCGGTAGGCAACGCGTTCTATAGCTTGATAGCAGTATATACGTACGACCTTTTAAATAGAGATGTTGAATGTCTCGGGATAACCAAAATATGCTTATTCTTTGTGTTCAGTTGATTAACATCTGAGTATCTGATAAATTTGGTTGATAGATATGGAGGGGCTTGTGTTGTGATTACCTTATGGGTCAAGGTCAATACATGCATTTTTTGTAGCTCTTCTATTTTTTGAACACCCAGCTCACGATATTTGTGTGACACTGTCTCAAATTTTCTCACTCCACAAGCAAATCTGAGACACGCATTTTGAATAGTCTGAAGTCTCCTTATCTCAATCGATCTTAGTGCAGGCCCATTAATACAGTCACAGTAGTGAATTCTAGACCATATTAGGGTTTCGCATAACTTCAGCTTGAGACCAGTATTCATACTTTTCCTATCAGGAAATAATTGCTTCAAGACACCGAATGATGTTCGGCACAGTTGACTAACGTGTTTTTCAAACCTCAAATCAGAATCAATCCAGAGTCCTAAATTCTTGCACTCATTTTTTATAGGGATCGGTTGATCTAAAATGCGCAATGATAGTAATGGTTTTGCCTGACTTTTTTTGATTTTTGGTGGTCCAAATATAACTGCGGATGATTTTAACGGGTTAATTTTCAGATTATGGGCACAAGATACGTTAGATAAATTTATTAAATCATTATTAATCAAATGTTCGGCATTTTTTAAATCTTTAATATCGAAGCCAAAGTACAATTGAGTGTCGTCAGCATAGTGATGAATACTGCAGTGTTCAACGTACTCGTGGAAGTCAGAAATGTAAATTGAGAACAATAATGGTCCCAGAATGGAACCCTGTGGTACCCCTAGTTTAACTGGTATCTCCTCCGAGATACTTGACCCAATCACAACCATCTGACTCCTGTCAGTGAAATAACTTAATACAAAATTAACTGCAGATTCCGAAAAACCAAAGTATATAAGCTTTTTATTAATTTAATTATCACGGATCTGTACAATCATCTATCAAGAAGTATTCTTCAACTTAGCATACTTCATTTTAAACATATTTTAAAGAAGTTCATTACCTAAACATTGTTTATATTCCACAACAATATTTTATTTCAAAATTCTAACCAGAGACGTCAAATTTTTATAAATATTTTATTTCTTTGTTGTTATCGGTACCTCTGCGTTTTTATGTAATCGTTTTTATATAAATGCCACCTTGTGAAATTTTAAGTTTTTCATGACATGTCTATATTGTACTTTGTAGATCAACAGATGAAATAAATATACTAAGTGACATATAAATCCGAACACCCAGTTTAAATGGTTTTATTTTAATAAAAGTTGGTGAATTTATTTATCTTACTGTAAATAACAAGTGAAAAAATGTTCAGCCTTATCAGTTGGACATTCCGGTTTTTATACTGCTTTTTTTTTAATTCACTAACGCTCTAAAAATGAATATTTCAGCCGCAGTAAAGAATCAACGTTGGCGGATTTTGGTTCTTGACATCCTTTACGATCGGTTACGATGCCTAGAGTACGGAGACCTGTACGATTTCGTCAACTTAGTGAGTTTGATAGGGGCCGTATAGTGGGACTTCGGGAAGCTGGACTTTCTTTTCGGGCAATTGCAGTTAGAGTGCAAAGAAGTGTAGACACTGTGGTTAGGTGTTGTCAGGCATGGCTTCGAGAAGGCCGTACGCAAAGAGCAAAGGGCACTGGACGCCGCCGTAGAACAGTATTGTCTTTAGTGACGAGTCTCGATTTTGTTTAGGCATGCACGATGGTCGTGCCACGGTTAGAAGGGGACGTGGTCAAAGGAGGAATCCACAGTTTTTTGTTGAAAGACATGTTCATCACACTGTTGGAGTTATGGTTTGCGGTGCTATAGCTTGTGGTTCCAGGTCACCTTTAATCTTCATCAGAGGTAACATGAACGCGTAGCGTTATATCCACGAAGTTCTAGAACCCCATCTTTTACCCTATCTTGACACCCTGGCAGATCCAACTTTCCAACAAGATAATGCCCGACCACATGTTGCAAGAGTCACAATAGACTTCTTTCAACATAATGATGTCACAATGTTACCATGGCCACCAAGATCTCCCGACTTATCCTCAATTGAGCACGTGTGGGATATGATGGGTAGGAGATTGCTCAATTTGCAACGTCCTCCTCAGACTCTAGAAGAACTTCGAGAGGAGTTGGTGGTTGCCTGGAATGAGATACCACAGGAGGACATTGACCACCTGATCAGAAGCATGCCTAGGCGCGTTGGAGAATGCGTAGCACATCAGGGTGCATCCACACATTATTAAAGGTCAAAGGGCTTTAAAGCAGTGCAATCATTTTGAAATTTTTATCATTTACTTATTATGCTTCATTAAGTACTTATACATTTTATTAAAATAAAACCATTTAAACTGGGTGTTCGGATTTACATGTCACTTAGTATATCTATCTAACTGCCAAAAACCATTAAACAATTCTAATATCATGATGCTTACACAAATCAAAATTTACTATTCAACAAATAGTATGAATGTGAATACAATGGAGTAAAAATATATTACCTTCCAAGAAAAGGGGATAACCAGATTTTTTTTTGATTCAATATTATTTAGACAGTTAGTATACATTATTTTGTATTTTTTTACTGTTTTCCATATAGACGCCAGACGCATTTACTGGCAGCTTAGTCTTTTTTTTGAAAAAGGCTCAGACCCGTCGATTTTGTTTTCGAGGGGGACACAAGTTTGGCAAAAGATCATGTTAGCACGTGCAGCCCCCTAAGCGGGGGTGACACCACCCCCAAAATCTTAAATGGAAAGGGGGTCGAGTGATACCTTATTTTAAACGTCTTTCAATTCCCTTTATAATGATATAAAATTAATGTACTTCAGTTCAGTTGTTTTGAAAACTTATTGAATTAAAGCTTAAATAAAACTAATACATCATCATTAGTGGAGATCAATACACTTGGCAGCAAAGTAATTTAAAAATGACTGACCCGTTAGGCAAGTAAATGTTGAAAATGGCTACCATGACTCTCCATGTAATAATAAAGATTTTGCTCAAAACGTTGCCGCACATTTTGCAATATCTGAGGAGTAATTTGAAGGCACTCATTCACAATTCTTTACCGCAGGTCTTCTAATGATGCTGGCTGAGTAGCATAGATTTTGCTTTTTAAATGACCCCACATAAAGAAATTTAAAGGTGATAAATCTGGCGATCTTGGGGGCCATTCTTCTACCAATCCATCGATCTAAATATTGTCGAACACGTAATGCGTGATGTGGTGGAGCACCATCCTGTTGGAACATCAACCTATTCGCAATGCATATGGCTGTTAATGCAGGATCTACGGAGTATGGCGTCTTGCAGTAATTCCAAATACATTTCACCGGTCAAATTTCTAGGTAAGAAAAAAGGACCAACTAAATGATCGCCAAAAATACCAGCCCAAATTCTGGGATTCGAATCGGACCAATATCGGTAGTTATGACGATTTACCATTTACGCCATTTAAGAAAAAGGAACACTCATCGGAAAAGCAAGTGTTGAATAGAAAATGTTCATCGTTTATAATTCGTTAACTCATATCTTCACAAAATTGTAATCGCCGATCAAAATCGTCTTCATTAAGTTCTGGTACCAGGTGAATTTAATACGGATGAAAACTATGGGCCTTTAGAATCCGTTGGACAGTACGTCGACTAACACCACGCACAGTCTCCAATTTGCGGGTACTTAACGTAGGATCTACATAAACTTGCCCTATAAACCCCACTTCTATTGCTGCGTTCCTTATGGGATTTTCAATCTTGCGTTTTTTATTGGCGACTGACCCAGTTTCCCGAAATTTAGCTACAAGTTCTAGAACATATTTTCGATGCACGTTACAGTTCTCATGTCGCTCATTAAATATTTCTGCTGTTCTATTAGCGCACTGATTATTTCCGAAAAATATTTCGATAATTTCAACTCTTTCTGCTGTGGAATATACCATGGTTGATTTATGTAATAAAGCGTTACAAGTTATTTTAGCAACAAAGTTTGGTCAAATCAATCGCAAACTATGTACTGAATTCCTATTTAAAATAAGTAAGAGATATTTCCTTATCTTTCTTCAAGAAATAACGTTTTTGCCACAAAAAATACTCCAATAGCTATTTTCAACAACAAAATGATAAACAAACCACGGGCGTAGTGAAGAAAAGCATTAACTTACTAAGTAAATTCCTTTAGTCAAATTTCTTCTGAAAGTAGTACAAACTAATCTGATGTACCTACTAAAGTCTACTTTAAGCTTTAAATCAATAAATCTTCAAAAGTACTGAACTGAAGCTCACGTATTTTACATCATTATAAAAGGAATTGAAAGACCTTTGAAATAAGGTATCACTCGACCCCCCTTTTCCTTTAAGATTTTAGGGTTGGTGTCACCCCCGCCGAGGGGGCTGCACGTGTTAACGTGATTTTTTTGCCAAACTTGTGTCCCTCCTGAAAACAAAACTGACGGGTCTTAGCGTTTTTCCAAAAAAAAAACTGAGCTGCCAGTACATGCGCCTGTTTCGTTTTCGATGCGCCACCCTCTACAGTGTCGCACGGGATTATTGTTGATATATTTTTGTTTGTATCTTTTTTTTGGTTTTGTGTATAGGTACTTAATTTGTTTTTGTTACCTTTTTACACAGTGAAGTTCATGAGTAGCACTGTGTCTAAACTTAACCTATCTGATGAGCATCAATAAAGTCTTTATGATTATTATAGTATCCGAAAAAAAAGAAAAAAGGTGTAGTTGCAAATGTGATATTTTGTTTCGTATTACTGAAATGGTTAAAATCAATGAAATTAATTTTTTGGAGATCGGCATGAGAGAAATGTCGTAAGGACATTTATTTCAAAAGCTAATAAACTCTCTTACAATAAAATGCTATACAACAATTTTCTACAAAATCGTTCGTACCCTTGCATTTGATCACTCTTGAATGAAGTTATAAATGTCAGCTTGAAATTACGGGGTAACTGATAGCACATCTAACATGTCGTTTTGCAGCGTTTGACCGAGTGTATACAAAGCTAATGTTGCATCTGCCTATCCCACTTTTCACAGTTTTAGAAACTTTGTGACCAGCAGAAGTGAGTACTATTCAGAATCTCTGGACTTGATATTTTTTGACTGAAATTTACAGATTGTCCGAGTCTACATAGTTTGGAATGCATTGAGTGCACTATATTAAACACCCATTCATTGATATCCTGCACGTATCCCTTCTAGAAACAATTCGGGTCTACCAATGAACATGAAATACAATGGAAGTACGAGTTGAGGAAATTAAATACAAAAGGTTATTTGTCCCCAAAGTTCCAGCTGAAACATGCCAGACGTAGAGATTTATAGGCATTGCGTGGCAACAATATTACTCGTAAAAAGTTGAAAAGTTTCCGATGCCTTTGGGGAGGGGTAAAAATTGAATATTCATAGTGCACGAGTTAAAAGTTCAGGATTGGGAATAATTGATTTACTTTTTGATACATTGCGGGTTCAGTCCTAGTTGATTTGTCTGCACTGTCGTTGACCATTGGTAAATGCGGTAATTATGACAAAAGTAGAAGACTGTTTCGTCAGAAAATGCTAACTTTTTTTAGTCAGATTGTCTGAGTTTCTTATGTTGAGAAAATCATCAAAATCCCATTCATTTTGAGGCCAATTGGAGTGAAATAAATAATCCCTGACATTTAATCGTACTGTATGTGTGTGTTTTCGAACGTTTGATAACTCCACATGGGGAGAGTAATAAGTTCATAGCAATACAGAAATATGCAAAGTATCTCATGTTCTCGAATAGGTATTCAGTTATTCGTTAATCTGCATTTTCCACGTGACGATCATATATAAAATAAAATCAATAATGATAAACTTGCGGTTTAATGCTCATACCCGGTAATATAGAGATACTTCACACCTAGTACTGGTCCAAGACCGCTTCACAACTTACCTGGAACAAAAAAAGAGTATCAGTATCATGGGACATTTGCCAGACTTTACATTGCTATACGTTCCGTTCGTTCTTACAGCATGATCTATTGCTTCAAATGCGGCATTATTTAAAGTGAACACTAAAATATACTCGGTGACATGAGAAGTGTTACACCCAGGAAAAATAATTTCTTCAACTTGGTTTTCTGGCAGTGAGGTAGTCTTACATCAAGAATAAAAAGGGCCTTGTATAGAGTGAGAAGGTCATGCGGAGAAAAGTACTTCTTAGCCCTGAACAAATAGCCTAGCTTTTACCCAGCAGCTGCCGCTATTGACGAGATGTGATCGTGTCAGATCAGGTCCTCGGTGATCTGGACTCCGACAAGTAGTGATAACCTCCGAATTCCTGCATGTGGAATGCTGTCAACAGCAAAGCTATCGATTAGGTTGACTGTACAAGAAAGGAGGTCGTTGATATGTAAGAGTCTTTGCCAAGGGAACATCTGCCTTGCCGTCAGTTACGATGGACACCTTGCGGCCAGAGAGGAAGTCAGCCACCGATCTGCAAAGCTCACAGGGTGCAAGAATCAATACTTAACGATGGAAAAAAAGAGTCTCTTAAGGTCGCTCAAAAATGAATTCAGTAGTGTGCACTGGACTAAAGCCTAGCTAGCTATACGATCGTCTAATGATTTAGTTCAAACATTGCACACGACGTCCACGTGGTCGGCGGCAGTTAAAACAAACCGTCCTAAAAATAAACGTGAAAAAACATCGTTCAGCAAACAGAGCGTGGTTTATTCAATTTGGAGAAAAATAAAGCTGGCAGCGGGAACATCCATTCGGGTTCTTCGTAGATTGAAAATATTGCGATGTGATTTATGGGATATTGCAGAAATGAAGCCGGTGGTTGATCAACCCGCTTTAATTGAGGATGCTGTATTTGTTTGGTTTGGGTCAATCACTTACTTACTAGGTCAAGGGGACTCTGATTCGTACGTTCTGTTTTGTTCCAAAAACTATGGCATGTTTTTCACTTGCCTATACGTATAGCTATGCAGTAAGAAACAAAATCCCTGCTGTGATTAATGAGAGTGCTGTATCAAAAAAATTTGCATCTTCACTTTTAATGTGTACTAAGTGACATAATATAAATCCGAACACCCAGTTTAAATGGTTTTATTTTAATAAAAGTTGGTGAATGTGTTTATCTTACTGTAAATAACAAGTGAAAAAATTTTCAGCCATATCAGTTGGACATTCCGGTTTTTATACTGCTTTTTTTTTAATTCACTAACGCTCTAAAAATGAATATTTCAGCCGCAGTAAAGAATCAACGTTGGCGGATTTTGGTTCTTGACATCCTTTACGATCGGTTACGATGCCTAGAGTACGGAGACCTGTACGATTTCGTCAACTTAATAAGTTTGATAGGGGCCGTATAGTGGGACTTCGGGAAGCTGGACTTTATTTTCGGGCAATTGCAGTTAGAGTGCAAAGAAGTGTATACACTGTGGTTAGGTGTTGTCAGGCATGGCTTCGAGAAGGCCGTACGCAAAGAGCAAGGGGCACTGGACGCCGCCGTAGAACAACAGACCGTGAAGATCGCCGCCTAAGATTATTGGCCTTAAGGGACCGTTTCTCCACTACCAGGTCCATTGCAAATGAATGGTTTGCAGAACACGGAAGACCTATTGGCATGCGAAGTGTTTACCGACGAATGAGAAGCTTTGGCTTGTTTTCATACCGGCCACACTGGGTCCTCCCTTTAACTCGAGAACACCGACGTAATCGCCTTGAGTGGTGCAGACAACGGTCACTCTGGGATCAGGAATGGAACAGTATTGTCTTTAGTGACGAGTCTCGATTTTGTTTAGGCATGCACGATGGTCGTGCCAGGGTTAGAAGGCGACGTGGTGAAAGGAGGAATCCACAGTTTTTTGTTGAAAGACATGTTCATCACACTGTTGGAGTTATGGTTTGGAGTGCTATAGCTTATGGTTCCAGGTCACCATTAATCTTCATCAGAGGTAACATGAACGCGCAGCGTTATATCCACGAAGTTCTAGAACCCCATCTTTTACCCTATCTTGACACCCTGGCAGATCCAACTTTCCAACAAGATAATGCCCGACCACATGTTGCAAGAGTCACAATAGACTTCTTTCAACATACTGATGTCACATTGTTACCATGGCCACCAAGATCTCCCGACTTATCCCCAATTGAGCACGTGTGGGATATGATGGGTAGGAGATTGCTCAATTTGCAACGTCCTCCTCAGACTCTAGAAGCACTTCGAGAGGAGTTGGTGGTTGCCTGGAATGAGATACCACAGGAGGACATTGACCATCTGATCAGAAGCATGCCTAGGCGCGTTGGAGAATGCGTAGCACATCAGGGTGCATCCACACATTATTAAAGGTCAAAGGGCTTTAAAGCAGTGCAATCATTTTGAAATTTTTATCATTTACTTATTATGCTTCATTAAGTACTTATACAAAATTTTATTAAAATAAAACCATTTAAACTGGGTGTTCGGATTTATATGTCACTTAGTATATTTTTCAAGTGCTTTTCAGAAAGTCCTTCATTACCTGTTATATGAACGGGTCTAGCTGGCAAGCTGAAATTCTGGATAATAAAAATTATGCATTTACACTATATTCTAACGTAACAGTTGAACACTATAAGATGGTTGATTGACGGCACCTTGCAACATCTTTTAAATGGACTGAGAAGTCGTGTGATACTTTATTTTAAAGACCGTTGTTCAACTGTGACAGCCTGCCAGTACGCCAGTTTGAAAGATGGTGATTCTATATTCTGGGGTTATATTGTACCCATCAGGAGCTTATAAATGAGGTATCACTCGACCCTCCATTCTATTTAAAAAAGGACCAAAATGCCGTCCAGCAGCCATCTTGAAATTCCCAACAGCTACTTGCACCATAAAATAAATTTGCATGCATAAATTTCATTGCCCCGAATTTCAGCTTGTAGGGTTTTTTTTGGGAGCACTGTGTGTGAAGCACTGTACACACTACCCCCCTTCTGTCACCCTCTTATAATTAGTATCTAAAATAATTAAAGCGTTAATACATACAATATGATTGTAAAACATTTAATGTTCAACATCCTATAAAAAAACAGCTATTATATTCTTATGTTAATATGATTTTTTTCATCGGCAATAACCTGTAGGTCATGTTTTCAAATGTAATTCAACCATTAAGCAATGCACCGTATGTAACCATTTTCGTAATTTAAAATATTAAAGCTACGCGAAAATTCCATAGAACATTGAGTAAATACTCCAGACCGTTTAGGGCTTAAGCTGGATGCTACGAGGTCTGTAAGTTATGTGATGAGATTGATTTTTTATTTTCCTTATTCAAATATAATTACAATTTTATATTGTCACCATCAAAATAATTTCCTTCTGAAGCCTTAGAGCGCTGGAGGCGGTTCTTTCACTCCTCATAAAAGTGCTGTAACTCCGATACTGGATTAGCTTTTAGCCTTATTGGAAAAATTTCGACTATCCCAAAATGGATTTCCTTGAGGTGATTTTCAACTTGGAGAAGAGACAAAAGTCGCACGGACTTGAGTCAGGAGAATAAGGAAGCTGAGGAGCCACATTACTGTTTTACTGGCCAAAAGATCGTTTATTGACATTGCTGTGAGCCAAGGAGCATTATCGTGATGCAGCACCCAGTTGTTTTTGATCTTTTGATGAACGGTGGCCTGAGTCAAATTTAACTGTCTCCCGACCGTTGTGATTCTCAACCGACGACAGGATTCTGTCGATATTTTTATCGGTTCTTCAAGATGAGGGCCTTCCGCTTCGTAATTCAACTTCAATCTACTCCCTCCCTTAAGAAAATGCCTGAAATCACCGAAAAACCTGGGCTCTTGACAAAACGCTATCTCCTGAGTGTCAATTGCACTGTGCCAAAGTCTGAAGCAAAACCTGATAGCACACCGTTGCTTGAAATTGATGTCACTCATTTTTAGAACACAATAGAAAAATCTGTTAGACTCGAGCGAGTTCTAACTTGTACTGAAGACGAATCACATGTTCCCTGTCTCCCCTCCAAGTCCGGCGACTCGAGAGTTGCCAGATCGTACGCCACTTAATTTTCAGACCTCGTATCTGAAGTAAAAAATAAAAGATAGAACAGTCCGTTAAAAAATGCAATTTTGATTAATGGTTCAGAAACGGGGCACCATGGAAAAATGTGAATATTTTTAATACGAGGGATGTCTTTTAAGTTTTGCATATAGAAACATAGTAGGCCGCGCGGATCGAATGTCAGTACTAAATCTTAACCTCACTCTTTAGTAAACTTAAACACAAAGTTTCACAACAAGACAATGCAAGCTCGCACACAGCCCAAAAGACAAGGCAGTATTAACGGAAGAAAACGTGGAATTATGGGACCATCCTTCATATAGTCCCGATCTAAGTCCTAACGATTTCTTTACTTTCCCGAAAATTAAAAACAGACTGCGTGGTCAAAGGTTCCAGTCACCAGAAAAAGCAGTTGACGCATTCAAAAATGCCGCTTTGGATCTGCCAGCAAACGAGTGGAATAAGTGGAGAATACTTCCAAAAACCATAAAGTAATTTAAAACTATCTACCGTGTTGTTTTATTTGCATATCCAAAACTTAAAAGACATCCCTCGTATCCATGCCCAATAATCGACACAGTTTTGCCGTAAATGCTCGCTTTACGATTCTTGGATTCTTGGTAATAGAAATGTATGTTGTGAAACATCAAGCTTCCTATGAAAAATCGAGCATCCGTTAACATAAAAAATATTTTTCATCAGGCGGTTCTTGATAAAAAAATTTATGTGAAAAAATTCAATGGGGTATAACTTATTAGTGTAACTTACAATATAAAAAATAGAACCATTAACATTTTTTTAATTATACCATTATTTTGTAATATCCTTCTATTTGTACCACCAAGAAGGCCTAAGGCCTGAGCAGCCATGGGTACCGTGGGGCTATCGGGGGTTCAGGGCACTGATGCATATTGATTAATTTCTTAAATATGATCCCCCTAAATGCAAATTAAAATAAAAATCCACCTACGGTGCTTTGAAGTCGTTATTCGTCTGAAGTAAATATGTTTCAAAACAAATCGATTACTCGAAGCAGTTAGAAAGTACCTATTCTTCTCTTTTCGAACAATTTCATATCGATGTAAGCTCGATGATGCGTGAAGCAGTTTTTATTGAATTATTGTTTCCGTTGGTCCGTTACCTTATCACTTTTTGTACCTTCACCTAACTGTGAATGAGAATGACTCTTAAAGGATGCCTGCAGTTCATTCTCTCAATCAACTAACTATTTATTGATCAATTAAAGTTAATTGTACTCTATCTTGGTATCGTAAAAAGTCATTGGAATTCTACAGTTCTAATAATTAGCCGATTTTAGCGAATGAGCTCTAAAGTTATAATGATTCAGATATTAATTGTAATAATGCGTTAGTATTAATATTTTGTTTGCTCTCTGAATTTAATTTTAATTGTGTACCTTATACCTGGATTGTTTCTTGCTCCATGTTACGGGAAAAGTTAATATAAGCATGAATGACACGTTGTAATTTTAGGAAACAGGATGTCAAGCTTTTAGTAAAAAATAATTCTTTCCACCGATTATAATAAAACTTGCTTAGGCACATTAGTCATTGCTCAAAAATAAGATTCGAATGTATCTTAATTGATGATTTACAACTTTCACTAATAAAAGATGGACGTTTTTGAAACACACTTATAGGTATTACTCATATTATTTTAGAACAATATGATATATGGGGGTCCGTTTTTGGGTCCTCTATAACTTTAATTTTTTTTATTACTTTAACTTGTGTTTATCTTTGTAATATTGTTAGAAGAACCAAGACACAAATCTAATTACATACAGTAGTGGACAAAATTATATAGACAAATATGAATATTTACCTAAATACCTTTAGAAAACGAATTCATACTTTATTGCTCCATAAACAAATGCGTTATAAGTAGAAAAACCAAATTCCTTGTTTTTACATTATCTGCAATGAACACAATACAAGTCTGAATATAAGCACTTTTTTATGAGGGACAAAAATATGTACAAATTTCTGTTCAACATTACTTCAGTACAGTTTCGTGTCAGAAGAGGATTAGTTTGCGTTCATCAAGTATTGTGGAATACGTTGAGTGATTTTAAGACCATGCCGCATGGTCCAGAAATTTCTTTCGATGTGAAAACTAAGATCATTGAGTTATCCAAAGATGGTCAACATCAAGTCGACATTGCCAAATATTTGAGAAGCTGAAGCGTAAAGCAGTTTGGGCAATATTGAACAAATATAAACAAAAAGGTATCTTGGAAGCCTCTAAGAGAAGTGGTCGGCCTAGAAAACTAAATGCTAGATCAGTTAGGTTAATAATAGTAATTTCGTCCAAAGATCCGTTTAAAACCCCAAGACAAATAAAAGCCGAAATCGAGATAAAAGGAATTGTCAGTGTTTCTACGAAAACTATAAGTAGAAGATTAAATTATTTGAAGTTATTTGCATGTCGCCCGAGTAACAAGCCGCTAATCTCGAGGAAAAACCGTAAGGCCCTATTACAAGTTGCACGGTTGCATCTTGATTGGAGCATCTGTGACTGGAAGAGGGTATGTTTCAGTGACGAATCCATGTTCAATATGTTTGGATCAGATGGTGTTCATTACGCTAGACTAGTGGACAAAGATTGAACCCCAAGTACACTTTGCCCACTTTCAAACATGGAGGCGGGTCTGTTATGGTTTGGGGGTGCTTTTTGGGGTTTGGGATGGGACCTTTTTATAGAATAGATGGCATTATAGATAAGTCTGTATACACAGACATACTAAAGCATGTCATGTTATCCTATATGGAAGACAATACGCCCTCAAGATCAATCTTCCAGCAAGATAATGACCCGAGAGCACACTTCAAATCTCGCAAAGAAATTCTTTCTGGATGAAAAAATACCAGTTCTCAAATGGCCTTCACAGTCTCCCGATATAAGCCCCATTGAAAATCTATGGGAATACTTATATATGCAAATACGAGATATAAATTATTCCAACAAGGATGAACTTTTTGCCGCTGTAGAGCAAAAGTGGAGACAGATTGATGAATCTTATATCAAGAAACTTCTACAATCTATGCCGAGACGATGCCAGGCGGTGATTGATAATAATGGTTATGCTACAAAATATTAACACAAACATGGTTGGTTTTCTATAATTGAATGAACTTTGCTTCTTTTTTCTATAATTGTTTTGCTTTGTCTATATATTTTTGTCCTTCATAGTTCCAGTTTTTTCAATTAATTTTTTATTGCAGGGAGTCTAGTGAATTTATTTATGTATAAGGTATAAGGTGTATTAATAAAACAAGTTAAAAAAGAAATACAGCACAATATTAATTTGTCCATTACTGTATATTCAGAAATTACTATGCCTCTTACTATCCACTTCTTCATAAGCATCCTGGCATGACTGGCGATGTGCTACGCTGCCGAATCTGACGTGTCGTGGGTTGCGGTATTTGCAACGTTGCCAGATGGACGATACTACCGGTAGGCAGGGAAACGATCTGTGTACTTATTGTACACATTCGTAACTATCTTTCTTCTGACTTGTGTTGAACTTAATCTTTTATTCTAATAAAAATCATTCTCTCATCCTGGAGGTGATTACCTCATTTCATAGTCATATATGTTATACGAGGGATGTCTTTTAAGTTTTGCATATGGATATAAAACAACACGGTAGGTAGTTTTAAATGACCTTATTGTTTTTCGAAGTATTCTCCACGAAGATTAATACACATCTGCATGCGCTCGAACCAATTTTCGAACCACTTAATCCACTCGTTTGCTGGCAGATCCAAAACGGCATTTTTGAATTCGTCAACTGCTTCTTCTGGTGACTGGAACCATTGACCACGCAGTCTGTTTTTAATTTTCGGGAAAGTAAAGAAATCGTTAGGACTTAGATCGGGACTATATGGAGGATGGTCCAATAATTCCACGTTTTCTTCCGTTAAAAACTGCCTTGTTTTTTGGGCTGTGTGCGAGCTTGCATTGTCTTGGTGGAGGATAATTCTTCTTTCGGGGTTGATTTTTCGAAGCTCGGTGATGACTTTTGGCAAACAAATGGTGGTATACCAACCCGCATTAACAGTTCTTTGCTCATTAGGAGGAATTGTTGCAATATGACCCGCTTTTGACACAAATGTCGCAACCATCTTTTTCGAAACACTTCGAGAACGGATGACTTTTGATGGCTTTTCTTCACAAACAGCCGACTGTCGTTTATTTTCTGGTTCATAACAGTAAATCCACGATTCGTCACCACTAACAATGCTGTACACATTTTTTGAGTTTCCGGAATTGTTACGGTCAAGCGTTTTTTGACACCTATTAACCCTGGCTGCTTTCTGCTCTTCAGTCAACAGGTGGGGTATCCAACGAGAAACTAATTTTCTTAATCCTAATTCTGCATGTAAAATTTTTTGATTTGAGGTCGTTGAGATCTTCAAGGACGCCTCAATCTCGCGATATGTCACATGTCTATCTTCAATGATGAGTTTGCGCACAGCATCGACATTTGCCTGGGTGACTGCCGTTTTTGGTGCACCCACCATGGTATCGTCGCTAATATTCACCCGTCCACGTTTGAATTCTCCATACCGACGGGAAATTGTCGACTTATGTGGCGCTTTGTTGCCGAAAACAGACAGTAACTCAGCAATGCATTCTTGTTGCGATAATTGTCTCTGAAAGGTGTAATAAATTCTGGCGCGAAAATGTTCTCGGTTGAGATCCATTTTTCTAATGACTTGGTGACACTTAAAAATTCACTGTAGTGAGAATACTGCACGTATTGTTGTGAAACTTTGAATTTAAGTTTGCTAAAAAGTGAGGTTAAGATTCAGTACTGACGTACGATCCGCGCGGCCTACTAGGTTTCTATATGCAAAACTTAAAAGACATCCCTCGTAAACAAGCATATGGAGGACCATCATTTTTTGTATACCTCATTGAAGTAAGATCTTTTATTTCTGCAAGGAAAACAATGATATATTTTAGTAGACTTTTTCTATGGCAGGCAAAATGAAAGTTCTAAATTTGATCAGAAATACCCAATTACATTTTAAAATCAAATACATTAGTTAAAGATGCATTAGGTGCTTCAAGAAAGAAACAGAAAATATACAGTGGTTTTCATACTTATTTTTTCAACAGATCATGTTAGCAAGCTGAAATTCGGGATAATTAGATGGATAAATGACTGCTACATTTTAGCATAACGTAGGTTCAAAATGGTAGCTGGACGAAATCTTGATAATTTTTATGTGCAACGGGGGGTTATGTGATACCTCATTTTGAAGCTCCTTGTTAGTACTTTGTGAGCATAGAATATAAAAATACTATCTTTTAAAACGGCGGCCTGGCCGGCTGTCAAACTAATCATCAAAACGTTGTAGTATGTTGAACTTTCTTTCACATATGCAACCAACAGTGCGTGTCGTTGAGTCATTTCTCCATAGATGGACGCTCCCTATGTTCATAGTGAGCAAACGTCGAATGAACTATTAGCACCATAAAAGCTGCCTAGACTGCAAGATGACATTCCGTCGGTTTTTTTAGGTTTTTTATTTAATAGCCGTGAGAGTACTTGTAGACATACCCTGTGCGGTTGAAATATTGTCAATATGTTTTGGATCACTCTATAAATCACATCTATAAATATTACTATCGAGAATCTATACTAAGTGACATATAAATCCGAACACCCAGTTTAAATAGTTTTATTTTAATAAAATTTTGTATAAGTACTTAATGAAGCATAATAAGTAAATGATAAAAATTTAAAATGATTGCACTGCTTTAAAGCCCTTTGACCTTTAATAATGTGTGGATGCACCCTGATGTGCTACGCATTCTCCAACGCGCCTAGGCATGCTTCTGATCAGGTGGTCAATGTCCTCCTGTGGTATCCCATTCCAGGCAACCACCAACTCCTCTCGAAGTGCTTCTAGAGTCTGAGGAGGACGTTGCAAATTGAGCAATCTCCTACCCATCATATCCCACACGTGCTCAATTGGGGATAAGTCGGGAGATCTTGGTGGCCATGGTAACAATGTGACATCATTATGTTGAAAGTAGTCTATTGTGACTCTTGCAACATGTGGTCGGGCATTATCTTGTTGGAAAGTTGGATCTGCCAGGGTGTCAAGATAGGGTAAAAGATGGGGTTCTAGAACTTCGTGGATATAACGCTGCGCGTTCATGTTACCTCTGATGAAGATTAAAGGTGACCCGGAACCATAAGCTATAGCACCCCAAACCATAACTCCAACAGTGTGATGAACATGTCTTTCAACAAAAAACTACCACTCAAGGCGATTAGGTCGGTGTTCTCGAGTTAAAGGGAGGACCCAGTGTGGCCGGTATGAAAACAAGCCAAAACTTCTCATTCATCGGTAAACACTTCGCATGCCAATAGGTCTTCCGTGTTCTGCAAACCATTCATTTGCAATGGACCTGGTAGTGGAGAAACGGTCTCTTAAGGCCAATAATCTTAGGCGGCGATCTTTACGGTCTGTTGTTCTACGGCGGCGTCCAGTGCCCCTTGCTCTTTGCGTACGGCCTTCTCGCAGCCATGCCTGACAACACCTAACCACAGTGTCTACACTTCTTTGCACTCTAACTGCAATTGCCCGAAAAGAAAGTCCAGCATCCCGAAATCGTACAGGTCTCCGTACTCTAGGCATCGTAACCGATCGTAAAGGATGTCAAGAACCAAAATCCGCCAACGTTGCTTCTTTACTGCGGCTGAAATATTCATTTTTAGAGCGTTAGTGAATTAAAAAAAAGCAGTATAAAAACCGGAATGTCCAACTGATAAGGCTGAACATTTTTTCACTTGTTATTTACAGTAAGATAAATACATTCACCAACTTTTATTAAAATAAAACCATTCAAACTGGGTGTTCTGATTTATATGTCACTTAGTATATTACATTAAACTTCGATGTTACACCACTGCTCTGAAAAACATTAGTATTACATACGACATACAAAGTATTTGATAGCGCCACATACGGGTAACGTAGTTATTAACTTTTTTCTTTCAAGCTGTTTCTCAGTTTGACCTTGTATCCTGCCGTACAAAACCAATTTCGTCCTAACATGGCAACGATTCATGTGTTCAAGAAAGTTTAAGTAGAATGTCAGCCAGCGAGCTAGATAGATCGATAAGCTCGAGCTGAACAAAAAGTCACGGCCGTCACTGTAACTTTACAGGTCAGTAAGCAAATCAAAAAGTTACAGCGATGGACATTACGGAAAGGTCAGGCTAACGTTTGTGAGAATAATAGTTTAGTATACAATTCCGATAGGAACGATAAATCGAATATCACATTTTATGGACGAATAATAAACTTAGCACGTAATACTATGGATTCATTTATTTCAATTTATAAAAACTTCAGGTTGATTAAAATTTTTCAAGTGCGATTCAAAAGACAATTTTTGGAAATGCCTAAAGATGATGACGTGATGTTTCTTGGGTATGTACCCCTAAACATGATTAGAAACCCAGACAACATGACACAGAAAACTGCATCTACGTCACGCCATCTACATTCAGACACTCGAGAAATTTACAAAATAAAGTTATCAGGCAAGCACGACTATATTTCGAGAGGCTGTTTGTGGCCCAAAAAAAAAAACATTTCTCTAGAACTGCAACCTTTTCCCCTATTACAGTTGTAAAATATTGATAATTCTATGCGTATAAATGCACCGCCTTATAGCATATAATGATGTCTAACATTCTGGCAACGTGGGAGCGTTTCACAATCAGTTCAATCGGAACTAGTAGAGAGCATTTGTGCTACTTTATCGCTTTAGAAAGGCAAAACTGTCGTTTGCAGCTAGCGGTTGAAAAACGTTCTTTGCGCAACAGAATAGGGGCAAAAAATGCGCAATATATTTTGTTGGTAGCTAAGTATTATCGAAATCGGTGCAGATGTTAGCAAAATTACACGGCGGCAACAAGACTGCGAACGACAGAAAAGCTAACGGAAGTATTTGACCTAAATTATCGTGATACAAAGGCCATAACTCACTGCAAAACTTTATTATCCTATATGCAAAATTTCACCTTACTTACTTGTCTATGGCTTAGGGGGTAAAAGTACACTACTTCTTAACCGGTGGATAGACTAATCACTCTTACTGTTGTCAGGGTTTTTATTTAGAAAACCAATTATGGGTTTTTAAGTCCAATGCTGTAAAGAAATGGGAGTTGGGGTAGAATAGAAAGTTTAATTACTTTTCTTACTGCCGTAAATAGTTATCCCATCTATACAGTATCTTCATACAAGCATACAATTGTACTCAGTCGGGATCACAAAACATCCTCAAAAATAATGCAGTTGCTGCTGGGAAATATGTACAGAGTGGATGGAAAATATTGCTCTCCAGTACACAGTATCAATTACTATGTAAAACAAATCTGAAGTTACCCATCCATATTTTGAGATATAGATAAAAAAATTTGGAAAAGCGAAAGCAGTTTAAAAACACTGGACTGTTTTTACTTTCTTAGAAATCGTCTACGTAAAATTGAATAATAGGCATATTAAAAATGATTAGAATGCTCTAGGGTCTTCATTATTAACCCATTCTCTTTCGTTTTCAAAGTCCTTCCTTATATATCCCAAGCATCGAACATACATACCACAACTGATATTTTTTCCAGAAACATTTTACTAAAAAAAACTTCATGAAAAACAAAATGGCGTCAAGTATGTTATCGCGACAGTGCTGTAAATCTTATATAGTTTTATCGAACCTCGATCCACAGCTCGCATAGTTAGCTAACTAACTAAATATCATTTTTCAAGCAAAATTTGTGAGTTAACCCCGACACAATGTCTGCGGGCGGATAACATCTCTTTCGATTCACGTATTACCGACACCTCACCAGCGGACGAGGCCAGTTTGCGACAGGTTTACATTCTATCTTCGTTGCGTTTGATGCAGGTATTGGGAATAGTTCTTAAGGAAAAATGTGCGTGGAAATCTATCTGTGAAATATGTCTAATAGGTATGATCACCGGAAAATATAAACTTTTCCACCGTCTGTTCGGTACCACTCAAAAATGTTAGAATAAGAGCAGACATTTCTGAAACGACAAAAGCATTAAAAAGTAAAATTAATGTATTAGTATTATTGAAATGTCTACTGTTTCTTATAACAAAACCAAGATTTTTAAAAGCTTTTGCTATTATTGCATCAATGTGATCAATAAAAGAAAGCTTTAGATCGAATAATACGCCCAAATCCTTGACGATATTAACACGACAAAGAACATTGCTACCGATTTCAATATTAAAACATGTCGGTTCCACCATGCGTGTAAACGTCATAGTAGTACATTTATTGACATTCAAGTGCAAGTTATTTACTTTACACCAGTGATCAATGACATTCAAATCAGCCTGTAACCTTAAACTGTCTTCTTAGCAACACACGCTATTAAATATTTTAAGGTAATCGGCATGTAGCAGGTACTCACAACGCAAGTCTGTTGTAACATCATTGATAAAAACTAAAAATACTAGAGGACCCAGAACAGAACCTTGGGGTACCCCTGTTGTAGCTAAAACCGCACCAGACTTATATCCACGGAAGTCCACACATAATTGCCTATCACTGATGTATCAATGAAAGAAAGCTAAGAATCTAGATGTTAAAATGTACTTAGACAACTTCTGCAGTAGAACACCGTGATCCAAACGGTCGAAAGCTTTCAAAAAGTTAGTATAGGCTACATCAACTTGCCCGCCATTATCCATAACTGACGCGGAGTACTGCTTAAAACATGCCAGATTACTACACGTAGATCTACCCTTATAGAAACCATGGTGGCTCGTCGATATTGACCGACTTACATGAGAGAACAAAATATCAAAAAAAAAACAAACTCAAAAATTTTTGCAATATTACTTAAAATAACAATACCACTGTCATTCTCTACTTGCGATCGATCGCATTTCGTAAAAACGGGCGTTATTTTAGAATCTCCATTTTCTAGGAAAGGTGGCAGATTTCAAGGACAAATTGAAAAGATATGTCAAAGGCTCAGCAAGAACAAATGCACAGTCTTTTAGAAAAAATGAAGGTATGGAATCCAAGCCGGAGGAACATTTAGGCTTCAACCGTTTTATTGCATTCCGTACATGCTCCACATGAATAGTCACTATAGGCAGATAGGATGTATTTTCTGCAACGGAGCAATCAGCGGATGGTTGAGAAGACGTGATGTAGGTGGACTGGAAATACTTGGTAAAAGTATCGACAATTTCCTATGGATTCCTTCATTTTTCAAAGGCATATTGTTGGGTATGCCTGATCTGTTGCTGCGCAAGTTAACAAATGACCAAAATTGTTTGGGGTTTGGTGCAAGGGTACGCTCAGTTCTCGCAACAAAATGAGAAAACGCCAAGTCTATATCGATTTTGATGGCTCTTCGTAAGTTACTGAAAGATTCATAGTCATATCTAACCACAGTTCTCTTATATGGCTTCCAGAGGCGATGTTTTTTTGATATTTTAAAGATTACTTATGCGTGTAAAGCTTGGTGTTTTTTAGCCAAGCGCGCATACGAGCTTTCGAAGTATTGCAAAACAGGCTCTTAGCACAGTAACTAATGACACATGATATGAGACACCATACAAATATCTTGACATACCTTACCTGGAGATAACATAAAATGACAGGCCTGGTCATGCTACGAATAAGTGGAATCGGATTGCAACGCTTTGTTGTGTGACTCAGTGAACTACGCAATGGAGTAAGTTTGCAAGCACTCAAAAAAAAAACCACTCTATCTACTAATTCCCCTGCAAATTAGCGGGAATACCCTATCACGATATAGATGCAAATCCGGCCTCAACATGTTGGCGCATTTTGATTGATGACGGTGCATCAGGCAATGTCCGCCGCTTTGGGGCATTTTTATATAAGCAGGTTTATGATTAATGCAAGGAACATCAAAGGGTCACGCGCATTTCTAAGTTTTTACTTTCAGGGAATTTGTTAGCCCCGACTAACAAATTAATTTTCATCGCAATGTGTCGCCCCAGTCAGGTAATATATTATGTAATAAAGCTTCACTAAAAAGAGTTTGTCTACACTGGTGAAAAAGTTGAAAGCTTTCGTGTGCAAGGCACATTTTTCAGGCACCGGCTGTACATGGTCACTAAGAAGGGAAATATTTAATATTTAATTAAGCTGGTCATTAAAACAGATAATAACATCAACACATACAGTAATGGACAAAAGTATATAGACAAATTAATATTGTGCTGTATTTCTTTTTTAACTTGTTTTATTAATACACCAACCTGTATACATAATTCGTTATAGCATAATGCTCACTTATACATAAATAAATTCATTAGACTCCCTTCAATAAAAAATTAATTGAAAGAAACTGGAACTATGAAGGATAAAAATATATATAGACAAAGCAAAGCAGTTATAGAAAAAAGAAGCAAAGTTCACTGAATTATAGAGAACCAACCATGTTTGTGTTAATATTTTGTAGCATAACTATTATTATCAATCACCGCCTGGCATCGTCTCGACATAGATTGTAGAAGTTTCTTGATATAAGATTCATCAGTCTGTCTCCACTTTTGCTCTAAAGAGGCAAAAAGTTCATCCTTGTTTGAATAATTTTTATCCCGTATTTGCTTATCTAAGTATCCCCATAGATTTTCAATGGGGTTTATATCGGGAGCCTGTGAAGGCCATTTGAGAACTGGTATTTTTTCATCCAGAAAGAATTTCTTTGTGATATTTGAAGTGTGCTTCGGGTCATTATCTTGCTGGAAGATTTATCTTAAGGGCATATTATATTGTCTTCCTTATAGGGTAACATGACATGATTTTGTATGTCTGTGTATACAAACTTATCCATAATGCCATTTATTCTATGTAAAGGTCCCATCCCAACCCCCGAAAAGCACCCCCAAACATATTGAACTTGGATGCGTCACTGAAAGATACCTTCTTCCAGTCACGGATGCTCCAATCAAGATGCAACCGTGTAAATTGTAATCGGTCCTTACGGTTTTTTCTCGAGATTAGCGGCTTCTATCTCGGGCGACGTGCAAATAACTTCAAATCATTTAATCTTCTACTTGTACTTTTCGTAGAAACACTGACAATTCCTTTTGTCTCGATTTCGGATTTTATTTGTCTTGGAGTTTTAAATGGATCTTTGCACGAAATTACTTTTATAAATCTAACTGATCTAGTATTTAGTTTTCTAGGCCGACCACTTCTCTTAGAGGCTTCCAAGTTACCTCTTTGTTTATATTTGTTCAATATTGCCCAAACTGCTTTACGCTTCAGCTTCAAATTTTTGGCAATGTCGACTTGACGTTGACCATCTTTGTATAACTCAATGATCTTAGTTTTCACATCGAAAGAAATTTCTGGACCACGCGGCATGGTCTTAAAATCACTCAACTTATTCCACAATACTTGATGAACACAAACTAATCCTCTTCTGACACGAAACTGTACTAAACTAATGTTCAAGAGAATTTGTCTACATATTTTTATCCCTCATAAAAAAGTGCTTGTATTGTGTTCATTGCAAATAATGTAAAAACAAGGAATTTAGTTTTTCTCCTAATAACGGATTTGTTTATGGAGCAATGAAGTATGAAATCGTTTTCTAACGGTATTTAGGTAAATACTCATATTTCTCTATATACTTTTGTCCATTACTGTATGTGTTTTTTAGGAATATAAAAGTTTGAAGTAGTGAATTCGTTATAAGTGGCATAGCTATGAGCTAACGTTGAGTCGCTACTGATTTTGAGAATACGGGCCGCAGCAGTTGGATCAAAGAAAGCATTCTGGGATACTTCTATTTGCAAAAACGAGACAACTGTCAGCGTGAGCGACTGATTTGATTCTCCGTAAAATATAACCCATAAGTGAGTTCTTTCTTCAATTCTTGGAAATAATAAACATGAACAGCTTATGGTTTTAGTAGGATGGTGTCAAATAGCGAGCCACAAATTAAATTGAGATCTGACAATATCTGTATCAAGATAATGTGATTTTACGCCTTAATAACTAGCATATGTTGTTCAACCAGAACCAGTGAAAGATTTAGAAGTCAATATCTGTCGCAATAATGTAGATAAATGCTCTAAACGCAAAAGAAGGTGATCGAAAACTGATTGCTATGCCGGTCTTCATTGCGTTACTACAGTTATAGTCTTCATATGTTTTTTTATTGTTAGAATCATACTTCACCCCCTTTCACCCTCTGCCCCCAGGATCATCCCCTTAACCATTTCAAACGACAAGGAGTATCGAGTAGTAGTAACTTGTTCTTATTTTGACATTTGGTTCTATAAAATCGGTCGATTCGTTTTCAAGAAAATTAGAAAAATCTTCATCTCTCTTAATTTGTTCAGAAAGAAAACAAAAACACACGAAAATATAGATAGGATACGTATGTTGATGAAAACAATGCGGAAAAAATTCGGGTTGTTATTTGGTTATTGCCACGTCTAACCTTCCAAATTGCTGTTTATGTTCGTAGTTTCCGTTTTAAATTATAAACGAATTGTAGATTTGGCAAACCCCAACGGGCAACATTTTGAACACTTATCGAAATAAAAAGTGATATTTTCGTATGTTTTTATTTTCTATCTGATCAAATCAAGATAAATAAAGATTTTTCTCATTTTTTCGAAAATGAATCGACCTTTCAAACAAGCTGTTATTCGATACGTGTTGTTATTTAAAATTTTTAAGAGAATTAACCTGGGGGGCCAAAGGTGAAGGAGGGTGAAGTAGTTTTTGGTTAAAAAGTTGCCCCCATTGACAAATCCTTTGACGTGTCTCGGCGTTGTTTCTTTTAATCGGTGGTTTTCGTTAAATCCGTGGCGGGAGGTTTTCAAATGAATACCCTGTATGTTATAATGTGAGGTGAAGTCTGATGTAATCCTGACATGGCCTTGATATACTTCAATTATTATTGGGAATTGGACTTCTAAATTCTTAGTAATATTCGCTGTATCCGCGATGACAGTTCCGAATACTAACCATAATTATTCGGGAATTAAGACACGTCCATTCTTGGTAACTAGATGTTTTCATTACAATTTCAGGCTTTTTTCAACGAAATTAAATATAGTCAAATAAAAGTACTTAAAAAGGTTGCGGTGCATATTAAACTAAGTAATATGCACACCAACAAATCAATGATTTGAATCCATAAAACGCGATTTAAGCCTTTAACCTCAATACGCTTGTTTTTTGCTCTAATTTCCATGTTGCTGTAGGGAATGTATAAAATTTGCACGTACTGTATATTTTTTATTGTTTTTACAGTTTACAATGCAGCATGTATTTTTTAACTATCAAAAAAATTTGAAAGTTTTTATATAAAAATACTAACAAATTGACACATGTCATGTTCATTTTTCTAGAGTTGGTATTAAAACAACATAAAATCTCAAAAAATTGTCTCGCAGTCTGGCTTAAATGTTTTTAGAATAGTCCTATGGCTACAGAAACGGACAATAAATTTATTTTCGTTTGGTCCATAGTTAAACTCCATCCACCGTAGTCAATATGTATATGTTCATATAAATTTGGTTTATTTTACCCCTATATCCATCTCCTCTCTAATATAGTCCATTACGTTTCGACAACACACCAATGCATGCTTGAATCATTCCCTGTATGTACATTACACATATTAGTCCAGGACTATTAGACTTTCTTTACTGAAAAAATCCCACCTGGCTTCTTTTCATCCCTCAAAAGTCGTCATGAATCCAAGTGGAGATTTTTTTGTTATGGGGGGTCAAGATCACAAAAAACACTTTTTTCCATATATCTTCGGAAACATATAAAATGAGCTGCTACCTTTGTTCAGTATGAAATTATCCACAAAAAAGGTTTTATGCATTTTTTTCGTAGAGATCGTTTTTTCAAAGAAATTTTACTTTCAATGTTGAACATTGAGAAAATTGTAAAATAACGTACTTTTTTCACGTCACCATAGAGATAAAGTACCAGACGCGTTTTTTTTTTCATGTGGTCTCCCCAATAGGCCTAATCCACGAAGATAGAATGAAAAAATGATGTTATTGTTACTTTTTTCCTTAGTCATCAATGTGACAAGATGCGGCACCATCTAAGTCTTCGCCAACTTCAAGTGTTGAGCATAGGAAATTCATGGGGTCTATATCCCACATTATTCGACTATTCATTGTTCGAGATCATATTCATGACTGGCCATGACAGTAGCCACAAATGGCGGAACAGTGAAGGCCAAGTTTCATACATCCGCAAGTAGCTCCACAACATTTCGTACAATTACAAGAGATTGTGTTTAATAAGACATAAGGAGCAGGTGGCAATAGATTTTGTATTGGCTGTAAACATTCGTCGGTCATCATCCATCCCCAATCCAATGGATTCAAATTCTTTCCAAGCCATTTCTGGACTTGATAATACAAACGACATAAATGTGCTTGAGCTAAAACGTTCCTCTTTCTTATCAGATTTACGATTGTCATACCAGGTTTTGTTAAAGATATCATGACGAACATCGGAGAAACAAATAATCGTTGAACTTCGACTGTTTGTTGTAATGTTTTAATTTTTTTACCGTACTTTTCAACAAGGTTTGTTTTTACAGTAACATCATCAGGTACAAAATCAGTATATACCTTTTTAAGTTCCGATAAAGTGAACTGACAGTAATCATTATTTTCAATGTAATTATATATTTTCTCCAATGCCAAAGAGATGTTGATATCAAAAGAGACGTAGCAATCACAGAGGAGGGCTAGCGGTCGAGGGGCTGGGTTAAGCATCTCTCTCCCTTTTTGCCTCTTTTGTGTTTCACCGCCTCTTCATTTGCCTCTTTATTATATTTTTTATTTTGTTTAAGAACTTTTAGGGTATTCAGGGCTTTCTCGCATCGACTCTTTGTATTAAAGGGTCCAATGTATCGGTTTTATAATCGAGAGACTGTCCTTTTTCGTCATTACTCTATATGTAGAATTTCTTTTGTTTATGATGTTCATTCATGACGAAATAAATATTTTGAATTTGAATTTTTGAATTTGAATTTGAATAATGCTATTTGCACGAGTGTAATCTTTGCGACACACCACGTGGACTCTGATCGATTCAATACTTCGCAAAAATGTAATTTTTCCAACATTTCGCTCGATACTGGCGTCACGTAAGGTTTTAATACCGCGCTCGAAGCAGTCTGACAGCGATTTATCGCAAATGATGCAATTTTCGGCCATTTTCAATTTCTATGTGAATAATATCACGTAAAAACTGTCTGAAATTAACTGACGCGACTGTATACAACTGAGAATAGCAGAATACTGGTCTGAAGACTGGTCAAATGACGTCAATGCCCCACAGTCAGGTATACAGTGACGTACATTCTAACACAGAAAAAAAGGGCCAGCTGTCCTCTAGGTCACAAGAGGGGACACTTGTAGAGAACCTACCAAAAACATTCAGAAATAAAACGATGTCAAAATACGGTTTGACGTGAAATTTTTGATTTTTGTCAAACACAACACTTTCACGCAATTTTCTGTAAACTGGCGGTCTCTACGAAAAAAATGCCTGAAACCTTTTTTGTGGAGAATTTTATACCGAATAAAAAAGGCAATAGCTCATTTTATCGTAGAATTGATATTTTCGAAGATGTATGGAAAATAGTGTTTTTTGTGACCTTTGACCACCCATAAAAAAAAGCCCCATTTGGATTCATGGGGACTTTTGATTTATAATACTGCAAAAAAGCTCTGGTAAAAAATTCAGCCAGGTGGGATTTTTTCAGCAGAGTAGCCTTCTTTTCGTCTAATAGTCCTGTACTATATAGCATATTTGGGTCCTGCTATATCATTTATTTTATAATCATGGATAATGCACCCGTCTCTATAATGGGCACGTACAGACAGCGCTTTCATATTTTACCAAATTTGTCTACACTTTATAATAACATTTGCCAGGTTTGGCTTGATTAATTGGAAAATTGTTGTAATACAGGATTGAAGATTAAACCAAATCACTTTGATGATATAAAACACATGTGCCATTGGGGAGGAAGTATTGTAATCGCGAAATTGAGACATTATCCTTTCTTGAATGTTACATGATTGAACATCACGAAAAACGTGCTGGAAAGAAAACCACGAATCTGCCCGGATTAACACTGTGGAATATGTAGCACAAAGTGCAACGGACGATCAGTGTGAGGTCCATTGCTAGTCTGTAAATACTCTGTATGAAATGTTACAACTGACCGAGAGTGTAGAGTCTGGAAATGCCATGTTAAGCTTACTTTTTATACACCGATCACTATGTACTGATGACGTGATTCTGGAGGTCCCCAGATGATCTACGATATAGGTGTGTATACTGCCAATCAAGAGGTAATGTTCGCCATATATTACATACATTTTCTATGGACGCACTTAATTTTTTGGGATGGGTGGCAGCTGAATATGTATGAACAGCCTTAGGCCAATGGCATCACAAGTAAAGGTTATGGAAACGGGCTACTTCAATATACAGGGTGTCCGCAAAGTTGGGGTTTTCCTTTTCAGAAACAACTACCCTTGAAATAACAAAGGTAATGTGTAGTAAAACCAAGTAAAAAAAATAAAGGAAAAAGTACTCACTCTCCAGTTGGCGAGAAGGGCTAAGTACGTCTCTGCCCGAAATCATACCGCTCCAACACAAAATGCAATCAGCTGATGCGCTACCGAGCAGACGCCGGCGGTGGTGCACACCACGAACAGGGGTAACAAATATGACCATCGTGCAGAAACCACATTGATTGCCTTACACTTAATGGCACATCTTCTAACAACGACGGCAAAAAAGTCTAGGTATTGCATCCCGTCCAATCGATTTGGGAGAATAAATGGTCCAATGAGCATACCGTTCACCATGCCAGCCCAAACATTCACCGAAACTGTTTGTTGAAAATGTGCTCGACGGACAGCGTGCGGATTTTCTACTGACCAAACATGAGTGTTGCGAAAGTTATTCACCCCATTACGCGTGAACGTAGATTCGTCTGTCACCAATATGCACTTCAAAAAGTCCGGATTATTGTCATGTTCATGCAACAACCACTCACAAAACCGCACTCTTGCTGGAAAATCGTCAGGTTGAAGGGCTTGTACACGTTGGACATGAAACGGATACAGCCCCTCTTCACGCAGCGTTTGCCACACTTTAGTTTTTGATACTTGCACATCTCTAGCCACGTCTCTAGTGCTTGTTGTTTTTTGAAATGCAATCGATTACACGGGTTCGTTTACCTCTACACGCGTGACCGTAACCGTCAGTTGAAGGTTGCATACTGACCTGACACACTGACCCCGACCCAGTTCTGTCGTCGGGTGGAGCTAGTGTCCTAGTACCAGTCGGGGATATCGCGAGTCACAGCTACAGGACGGTATTCAGATATTTTTGATGTTGCAGAGCCCTTTATCTCGGTCCCCTTAAAACATTGGTGTATATGGTACTAAGAAAAATTGCTTATGTTTTCAAGATCTACACGTCGTGTAAAGGAAAACCCCAACTTAGCGGACACCCTGTATAGGTAAGCTTACGAAATATCTCAAATACAATTCGCATGCCAGTTCAACCCTGGGTACTTGTTCCCAGGATAAACTTTCTTAAAAACGCAGACCGGTGTCGCATCTCAGTTCAAATAGTGCGCGGAAGTGAAGATAATTACAGTGTCGCTTTGCTATTGGGTGTGTGTCATCCTGAAAGGTGAGCGATCACTCAGTGTTCCCTTTATTCTACTGTACTGTATGTATCTATAACTATAGTATACATCAATGACGTAAGCCAGATTTATAAAGGTGCTTTGACCATATATCCATATTTATAAATGTGCTTTGATCATATATTCATATTTATAAAGGTGCTTTACCAATTAAAAACATATACCTTTTAAATAAAGATATTATCAAAGACAATGAGTTTATTTTATCAACATACATAGGGTACACGTATGGCAAACAATTATAACCTTTACATGATAGGTAGGTGTGGCATCGCAAGCTTACATTTCTTTGAAAAGTTTGTATTTTTAAGTTTTCATTTTCTTTATATCTAGTACCTATAAGCGTGGCTAGTTTTATTGAAGTTGTTTTTGTGTTTGTATATGAATTGAATTAATTCATGCAGAAACAGTTGCCTTAGGTCAAACACTCCAGTCTCTGAAAATAATTTATCAGAAGGATAAGTGGCGATCAATGGTGACACCCAAGTACGTATAGGTTTTCACAGATGTTAAAGATATACTTTGATTTATTAAAAGTTGTTCATACTGAGGTAGACAACGTACTGCATTAGAAAAAGGCATAAAGAATGTTTTCTCATAGCTCACGGTTAAAAGTTTATGAGCAAAATAATCAAAAATAGTTCCTAGATCCAGCTCTGCTTTAATTTTTACATTTTCCCAAGTGTTATCATCATATAGGACTGCTGTATCATCTGCAAAGCTAAACACTTGACAAACAGACGGAGAAGTTAGAATGCTGTTTATGTAAATTGTAAACAAGATTGGACCCAACACAGTACCCTGAGGTAAACCGTAATATACTCTTTTCATTACTGAATGTGTTACTAATCTTCAATACTTGTTTTCGATTTGAGAGATAGCTTGTAAACAACTGTAAAGGTCCGCCTTGTACTCCTGCATCCTCCAAGGTCTCCAACATCTGCACGTGATTCACAGTGGCAAAGGCCTTGGCAAGATCCAAGAATACGCACAGTTCTGTTAACTTAGCAATTGCATCTTTGGTAGATATTCCCTCTCGAAAACCCAATTGCTTATCTGAAAGATATTTGAATTTGGCCAAAAATTTAACTAGCCTATTTTTCAATGTTTTCTCAAATATTTTAGCTATAATTATGATGTCAGATATTGCTCTATAGTTATTTATGTTATGTTGTAAAGGGTGTCTCATAAATATTTTCTTATTTTATGCCATAAATAAAAATACTTAGAATATTTTTACAAAGATAAATTTATTACGAAACGAAAGCCTAAACATTAATTTTATTTATGGAAAAGAGTATCGGATAAATGAGCACCGTTCATGTTTTCACACTCTCTTAATCTCGAACTGAAGTTTTCGATCACTCTCCGAAGCATTGCTCGAGGAATGGCGTTTATTTCATCTGTTATTTTTTGCTTCAACTCTCTCAAATCTTGTGGCGGTGGGGTGTATACCTTACTCTTCAGGTATCCCCATAAGAAAAAATCTGCTGGTGTCAAATCGGGACTTCTCGGTGGCCAGTTAATGTCTCCTCTACGACTGATGACCCTCTCTGGGAATAACTGATGAAGAGCATCCAAGGATTCATTCGTGACATGAGAAGTCGCTCCATCTTGCTGGAAAAACGTGTTTCTATTGTAGCCACCATGGTTCTGTATAGCTGGAGTTAAAAAAGTCCTAATCATGTGGCAGTAGCGCTCAGATGTTACAGTTTGAGCTTGGCCACGATTGTCTTCAAAAAAATACGGGCCAATGATTCCTTGCCCTGACATAGCAGCCCAGACGATAACTTTAGGCGAGTGTAATGGCGTCTCATGGAGATTTTGCGGGTTCTGCTCGGCCCAATATCGGCAGTTTTGTTTATTAACATGCCCGTTAATGTGAAAATTCGATTCATCAGAAAACCATATGTTGTTGTAACCGTTAAAATGCTCTCTCATTGTTCTACAGAACTCTAATCGATTAGCGGGATCTTGTGGTTTTAATTGTTGTGTGACAACAATCTTGTATGGGTGAAAATGCAAATCCTTGCGAATAATGCGATGAACAGTTGACTTATGCAAAGTTAGAGACGCTCCACGCAGTCTTAATGATTGCCGGGGATCCTCGTTAACGGACTGGCGCACACGTTCAATATTTTCGTTCGATCTTGCTGACCTTGGCCGTCCAGGCGGTTTACTAATACACGTGTTTCCAGTGCTCTCGAACTTTCTTACCCAATATTTAATTAAATTTGCGCTTGGGACATCTCTCATTCTTGCTATGTTATAATGATTTCTGTACAAACGACGTACAAGCACATAAGAATCCTTGTTTTTATAGAACTCGCGAACACAAAAAGCACGTTGCGGCCCTGTAAAACGCTCCATTGCAACTAAAATTTAACAATGTTGCCAAACGTTTGTCAACTGTCTCGTTTCTCCGGAGCATGCGTATTCCGCCAGAGGACTGATCTAAAAACGAAAATATTTCTGAGACACCCTTTATATAGGTATTTCATCCATATATCTAAATCAGAGTTCCCCAAACTTTTTTGTGTCGTAGACCCCTTGCCATGTTTTTCCGTGTGACCCCCTACTTACCTGATATTGATTTCCTGTAAATTTCTAACTGTAGTGAAGTTTAGTGTTAAAAACTTAAAGTAAAAGCACATGTTAAGTTATACATTTATTAATTGAATTTAAATTAAAACTACACAAAATAAAATTTTGTATCTGTTATGTAAAATATACGTAACATTAAATAAACATGTGTCTGACCAATAAGTGCCCGCATTGGGAATAAGTACCCGCATTGAAAAAAAAACAAGAGGGATAAAATAAAAGTTAAAAATAATAAAAAAAAGTGTTTTACTGAAAATAGTACAATAAGCGAGTTCGTTTATTAATTATAACATAAACGTATGTTCTACAATAATTTTACTGTTAGTTTGATTAAATTCCGCTTCTTATACGTTTAAGTTATCTAAAAATAGGCAAAAAATTAACGAATTTTAGTGTGCACCTATCCTTGAATTTTCAGAATAATTTAAAAAAGAATATTTTCTATAAAGGGGGGTTCTTTAAAAAAAACAATGCGGGCACTTATTCCCAATGCGGGCATTTATTGGTCAGACACCAATAAACTTAAAATAAACAATAAATAAAATAACATAAGCAATAAGTCAATATTTTTAGTGAGAAGGATGAACCTGATGCTTTAATAATAAATTATCAACATTTGGCGTCAATTTTGTAAGGGTTAATCATAAATCTCCTCGGCTAATGATGTCCAGTCTGTTTCTTTTTTTCGTTAGGAGATTGGTAACAGCGCTGAACCCCCTTTCAACGAGGTATGACGATGGAAAGGAAATTAAAAATTTCCTCGCTATATTCCATAATACGAGATAAGTAACGGGTATGTTGTTTTGCACCCAGAATTGCTGATATCCGTTTTTAAACTGAACCTTAAGTTCTTCGTTTGTACCTAGTTCAGTCAGTTCCTCTTGTATTATGACATTCGTTTCTTCTATGTCACCATATGGACTAATTATCTACGGTGGTATTACCATAGTCAAAATATCCTCAAACCTAGATTCAAAATCTGAATAGAGGGCATTTAAATGTTGAACGTAAGTTGAAACGTCGTCTTCCTGGTAGCTTGTCTGTGACAAATTGGGGAACTGAGAAAATTCGTCCCGTCCAATAGTTTGCTTCATTAGTTTAACTCTGGCAAGAAACGCTGATAAGATGGACTTTGTTTTAATCAAATTTAAACTGTCGCCTTGTAATTGCAAATTAACCATATTAAATTTTGTAAACAAATCTGTTAAATAGGCTATGTCTGTTTTCCTCTTCATTAAATTTTCTTTTAAAATTTTATCTTTAGTATCCAGAAATTCTAAAATAGTCTCAAAAAGTGCAAAAAATCTTGTCAAACAGAAGCCTTTCGACAGCCAGCGTACTTCAGTGTGAAGGAGTAATTGTTGATGAAAGTGTTCGTCATTTTCTTCACACAACTGCGCAAATAACCGCGTATTCAACGCGTTGCTTCGGATTCGGTTTACTGCATCAATGACTAAATGAAGTGATTCATGCAATCTAACACTTAAATTTTTAGCAACTAAATGTTGTCGATGGATGACGCAATGTATTGCTAACACCCCTGACACATTTTGTTTTAAATAGCTTATAAATCCACGATAACGTCCAACCATGGCAGGTGCTCCATCTGTAGCTACTGATATTATATCTGATAAAGGCATTGCTTTTTCCAATGAAGTAATCCTTCAAAACATGAAATATAGATTCACCTTTAGTGTCGGTTATCAAAGTTCTTGCGAAGACCAGTTCTTCGTAGATTTCTTGAGTCATAATAAAACAAACATATGCCAATAATAATGCTGCATTTTATCAGGTAAAGTTGACTCGTCCAGTTGTATAGAGAAATGGGTCGTTTGCAAATAATTACATAAGAAGCTTTCAATATCAGAACTCATTTCATCAATACGTCTTTCAACAGGGAATTCTTTTCATAATATCAGATGCAGGTTTGTGTAAAACAGTTTTTAAAACCTCTTCAACGGCTGGCAAAATTAATTTCTCTCCGATAGTATGCGGTTTTCCGGATTTTGCTATAAGTAAGGAGATATTGTAACACGCCCGCAAACCATCATCATTTCTTTGTGACGTCGAAGCGAACATTCTGTCCAGTGTAGGTCTCTTCTGAAATTTATCTTTGAGTGTTTGAAAGTATTTCAAATCTTTCTCTGTTTTATCAGGGTGGCATCTTCTCAGATGATCTTGCAGTTTAGATGGTTTCATAGCGTCATTGCCCAAAACTTTGTTGCATAAAAGGCACATAGGCGATTGTTTGTCCGGCAATGATGGAATGAAGCCAAATTTCAAATAATCAACACTGTACTGTCTACATTTCTTTTTAGATTCGGACATGGCATCAGTCATCTGTGGGCAAACTTAAATTATTTAAATAAGACAGAAAATCCAGCAGCTGTATATTAAAAATATTTTTTGATTTTTCCGAAAACATTCCATAATTCGAACATCTTCTTGCAACAATTAGCTCGAATTACGGAGATTGCACTGTAATTATATTACCGATTGCTAAAACTTTGAAAAAGAAACTATTGAGGAGTACTCGTGTAATTTTGCATGATTGAATGTTTAACTACTAATAACTAAAGTCATGATTGGCGTAATTTATCTATCTTTGCTAACTACGAGTACAAAACTAAAATTTAATAAAAAATAGTGTACTTACTTTTCTCCAGCACTCTCAAACAAAATAACACTGACTCACTATAATTTGTGTGATATATATACTATCTGTTTATATTTTTTAAAATATTTTCTTAGCACTTTTCTTTTCAAGATTCAGGAAACGAATAAACGTATTTGTCCCACATTCGTACTTTTATAAATAATGTATATGTTTTGATATTATAAGATAGTATGATGTAAGTAAATAGGTACTATCAGTGTATGTGTTGAGATCCACTATCGTGGACCCCCATATTCATTTCATGGACCCCCAAATTTTTTTTCGCTGACGTAGACCCCTTGCAGGTTCTCATAGACCCCTAGGGGTCGATATAGACCACTTTGGGAATCAATGATCTAAATAAATGTGCAATCACTGACAATGTTGTTTACACTCCCCTCAAGCATCATAATATACGCATCGGAATTTTCGCGACGCGATCCGTGACTCATTCGGAGAACTAGCGTCGAGTCGAACCTTGAACTCTGTCAGCCTGCTGACCTTATGCAGAATTGCGGCAAATTGAGCGCAGAGCCCCTCCTAATTTATTTATAGCCATAAAGCTGATTTGTTTGTTTAATAAAAGGCGGCGGCTGACAATAAAGGCAAATCCCGACAAGATAGATGTGTGGAAGAGATAAAAATGAACGAGTCACCATTTTTTTTTTGTCTAGTCGAGTGTAGAATGGTACGCCTTCAGACGAAATGATGATGCTGAAATACCTATCACGGCTCAGCTGGTTTTGATGAAATCTCTTCAAGCATTATGGTGGCCTTCGAATATTGAAGAGGAATCAGCATTCAGCGAAAGTATCGGGGCAACAGAACATTTTTACGAATCAACACTGGTTAAAGGCTGCTTCTGCCTATGATCAGCAAAGTGGTAGGGATTAAGGCGGCTCCGACGCAGTGAGTTTCAAGCCATTTACAAGGGTTCAGCTGCTTCGAAACTGACACTCCATTTTTCAAAATTTTTGGACGAATTTTATCTACTGTTTCGTGCTGCCAACCCTAGCATTGCGGCGCAATGTACGGACTAAGAAAGGACGTATTCAGATAATTTGGTGATACTTCTCGATTTTAAAGCCGTTTTAGTTCCCATGCCAGTGGCGAGGAAGTATTGTAACCGCGAAAAATTTCTAAAATGTGATGCTATGTTTTTTTAAGTCATATGACATCTACATCACGAAAAACTATATCACTCATCATCAACTTGGAAATTACTGCTCGGATTTTTATGAAATTTCCACACGGGGTTACTAGTATGCCAAAGCTTTGTAGTTTTAGTCCAATGGCAAGGGTGTTATAGGCAAAAAAGAAAAAGTAACAAGTGCTGAAACTCCGATTTGACGTTACAGGGGCTCCGTATCATTGACATAAAAAAATGTACTGCTTAAAAAGTGGAGGTTGGGGGATGGTGATTCTAAATGTTGCATCTTTGATATCAGTGAAACACGTTCTATTAATTATTGAGAAGCTTCTGTACAGTAGGGAAGAATGAATTCGGATATCACTCCAGTCAAGTATAGGGGAATTTAGCGTGGAACTTTAAAATTATAGATATGCCAAAGAAATATGTTTTTGAGAATGATCATTTGGTAGATTTTATACATGCATTTTCATTTAAATTTCATAACCCGTGAAATGTACCCATTTCGGGGTTACCTTTTGTGTTCTGCAGTTTGTAATGTTTTTCTGGATATAAGCATGCCATAATTGCCTAGGGTGCTATCAGAGCTTTTTACAAAATTTTGTCTTTGCGCAAGAATTATGGTGGGTTGAAATGCTCACTATTTGTGCTCAACTTCTTGACATTTTAAAAAGATCCTAATGGATAAAATCGAAAAAGTGGATCGTTAGCACTCTGTGGACTTTGTTTTTAACACACTGCAAGAGTTTAATTTCGAAATAATAAAAAATGAAACGTAAGCTGGGAAGTGCAAATCGGTTTTTGGGCGAAATTTGTTTACTGTTTCGTCCTGCCAGTCCCAGCGACGCGACGGTGCGTTCCGACTAAGAAAAAATGTATTCAAATAATTTGATATCTTTAGTAAAATAAATTCAAGAACTCAAATTCAAATTCGTTTATTCATATCAATAAACACAATTATGTTTACAAGGGGCATGTGGTACATGGTAACAATTGAATGGGGGTCATAAAAATATCTTATGCCGTCAAAATAAGAAGAAACAGTTAGGTAGTTTTTGCAAAGCAATAAACAGGTAGGCTTGTACCTTTCTTGTCTACTGTAATAGGTAGAAGGAGGCGATGCTGCCAGAAATGGATGTGCGCGATCAATAAACAAACCACAAGACTGAACTGCGGTGTCCAATGATTTTTGTATTGCCTTTTTTATTGCCTTACTAGAAAACTCTGTTGGGTATATGATGGAGTTTACTAGAACTTTACAGCTTGTTGTCTGCCTTCTTCTACAAACTTCACCAAATCGAGACGCTGTCAACCTTATTCTCCGATGAAGGCGCCACAAAGTATAGTCCTGTGATTTGATGACTTGTTCCATCTGCAAAATCTCGTCGTCACTTTTTTTAAGTTTCCCTAAAAATTCTTGCTTAGCAACCTCAAATCAATATCGTTCATGTCAGGTCTTTGACAGAAATCGCCATAAAACTGTTCATTTTCTCTAAACTCACTGCATTCGTAATTAAAATGGTCGCATATGACCTTTTATTGTCCATTATCAACCTTGATAAAAAAAGGCACTCAAGAACAATCACACCAACAAGAGTACAGCACAACAATATCGACGAACAGTAACAAGGGAAGAAAAATATTAAATGATGCTGGGTACCAAAATAGGAAACGATTTACAGGCTAAATCGCTAATCGAAATCCGACTCTGTTTTTATAAAAATTTACCTTGGTATGCACCCGCAGTCATCCTTTCCTCTTTTAAAGTAGCGCCGACAACCGTCTGGGGCCAGCCCACCGTCGTTTCCTTTTCACCCCCCCGTTACCTCAGGAGATGGTGCTCGTGATTGTAGGATCCCCGTTAAGGAGATTTTTAAATATCTCGAGCATCACCATTTAATTAAGAGCCAAAATGGAGAATGCGTTAGCTGTGGCATGGTGCACTCCTAACATTATATATATTTGGGCATACGTGTACATATTGTATATAGTTCTGGTGAATTTCAGTTTAGTTAGGTAGTTATATTTTCTTTTTGAAGACGTATTTTAGGTAGCGCACATAACATCGTGCTCTAAATGTACTGGCGAAGACAAAGTGTAAGAGTAGCCTAGGCTAAACCTAGATAACCCACTCATATAATAAAGGCGTTATTATTATCATCATTTACATTCCTTGCTACTTAAAGAGGCTTTCTATTTCCTCACCTACACAGCTTCGCGGAGGACAAAACTTTACATGCGGGCATTTGATAAGGTTGAAATACAGAAAACAAAGCTGTAAGCTCCTGGAAGGTGTTACTGCCTGGGAATGAAGTAGGCACCTTCAGTTTATTGCTCCTAGTTTATTCAACTAGAAAATGGCGTCAAGTAGGTTGACTTCTCACACAATGCTGTCATCATCATAAAGGATTATGTTCAGCACAAGGGAAGCCCTCTGAGAAAAAAGTTAGTTGCGAGAACAAAATTAAACTAATCAAGTCAGTCCACCGAATTATTCAAAAGACATTTTTTCCCTGCCCTACCGGTAGTCCTCTGGCAACATACCCTCTCCCCGATACTGACGGCACAACGCGTCAGACGCGGCAGCGCAGCAGTGAGGCCAGAACACTTACCAACACCCGCACTCTCGCCAGTGATCCCAGACACCAGAAGCAGTGACGCGTATCGAAAGAATTAAGTGCGTAGAATTATCGGGGTTGGAAGTTTAAAAATATGCAAAAACTTCAAAAAATTGCGATACACTCTCCTCCACCCCCCTTAAAACTAATGATCAGGATCCTCTGGCACGTCAAAACGCGAAGCTTCAGGGGTTTTACCTTTTTGTTTTTGTCCTTTTTCTCTGCTGCCACTGAACCGATTTTCCATTTTCGTCTTCGACACAGTAGTAACCTTGTGTGAAAATTTCATCAAAATCCGAGTGGTACCTTCCAAGTTATAGCCGGGCTAAGGAAATCAGTGACATAGTTTTTCGTGATGTACATGTCATATATCATCTTTAAAACAATATTTCATTTTCGAAATTTTGCGAGATTACAATAGATACTTCTTCGCCAGTAGGCGTGGGAAGTAAAATGCAATACCTCATTTTCGAAATTTTTAGTCATTACAAAATATCCTCGCCAGTGACATAGAAAGTGAAAAATGTACCAAAATAACGCCACAGCTTTCAGAGCCCGTGTCTTAGGATTAAAATCGTCAAGGATAGTACGAATACGCCTGGTCAATGCCACCAGCAGTTGAAAAGGAGCTTGGTTATCTTGTTTTGGGGGCAGAAAGTACTCTTCACTTCACTATATACAATGTCCAATATCAAGGCATGATCCAACCTCGAACACAGCACTAATAGTCGGAGTTAAGAAAAATACACTTTGATTTTCCGAGCATTAATCCGTGTTACCTCTGCGTTCTATGCCCACAGATATACCCACCAGAACTCAATTCTAACACGGTCAAGGCCTATATATCAAGAATGGTGTGATCGCCTTTTTGTTCCCACAGTACAATCTGCAAAACTCAGATCAGCAAATCTCCGAATTTTGGTATTTAGGCTCCGCCTACACGACTGCTCCAGTAAAGAAAACATAGTGGTATGGGGCATCTTCGGAATCCACTAAACGATGTTGAGTCAAAGTTCAAGTTTCAAACCTATTGTAGACTGAAATACGTATATCACAAAGCATTCAAATCTCCTTTTTAAAGCCGCCACTGGATACGTACACTATTAGATATAATCCAATGAATACTATCCACGTACTCGCTCTATTTATAAATCGAGATTCGATGTTATTAAAAAGTGCCACATGCAGCGGCAATTGTTCTCCGACGAGAGGAGATAACATTTCATTTCTATAAATAATCTCTGTCGCAGTCAGCCAGCTCGTTCTCCTTCTGTGAGAGTTGGCGTATTATAGACAATGAGTATATCAGTGGAACGAGTTATTCACAGTCCACTGATTTGACCTAAATCCGATCGCGCCACTGGAAATGAGACACAGGCGCAGAGAATTACGTTCATTTTGTTCGGATTAGAGGGCTCATTCAAAATAGACAAGGCGTAAATGGAACCGCTATATAAAATGTTCGCCTTCCTGAGAGATTTAGAATAAACACCAATTTAGTATCCACTAACAATTAATTTTTCCTCACCTTAGGTTCATTCGCTCATTTTAAATTAAACATCCGCCACGTTCTCTTTAAAATTGAATGTGTACTAGTTGAAAAGTTAAAGCTCCAAGAAATAAATATATGTACAAATGGGTATCTTTGCGGAGTTGAAACCGAAAATATTATTAATTAGTAATACAGGGTGACGGGAGACCAGATGCGGAGCCGGTGGGGGGAGATAGTACAAGCCAATCTGAGTCGATTTTACCATAGGAACTACTGTCCGAAAATTAGCCGTTTTCGAATAATTCTAATTTTTGAGATTTTATAAAATTAACGTCCTTTATACGTTAACCAAGTCATAAAACTTGAAAATTGGGTGTTTCATTTGATATTTTTTTTTTGTTTTACAATAAGAATATTCTAAAATAGGAAAATTGATACTCAAATGTACATTATTGACGTTATCTCACGCAGTAAGCTTCAAAATAGTTCAATTTTTGTCAAAAAACATCTTCGTTCATCTCAAAAACTCAATTTACTAGAAACAATCACCTACACATTTTTCGTGCAAAACAATTTTAACCCTTTGTGTCCGGAATTAAATAATATTAGGATTTTCACTTCATAAACCTAATTCCGAACCTAAAGGATGTAAAATTTTGTGAAAAAATGTATTACACATATCTTTTTGATGAAGTGGTGGTCACCCGAACGAACCAGTAGGACCACCAAACAAAAACTTTTACCAAAGAAACAAAGCATTATCTTTCCACAACATGAGGCTAATCGACATTATGATATGCAAGAAAACAATTTCTCTTGTCATTCAGGCATAAACCTACATCGCAAATCGTGCAACTCCACATATTCCTATGAGCTTCCTTTTTTGTGCTGCAGATGGCACATCGTCTGGAAGTTCCATATATAGGCATGTGAGCAGATTTTTCTGTCCTTTTTTCAATGAGAACGTATTTTTTATAATGATTTATGGGTTCCATTGATTTTGGACCTTTTTTCTTGGTAATCCAAGTCCTGAAGAGAAATTTATCCTGAACTGTTTCAAATCGAGAGTCGAACCGCAGCAGCGTTTTTGAAACAAAATGTACGCGTTGACTACCGTAGTAGCGACAAAGTGACAAACTATCCTATGGTACCACTTCTTGCTTTTTCGATCTATCGCGCAGCATTCTTTTAGCATGTCCGCCTTATCGACGGCACCCATATGTTTATTGTAATCCACAACCAAAGACGGACAAGTTACCTGTGACACAGTTCCATCTTTATACTTTCTATTGATTGTCATGGTAATTTGACAAGAAATAAACAGGTTTTTTGTCTTTCCATTTTAGACATACCAACATATCATTTGTCATTCTCCAGTCATATTGGCCTCGCGCTAGTTTTTTATCATGGATAAAGTCATCTGGCAAATATTTTTTCCTTTTCTCAAAGTGCCACAACCACATAATTCCATTTTGTTTCAAGCAGCTGAGCAGTGGAACACTTGAAAAATAGTTGTCAAAAAAAATTCTATAATTTTGTTGTTGCAAATCTCTTGTCAAGTCTTTGACTACTCTTCCTCCTAAATATTTTTGTGGAAAGCCACCAATGTCCATCAGCCCGCACCCAAACTTTGTATCCACTGCATTTATTTTTTTCTGTAAAAAAAAATAAATGACCGTTTACAGTCCTAGTGGTTACCTCAAGAAACCACTACATATTACATGGAACAAAACCCAGTCAGATGGTAAATTGATCAATTGAGTCATTTCAATTTTCACTCAGTGTGTTCACGTTTACAAACAGCCGAAAAAAGACACACGCGGAACCTTCGCAGTGGATAAAGAAACATCACGGAATACACACTTCCTCGCACGGGCCGTCAATTTTTTTCCCGATTGATGTCACTAACGGTAACACTTTTAAACCGCGGTAAGGCTACCCGACCAGTAGGACTAAAATTACGTGATTTAATATAGGTGGTTACATGGATCGACCAGTAGAACGGAATGGGTTAAAATATCTACGTTTCATTACCTTTCAAACGAGGTATCAAAGTCACAAACCGGTTTAGAAATGACAAAGATATAAGTGAAAGAAACAGGTAGAGCCGCGAACATCGGACTTTGCCACGGGAATGGTGTGATAAGTAAGACTAGTCACCCCTCTCCCTCCCTCGCTTCAATCTGCTCTTGCGATTTGTTGCGTTCGGATGTGTTTGTTTGCTCGCTGTTTTGATGTTTCTAAAGACTTGGCTCTTGTTGGACTTCCGTGTGCGATTCTTTTCCTGACGACCTAGACTGTACCCTGTTTTCTGTGATTCCTTACGACTTGGCTGCTGTGTGACTTGATTGTTCGTTGATCTACCTATCGATGAACAATGGTTGATGAACAAAGGAGGCGGCCGTTCAGTTTCGAAGAATATGCCGATATCCTTTTCTACTTTTCTACTATGGAGATGCCAGAGGCAATGCTGAAGAAGCTCGTCGTGAGTATGGGGAAATGTTTCCTAATCGTCGCCTACCTGACGCCCGCGTTATTTAGGCAAACGTTCGGTCGGGTTTCGAGAGCGCGGTACCGTCGTAAGATAACAAGGTAAGTTTGCATCATTGATAATTAGTCATTCAGTAAGGCCTATGTAGAGTCTTTTAGGTCTGTGGGCTGAACTGATGATATTGTAACATAGTTGTTTTGATACAGTTGATTGAACTTCTTAAGTACGAGTTTATTCATTTAATTTTAACACGAGCATCTACACAGCTCTGAAGATGGAAACATTCACACGTTGTGTATCGTGTTTTCTAAATAATATTTTGCCAGCTCTAGCTCATAGTCTTACCGCTATGTTTATTAGGTAACAATTTCCTACAAAAAACTGTTGTTATTTGTTTTTTCATTTTAATTCAGGTGATGCAGGTAGACCTCGACATGATGTGGAAGAAGAAGAAGAAATATTAAATATTTTCCAAATCCAATCTCTCTCTGCTCGCGCTGTGGCTCGACGAATAGGTTTATCCCAATGGTAAGTGTGGTATGTTTTGCATGAAAACATATTCCACCCTTACCACTACACACCTGTGCACGTCATAGAGGAAGGAGATCCCATGAGGCGCATGCAACTTTGTCGTTTTATTTTAAACGCTGATGTTGAAGATAGCAATTATTTAAGAAAAATTCTATGGACCGGCGAATCAAAATTTGATCAAGACGGCATAACAAACTACCACAACGCTCACTGTTGGCGTGAACGTGCATATTAAGAGACCAAAAGGATCTCAAATGCGATTTTGTCTGAATGTCTGGATGGCCATTATAAATAACTGTTTGGTAGGACCACATTTCCTACCTGACAACTTAAATGGAGAAGCCTACGAAAAATTCTTAAGAAATGTTCTATTTGAATCACTTGAAGACGTGCCGCTACACACAAGACACGGAATGATTTTTCAGCATGACGGGTGCCCAGCACATTTCAGACTAAGTGTTAGAAATTTGTTAAATGAGCAGTTTCCGAATCGATGGATCGGTAGACGCGGACCAATCCCATGGCACGCAGTCCCGGTCTCACACCTATGAACTTTTTTGTGTGGGGTCGCATGAAAGCTTTAGTATACTCTGATCAAAATCCTGTACCCACAATAGAAGATCTCAGAAACAGGATAATACATGCAGCACAAGAAATTCAAGCCTCTCTTAGGAATTCGGCGGTAGTAAAATCCGCTGTCATAAGAAGAGCACGTGTGTGCATTAGAAATGGAGGGCGCCATATTCAAAATGTATTATAAAAATAAAAAAATGTAGTTTCAAACAAATTATCCCGTATTAAGGTATGATTTTGTGTAGTATTTTATTGCTTGTTCCTTTTATAATAGTCATATTTTTGCCTATTCTCAATCGATTTGTGATTTTTATACCTCATTTGAAAGGTAATGAAACGTAGATGTTTTCTAAATATATTGTATGAAAAATTTGTATGCGACTTTTTCTAGTAAAATGAAGCTTTTGAGATGAACGAAGATTTTTTTAACAAAAATCGAACTATTTTGAAGCTTACTGCATGAGATAACGTCAACTATGTACATTTGAGTATCAATTTTCGTATTTTAGAATATTTTTATTGTAAAACCAAAAAAACACCCAATTTTCAAGTTTTATGACTTGCTTAACGTATAAAGGACGTTAATTTTATATAATCTAAAAAATTAGTATAATTCGAAAACGGCTAATTTTCGGACAGTAGTTCCTATAGTAAAATCGACTCAGATTGGTTTGTACTATCTCCCCCCACCGGCTCCGCATCTATTTTCCCGTCACCCTGTATAACATTTGCTCGTTCGATCACAGAACTGTCTGTTGGAACTGTATCCCAGTTCGCATTGTCAGCCGGGTCACCACTGCGGCCGCTAGATGCCGCAGATTCTGGCGCTATAGTAGATATGGTCTACTCGCCATTGAACAAATTAGTTATATAGTTTTCGTTCGTCTGATCACAAATGGCCCAGCATATTGATCCTGAGGTATTGGATAATCTATATCAACTTTGATAAATCGAACCACCGCAATTATTCTAGGTAGAGCACTGACTTTTTCGCTAGAAAAAAATTATGTTACAATATTTTCTCCCTATTCTCCCCAATACTTGATATTGTCGCTGCGATGAATGCTACTATGGTGAAACACCAAAACCTGGTAATTGTAGAATGAAAGAACGTAAAGGCAAGATCTGTCAGAATAAAAACATCAATACCAGTTGTAAGAAAGCATGTATCGGAAACGGCATGGGGTTACATGCGAGGAAGTCTCAATATTGCATAGAGAGGATAACAGTTACAGAAGAAAGGTAGAGGAATCAGCTTATATAGAATTAAACAATTGTCTTTCTAGTTTCTCTGTGGACTGTGACCCAATTCGGCTGAGTATTCTTGAAGGAATGATTTGAATGACATGCTGCAAACAGATCCTAACTTTTACGCTTCCGGGGCTTTTATTATGGCTTATTGGATCTGAAACGCGCAGATGTTTGAATTCACCAACTCAAGGCCAAATTGTTGCGTTTTGCATGATTTCCTCACAAGACAAACAAGAAGGCTCATTTTAGATGTCGAAGTACTATTTCTTCCATTTCAGATCCATGAACAATGCAGATGCAGCATCAGTAGTCGAATATTGAATATCAATTAACCGATCTGTTGTGCCACGGTTCATCTGTGTGGCTTTCCGCTTTTTTGGAGGGCGTTTAGTGTTTTTGGCGTGTTTAGTACATCAAAAAACAAGCTCATGTTTGCTTGTCGGTTTGGGAGAGCGAATGTGCTTTGGGAACAGTAATGCCCAGACGATGCTGGGCTTTTCTGGTTTTACGCGGTGCCATCTTTGAATTGTAATGATGTGGTTTGATTCGACCAGATAATCTCAGATAATTCAACTACGCAGAAAGGCACCAAGTGCTCGGAAATTATTCAAGAACGAAGAAGATATTACGAAATTTTCCAAAACCGACAACTCTGTTTCGTCTTCCATATAATCTTTTAAATTTCATTCAATCTCTAGCGATACTTTCCCAGTAACTTCGAAGTTGAGTCATTTATTTTAACAGTGAGTAGATCTGATCAAAAGAAATGTTTTTTTCCTTTACCATTTTTCTGGTAAAATTAAAGTAACAAAGTTATAGCCCTTTTTAAAGTTTGAGTACCGCCCTGTCTCAATAATAATATTATGTGCTCGAGTTTGGCAACAACGGATATAATCCGCCTTATCGGTTCATCGCATCGGAAACAAAAAAGCGAAAGAATTTGGAACGATGCTTTTACAATTATTTTATTCAGTTGTATACAGTCAGTGTCAGTCGGTAACGCGTGAGTGAATAGTGGTGTCTGTTGCGTGGCTCAAACGAGATAAAAAATGGCACTTGTTTATGCGGATCGGTTTCCCAATCGAGTGCAACCAACCCCTCGTGCCTTTGTTAATGTAGTACAACGGGCTCGTGAATCAGGTGACTCAAGACCTCACAGGGGACGGCATGCCGGTGCTCCAAGACCTCACGATCAAATACAGGTCCGCACTGAAATACTTGTCGGGAGGATTCTTTATAAAACAAGGTGAACATTTTTATTTTTTTTATTTTTACACACATATTTTGGTTTATCTTTCTTCTACAATCATTATCTGAAAATTAATGACTCAACTTCAAAGTATAGAGGAGCCAAATATTACCGCACAAACCGACAAAAACGAAAAGTACAAAGCCATATATCACGCAAAAGACATAGTGCTCCAATTTTTTTGTGATTCCAATAGTTCCCCTCCGATTGAAGTAAAAAATTACGTATGCTATAATTCACACAGCTTCTAAGGGCTTTATCTGTACGCCAATGCAATGAATTCAGTTGCCATTAACTGGTATTGAAGATACAATCGATAACAATTTCCCGGATTTGTACCTACAAACGAATAAAAAAATTCTGGGAAAATCGCTTTCGAATTCACCACTTCTGTCATGTCATTGTTATGGACGGATACTGGTGAACAACCGTTCAATATTTGACAACGAATTTTATGTATTTCCGATTTCTGTTAATATGGAATGCCGTGGAGTGGCAGGTATATTATAGCACTTCATCGAACATTCTATGGTGATAGCACATTGACACATTTTATTCCCATGGTAGTGTATCGCTAAATCAATTACAATGATGGAGAAGATAATGGAAATAAGGAATAAATTTCAATTCTCCACCAAATCTAAATACACTAGTCAACTTCTGTGATGATTTTCATTCCATTTCACATTATTTAGTCAGTTGAAGTTGAGTCATTAATTTTCAGATAATGATTGTAGAAGGAAGATAAACCAAAATATGTGTGTAAAAATAAAAAAAAAATTAAAAAAAAAATTTACCTTGTTTTATAAAGCATCCTCCCGACAAGTATTTCAGTGCGGACCTGTATTTGATCGTGAGGTCTTGGAGCACCGGCATGCCGTCACCTGATTCACGAGCCCGTTGTACTACATTAACAAAGGCACGAGGGGTTGGTTGCACTCGATTGGGAAACCGATCCGCATAAACATGTGCCATTTTTTATTTCGTTTGAGCCACGCAACAGACACAACTATTCACTGACACTGACTGTATACAAATGAATAAAATAATTGTAAAAACATCGTTCCAAATTCTTTCGCTTTTTTGTTTCCGATGCGATGAATCGATACGGCGGATTATATCCGTTATCGCCAAACACGAGCACATAATATTATTACTGAGACAGGGCGGTACTTAAACTTCCAAAGGGCTATAACTTTGTTACTTTAATTTTACCAGAAAAATGGTAAAGGAAATAAACATTTCTTTTGATCAGATCTACTCACTGTTGAAATAAATGACTCAACTTCGAAGTCACCCTGTATAATAATAATAATAACGCCTTTATTTATTGTACGGGTGAGGGACAAAGATAGTGAAGTTTAGCCTAGGCTACGCTTACACTTAACTATCTTTGTCAGTACATTTAGAGCACGATGTAATGTGCGTTGCCTTAGATGTTATAAAAAAAAATATAGGTATAACTAAACTATACTATAAACTAAAATACACAACTATATACAGTATGTACATGGATACATATATAACTTTGAAGTTGAGTCATTAATTTTCAGATAATGATTGTAGAAGGAAGATAAACCAAAATATGTGTGTAAAAATAAAAAAAAAAATTACCTTGTTTTATAAAGTATCCTCCCGGAAAGTATTTCAGTGCGGACCTGTATTTGATTGTGAGGTCTTGGAGCACCGGCATGCCCTCCCCTGTGAGGTCTTAAGTCACCTGATTCACAAGCCCGTTGTACTACATTAACAAAGGCACGAGAGGTTGGTTGCACTCGATTGGGAAACCGATCCGCATAAACATGTGCCATTTTTTATTTCGTTTGAGCCACGCAGCAAACACCACTATTCACTCACGCGTTACCGACTGACACATTGACTGAATAAAAACATCGTGATCAGCGTTTCAAATTCTTTCGCTTTTTTGTTTCCGATGCGATGAACCGATAAGGCGGATTATATCCGTTGTTGCCAAACACGAGCACATATTATTATTGAGACAGGGCGGTACTCAAACTTCTAAAGGGCTATAACTTTGTTACTTTAATTTTGCCACAAAAATGTTAAAGGAAAAAAACATTTCTTTTGATCAGATCTACTCACTGTTAAAATAAATGACTCAACTTCGAAGTCACCCTGTATATATATATATATATACATACATACACATATACATATATACATCCATAGACACCTATAATATTTAGATACATAAAGGGTGGTCCATTTAAATTTTTTTTTTTAAAAATGCTATAAAAAGAAAACTACTAAATATTTTTCCAAATTTTTTTTTTTATTTGAAAGTACAATCCTTCCGATTAAGTATGGAATACAACATCATTTAAATGACTGCCGCGGCTGGCTTTGCAGTAGCCCATACGGTCAGTCCAATTTTTGGCTTCATTTTCAAAGAAAAATGGGCCAATGATGCCACCAGCCCAAAATCCGCGCCAAACAGTCACTCGTTCTGGATCCATTGGCTTTTCTTCGATTGCGTGTGGGTTCTCTGAACCCCAAATGCGGCAGTTTTGCTTATTAACATAGCCGCCAAGATAAAAATGCGCTTCATCTGAAAAGATGATTTTTCGACCAAAATCAACATCTTCATCAAGTTGATTGCAGGCCCATGAAGCGAAGCGAAAACGCATTGGATGGTCAGTTGGCTTGAATTGCTGAACCAATTGAACTTTGTACGCCTTCATACCAAGGTCTTTATGCAAAATTCGACCTAATGATGTGCGTGAAATGTTCAATTGTTGAGAACGTTGGCGCGTTGATGTGCTTGGAGACTCTGCCACACTCTCAGCTACAGCATCGATATTCTCGGGTGTACGCACCGTTTTCGGTCTTTCACGTGTTGGTTTGTCAATAAGAAGACCAGTTTCACGAACTTTTTGCACAAAATACCTCACATACGGTGCTGACGGTGCTTCATTTCTTCCCATTTTTGCACGTAATTTTCGGACACAATCTGCAACATTACCACCACTTTCGAAATATTGTTTTAATATTTCCCAGCGTTGTTCAAGCGAATACACAACCATTTTCGTTAATCGGAATGATATGACTGATGTTCTGTCAAATCAGATGCGAAATAAGTCTTGACATATCCCAAAAAACCAGTAACTCAAAAAAAAAACGATAGATGGACCACCCGGTATATACATACGAAAAGATACTGCACCAATATCAGGTAAGGGTAAATACAAATTGTTTTATTTGTTTACGGAAATTTGCAGGAGAAATTTCCTTGTATTTACCTGGTAAAGCATTGTAAAGTATGGCAGCATTATACGAAAAACAACGCTTGAAAAGTGTCATAGAGTGAGGCGGTATTCTGATTATTTTAGGGTCTCTTATGCTCCTGCTATGAACTTCATGACTAAATATACTCTTATCTCTCAAATAAGCGGGCCTTGACGTAGCTATCAACTTGTGCAAAAATATTAAGTACTTGTACTCAATTATCTTGCCAATTTTTAGCCATTTCATACGATGGTACTTATCTCTAACATGGTCAAATTATTTGTCAGCCGGTTCTTCATGAACTGGTCGAGACATGGATAGTACAGAATATCGCAATAATTTAAGATTGACATAACAAGAGACACAATTTTTTCCTCAATTTATAATTTAGAAGATGGCGATTGGCAAACAATGCTCTCATTCTGGCATATGTCTTTTTAGTTAGTGACATGGCATGGCCCATAAACCTTAATTTGCTATCTACTTCAACCCCTAAAATCTTAGCTGAATGTGTTAGTTCTAACAGTGAACCATTTAGATGCACTTTAAATGAATTTTCCAAATTTCTTCTCCTTGCTTCTGAGCAAAATAGTAATATTTGCGTTTTATCTCGATTTATTGTTAGATTGTGGTCACTTGAATATTTTTGCACTTTGCTCGGATCCTGCTCTAATAGAACAGCAGCATCTTGCGAACAAGAGGTGTCAAAATAGTGTATAAGTTGAGTGTCATCAGCAAAAGCTTGTAAATCAGAATGTGCGACAGATTTGTGCAAATCAAAAGTGTATATCAAAAACAATACAGGACCTAGTATGAAACCCTGAGGGACGCCCGATGGTATTACGCTGACTCCAGACCACCTGTTGCCCACAGAGACACACTGTACGCAGCTGAAGATAGTTTTTAAAAAACTGAACACTCACATTATCAAGTCCAATATAATGTAATTTGGAAAGCAAGAGTTGATGATTGATCTTATCGAAAGCTTTAGAGTAATCTATTGAGACTAGAGTTACCGCCATCTTTTTGCCCATAGCTCGGATCACATTATCGCACAGATTCAGTAGCGCAGAGGTTGTACTGTGCTGCTTTCTAAATCGTGATTGATTAAGAGAAATAATACCATTGTCTTCAACATACAATTGTATTTGAAACTGCACCGCCTTTTCTAAAATTTTAGATAACGCAGGCAATAAACTTATAGGTCTAAGATGCCTAACATCAGTTGGCTTAGAGATTTTAGGTGTTGGTAAAATTAATGCATTCTTCCATTCTTTGGGAAATACCCCTTTCTCAATATAAATGTTCACTATGTGCAATATATGATAGAATATTACCGGTAAACTAATTTTAATCATCGTTATTGACAAAGTATCAAGGCCTTTTGCATCTGATTTTAAATTATTTATAATGTCAAAAATCTCCTGGGGACTTAGAATTTTCAAGGAAAAAGATTTTGTGGGATTCAACCCATTGTTTTTAAAAAACCTGTATGTTTCTTCCGGTACACTGTCAGCACTATAAACAGACATAAAATAGTTGTTTATAGTATCTACGTCATTTATGTTTTCTGGCAGGAAAGGGTTACTGCGAGAGTTTATACTAAAATTCTTGTTTCAAACATCTAGACTGAATCATTGAAGGCAATAATGTATTTTGAAAATGATAGCAGCGGCAGTCGGAGAAATATGTAATTAATAACGTATTCATATTTGCCAGGTTGAAAGCAGTGTCGTTTCAGGGAAAAATGGAGATGAATGAACGTGAAACTTATGATATTTCGAAAACTTTACTTAAAATGTGAGATAATGTAATGGCACAGTAAATACCTGTGAAGGAGGAAAAAAACTAAAAGAAACGCTAATATTTGTAAGCCGCGCATCCCATTGTAGCACATTCTCAGTACATCGAGCACTAATGAGACGTGTACTTCAGCCATACGCAGGGAAAGAGGCAGCGAGCATTTATTGTTTATTTATATCAAACAGGTTCTGTATGTGGATAACTATTTTGAGCCAAAGTCTTTAAAATAATTTCCCCGAAAAAGCAACGAGGTCTGTATTTCTATAATGTAAAGTTACGGAAGCTACTACTTGGATTTGAAAGGTGTTCTGAGATAAAGCTACGCATGTATCATTGTTAAAAAATACTCTTTCACCAATAATAACGAAAGCATACGTGAAAAATAAAAAATTTCAAGACGCCAACATACATTTTTCGGTGTTTTCGGAATTGGTGATCAATTTAAGGATAACAGTTCATGCGGGAAAATCCTAAACTCATTTTTTGGTGTATTTTTGTTTTATGACCACGTCAGGGGATAGTAAAAATAATTTAGATTGCTCAAAGATCATTTTATAATTACAGATATAGCTAAAAATGCCTAGCATTTATGTGCAACTAAAATGCCATAGAGTCGCATTTCGCCAATTTCAGTGTATATGAATTTGTAAATTTCGAATCTCTTGAAAGTCGTTTATGGCAAGAATTATAGACAATAATGTGTAGGAAGTACTGAGTCGATCTACATAACTCCAATTTAGTTCCTATATATACAATACTCAAAAAAGTGGTCCGTCGTTTAGAAAAAATTGAATGGTCGTGATCAAATAAATTATTTGTGTGTCATGCTGAAGACTTATTGAACAGTGATTCCTTTGTTGCGTGCCACCTTAAAATTTTAAATAACACTTTTACCCTAAACTATGGTATTTATCGATCATTCTGATTATCCTAAACTTCAGCTTGCGAACTTACATACTTTGTAGACGTAGTAGTACTTTATTTGTGTTACGTACACAGAAATATACATACAAACATAATGTATAAATGTTATGTGGGGTTGATACACGGTTGTAGTACTTGTTCAAAAAACCGAATAAGAATAACTAATACGCAGTTTGTTTTAATATAAACTCAATACTCACATACTCTCACCAAAAGGATGGACATACTTACCTGAAACAAAAAAAAAACATGAAATAAAGATATCCGGTATAGTAACTGCAATGTTCATACACGTTTGAATTACGCTAACACTATAGTTTTTACAGGGTTATCCTAATTGTGATTTTCTTTTTCTTTTGGCGATTATCGAAAAACTGCACCGTCTTGAAGATTAACAACACTTTTGTTGGCAGACATAAGGTTGAAAACTTTTAATATACAGAAAACTGTTAAAAAAACTGAATACCTTCTTATAGAATACAAAACTCCAGCCTCCTCGACACTGGTCACCTGAATCTTAAAAAATAAACAGATCAGGGTCTTTATGGACCTACATACAGCAACTTCAAAACGGCTACTCCTTAATGTATAACTTATGCAAATAAGTATAAATATATAAATGAACTCCTTATTTCTGTGGAGTCATTTCCAAACTCCATAAAACGTGGAAGAATTGAGAAGTCGTGCAATTGCTGAATGTAAAATGTTGTTTTCAAAACTGTTGCATACCCTGTAACTTGCGAAAAATAGTCTGCTGCGGAGTTGCAAATAATCATTAATCTTCTGCCACCTCTGACGACGTATAACTGCACTTTATTTTCAAATTTTACTGAACCAAAAATTAATATCTTATTAGACTCGACCAACTTGGTCAAATTAAGATGCATCTAATTAAGAAGGTCTTAACGATATCATCCTCGTTGACAGGGCTGTGATAAGTACGGCAGAGTTTTTTTAATCAGATTGCAGCATTGCCGATTTTCACCCGCTGAAACAGAAATGAGTTCCGTTGGGAATATGAAAATTTTATGGTGTCTGAGTAGAAAAATGGATAACGAGAAACGGCTAATAAGCTTGAGCATGAGAGACGGTGCAGTGATTGGACATAGTGCAAATAATAATTAAGAACCATATTCGCAGTCGACACTTAAGGGATATCTGAAACGAAATGAAATACGTCCATTTTTTCATCTTAATCTTTTATCGAAACTTAAAAATTATGTATCAGAAATAACATCAAGCAAATGTCCGCCTCTGGAAGCCGCGCAAACCTGAGCCCGTTTGATTACATTTTCCATCTCTTTGCCACGCCTAAATATTAAACTTATATGTATGTTAGGTCTTCTTTGTCATGCGCGACCGAGATGTCCTCAACTCTGGTCAGAAAGTGGCCAGTAGTGGGCACGTCACTGCGCAGGGGCTGCTTGCCTCGTTGCCAAAAATTATGGTAGTAAAAAAGCCCTAGAGAGAGAAAGAGTGTTTAAAAATCTACTCTACTCTCTGTCTGAGATAAAACCACTCATTGAAAACAATCGCGCTTGAAGCAAAGCCAAGTACATTTTTTGTACAAGAAAAGTAAAGCAAATGCAAAAAAAATATAAAAATGTACTAAAACAACCATTAAGACGCCACCTGCTGAAATGCGTGTATAAAAAAGCGAGCAATTTAAATCAGTCAGTTATACGTACATTGGCCACCCTGTATTTCATGGAAAGACATCAAAAGACGGCTGTTCATGGTGCGAACATAAACATCTAGAATGGAAGCTTCCGGAAATGTGAATGTGACAAAATATATGTCAGACCAGCTGAGACCGAAATAAAAAGAGATTCGAATAAATTTTGGGGCTTCTTAAACTCTAAGCGAAAATCAACAAAAATATCAAGTAGGATAATTTACAATGGTAATGAACTTTTGGAACCGAACGACATATTAGATGCTTTTGCGGATAACTTCTCCAAATACTACTCGTCTTCATCACCCGCCGAAGAAACTGATGACTTTTTCATGAGCAATGAACTACTACTCAATATTACTAGATTTGAGGATGATGAAGTTATCTTTGCCTTGAAGCAAATAAAACCTAAGATGACTACCGGACCGGATAATGTACCCGCTTTTATTTTGCGTCACTGTGCCTCTGTGTTGGCGTGTCCTTTGACCGTTTTGTTCAACTTGTGTCTTACCACCTGCACAATTCCAGAATTATGGAAGTATGTCCAATACACAAAAACGGCAGTAGGAATGATGTATCAAATTTTAGACCTATATCAATATTGTGCAATTTTTCAAAAGTTCTAGAGATATTAATATATAACAGACTATATCATCATGTCAGCAGAAAAATATGTGTTCAACAACATGGTTTCATGGAAGGGCGCTCAACAGTATCAAATTTGATGAACTTCACATACACCATAGCATTGACACAGGATTACCAACAGATGTGATCTAAACAGACTTCTCCAAGGCTTTCGACAGAGTTGCTATTGCATAAGCTGAAATCTCATGTATTATTCGAGTCTTTAATACAACTATTTAAGTCTTACCTCACTGGAAGAAATTAATTTGTGATATTTAATGGCATCAGATCGTAGCCAATTCCGGAGTACCACAAGGCAGTAACCGAGGGCCTTTATTGTTCGTCATATTTGTGAATGACGTAGTTAAGGCTGTTGGCGAGAATTGCTTAGTTTACGCTGATGATCTGAAGATGTTTTGTCGTGTAGTTAATGAATCACACTGTGATCAAATCTGGTTAGGTTGGATGCTTGGTGCTCACAGAACAATCTACCATTAAACATCAATAAATGTTACGTAATGTCTTACACTTTGAAGAAAAATCCTCTGTTATTTGACTATACCCTGTCAGGTACCTCTATTCAGAGTTCTTCACTTTGTGTGACTTAGGCGTGACATTTGACTCCCAACTAACATTCGTCAAACACATTGACAGCAAAATTTCCGAGGCAAACCGCATGTACGGCTTTATTGTAAGAATCTGCCGTGACTTCACTCAGAGTACCACTTTGAAGTTGCTGTATTATGCATATGTTAGGTCGAAGCTTGAGTATGCATTGCTAATTTGGAATCCGCATCATATTATTCATATAAGTAGGCTTGAATGTGTTCAAAGACGTTTCTCAAAATATTTGTCACTGAAAGTGGATGGCGTTTACCCGCCCATAGGTATACCTCATGATTCCTTACTTGAAAAACATCAGTCTTGAAACAAGGCGCACTTGGCAGTCAGTGATTTTTCTGTTTAAATTGATCAATAATGCTAGTGATGATTTAGCTCTTTTGGGTCGTTATCATTTAACGTACCTAGCCTGACATCCCGACAAAACGTTACGTTTTATTTACCTGCGGCACGGAACAAATTATTTACATTATTCCCCTTTGCATGTGATGTGTAGGAATTACAATTCTGCAAGTAACCGGATTGATATATTTAACTGCAGAATTGCAGACATAAAAAATACCATTGAGTACCCAGCATGTATCTTTTACACTTTGTAGTCTATTACTTATTATTGTCTTTTATATCTATGCTATGTTGTGTGTTTCCTCACACTGTAATTGGTATTCACTGTAGGGTGATGTAATCAATAAAAAATAAAATAAAAAATACCAACATCCAGTTCTAAAATTAGAAATAATATCATACTTCTGCCTCTTCAACTCAATACTTTCCCTTTAGAAACATTCGTGTGTGTCTTTGAATGTAGTTGATGATTATAAAATCTTATGAAATGTAGTTTGTGGATCTAGATTAAATCTCATCTCAAAAATTAGAGTAACATTGTCCAGCATCAACTATCATATACCGCGTCCCAAGTTTTATCGAAATTGATGTAGTTACAGAGTTTATGAGGCGACATAAATTACGATCGACAGAGAGGCGGATCGGCGGATTTGAGTGGTGTGGACGTCATATTTTTGCGGTAAGGCTTGTGATAAATTGTGTGATAAGGTGAACCGACGTATTTGAATGGAAGAATGATGTTCAAAAAAATTAATAGATCGTTTTAACGTGCTGATAAAGAAAATGAAAGGAGTAATTGTTTTTCCTTTTCTTCTATATCCATAGCTATAAGGTTAGCGAAGTGGGCCAAAACCAACTTCGTTAGAAGGGAGGAGCTTAAGGCTTAGGGAATGTAGTGGTGTCCATGAGGACTGAGGGCCCATCATGTGGCCTATGCGCCGGTTCCTCATGGTGGCTGGATGCTTCTAATTTTATTTTTTCATCCATTCGCAGATTCGATTAGAGAAAGGTGTCGTGGACCTCAAATACAACTGCGTAATGCGATAACACCAACGGTGGCGCCGGTTTAGAATAAGTCAGACGTGGGGTGGCAATTAGTTGCCGCGGGGTCAGGGATGAATTAATGATGCAATCACCGCTGCCGAGATAGCCTCGGAATTTCATTAGGGGACAGTCTGGAGGCCGACAGATAGGCAGAAGCGTCCCCCAGCCAACACTAAACCTTTCGGTCTACTCGGAGAGGCAGTGGAATTACTGGATACAATGCTTGTTGTTCCATTCTTCCAGCTAGTTATCTACCATCGCTAACGAACACTGAAGAACTATAGCGATGAACAAGAACCACAACATTTTTTTTTATTGATACTGATATTAGCTGCTATGGTGACCTGAAAGCGCCCATTTTCATGCTCTATGATGCCTGTATAATTATGATTGATCATCAGGGTTGTCTTATGCTTAGCTAAACTAGTAAAGCGCCATTCAATTCCATTTCACGAATCACAAACAAATGCCTTTCAGGTGAAACAACATATAGAAAGTAAACGAAAATGCAGGACTCTTTATTTTTACTCAAATGTGTTACAAAAGTGGTGGCCCCTATTATCAAGTGCAACTTGATTTACGTTTGTTTGGTGGACACTTTTGGCCGAGTCGTGTAGACTCTGTAATAGCGATAAGAATTTTCCGACTCGATTTTGGTGAATGTAGGTGGAATATTCTAAAATATTGAACTTATCGAAACATATTTATGCTCATCAGTATTATTGAAATTGAACTTTGAGATTTATAAAATGCATATCAAAAATATATGAGCAACCCTAAATGTGACCAGAAAATTATGAAACAAGTAAGAATGAACTTATATTATATATATTGTAATATAATCTTCTTGATTACGCTTTAAGAAAAATCGGTGAGTGTACAAATATAAAACAATGAGTTTCATTATCACTATCTCTAAGACACGATATTCGCTATAAATTGACAGTCTCATCCGCAAAATTACATTAAGACATTACCGAGTTTACCAACAGAGGTGTTAGACTTACTAAAAGAGAGCTACGAAAGCCTAATTTGATAATAAACTCACGATCCCAAAGTTAAAAACGGTTAAGTTGAAAAACGCTAGTCATAGCGACATTGCACCTTTTTTGTACTTCCGAACGAAATAAAGCCCATTTATTATTATTATTATCATTGTTATTTCTTTTTTCTCGTTGCATCTAATTATAGTAGTGTGAGGCTGGATTTTGGGTTCGTATTTATCAGACAGTTAGCAGTTTAATGACTGAAATGGTTTCAGCAGTTTTTAGCTTATGGATATCTTTATACTCGATGGTCTTTACTTTTTCAGACTCTGTCTCATCAATAGTATCGTCTTTTCGGTGTGTCACATCAATAAAAACCGCCGTTTGTTCCATTATACTGTGCAGTACGATATCTGGCCGATTGGCCATTATTTTCTTCTCCGTATGTATTGGCAAGATTGTTGGTTCTCTATAACTGGTCTTGGGTTGTACTGGTAGTAGGGTATTCCATCCTTTTCACTGATAAGTCTATAGCGGATAGTAAGTTCTTGATGTATTTATTATGTTCGCAGATAGATTATGCTTTTGCAAGTATCCTTTAATGGCTACATTGTGAATCAAGCAATGAGATGGTCTATAGTTTCAGATTCATATAAGCACTTCCTACAACGATCTCATACTAGTACCTCGATAAATTTCTTGCAGCTGCTAATTGCAAGTACCTGATCTCGAATAATAATAATAATAATATTTATTCACTCAATGTACAAAGATAACAAACAATATCAGTAAATAAATATAAAATCAAAACAGGCCCAATAGAAGGAATCGCCTGTACATGGACCAATAATTTAAGTTGAAACTGTAGAATGCAAATGACAAAAAAGGACAAAAATTAGCTACAGTAGATTATGTATTTAGTTGATGTTCGTATTTATGAGTTTATGAATTTCAGTCCTAGCTATAGAATGTAGCCACTTTTTTAAATTTCTTTTGAAACAATTTCCGAAACGTAAATCTTTTAAGTCCTTAGATATAATTTCATAAAATTTAGGCGCTAAATAGAGATACGATCGCTGCATTATAGATTTATACGATTGAGGAACTACTGTGCCACGAATTTTGATATAATGATTATGTTTAATTTTTTGGTCGGTGTTTACAAATTTATGGTAGTGAGTGGTACTGTGTAAGAAATACAGCTGTCTTATATCATACATTCGAACATCTGCGTATAATTTTTCAGTGGGATAAAGTTTCGGTTTTTTAAATATCATTTTTAGAATACTCTTTTGAAAAACATCTAAATTATAGATATGTGAGGAACATGCAGCTCCCCATGCTAATATACCATATGTGAGATGAGGCTCAATCAGTGCATGGTATAATGTTCGAAGATATTTTTCTGTCAATGTATTTTGTAGGATACAAATCTAACTTTCTTTAAAATATAATTGACATGGATGTCCCATCGTAAGTGGGGATCCAAGACCACTCCAACGTATTTTATGTTGGGCACTCTATTAATTTGCATTTTTTGATCATTAATGTTGAAGGAGAAATTTGTGTAATTTGGCAGATGTCTAGCATAAGATCCAAATGGTAAAAAATGTGTTTTAGAGTAGTTAATGCTTAATTTTCTACTGTTAAACCACCGAATAATTTTGTTAAAATCATTTTCAATTACATTTTTCAGATCAGACCAGTCAGTGCCTTCATATAATATTGCAGTATCATCTGCAAAACTAGTTATTTTGCCAACACAATTAATTTGGAAAATATCATTTAAATATATATTGAATAACAGCGGACCTAAGACAGTTCCTTCTGGGACACCACACTCAATATACATTTCTTTACTAAATGATCCTGATATCTGCACAGATTGTGGGCGATGATTTGACAAATAATTTTCGATCAGTGAGTACGCGTTTCCTCTGAAACCAACTCTCTTCAATGCTTCTAATAATAATTTATGATTAACTGTGTCGAAAGCATTGTTTAAATCAACAAAAATGCAGAATGAAGGGATTCTGTTATTAATATTTTGATGTATTTGATTTACAATTTTAGTTATTGCGTCCGATGTAGCCTTCCCTTCTGTAAATCCATATTGATTTTCACTTAAAATTTTGAATTTTGTGAGGTATCGAATCATTCTAGTAGATAAAACTTTTTCAAAAACCTTTGCTACACTGGATAATATTGATATTGGTCTATAGTTGGTAACATCTGTTTTTGTTCCTGATTTATGTATCGGTATTATATTACCTTTTTTAAAATTGAGGGATATATGCCAGATTCAAAGCATTTGTTGATTAGGTAAGTGAGTGGTTCTGTTATGTCCTCGGCTATAATTTTCAAATGCTCGCTTTTAATACCATCGAACCCAGGACTTTTCCGATTTTTTAAGGACATAACAGTGGTGTATACTTCACATTGCTCGACTTAATAAATGAGTTCAAAGTTCTTTTTGGAGGCTGAGTATTTTGTATGTTTGCTTGTATATTACTTGCTAAATTTTCGCCTATGTCAGTAAAGAATTGTACAAATTCATCGCATATCTGTTGAGTATTTTTTAATACTGTTCCCGATGTTGTATTTAACTCAGTGACACACTATTTAAATTTTGTTTTCCCAGTAATCTCATCAATAGTTGTCCAAAGCCGCTTAGGATCATTTAAGTTATTGTTCAATTTATTTAGGTAATGTTTTCATTTGGTTTGCCTTGCAAGCTCCATAAATTTATTTTTATATTGGTTGTAGCAGTCGGTATTATCTGTAGTTGGCGTTAGTTTCATAGCTTGAATCAAACCTTCCGTCTCACCAAATAGGGGCCCAACCCTCAGCCACCTCACAGAGGCTTCCTTGCCTGGTTTCTAGAAGGCGTGGGGACATCTACTATGCAAGGATTTTGATTTCCATTCGGTTATTCGGTCAGGTACTGGCACAACTTGGTGTTCTGTTTCTGCCTTGGATAAGTTCAGAAGGCCTTGTCACGTCATGTAGGTATGACGTTTCAGCTCTGTCTTTGAAAAAAACCTCGCCACTACCATATTCCTTCGATGTTTGTTCAAAACCGTTATCTCAACTAACAGATTGCATATTACCCACTCCACGATCTGTGCCTTAAAATTGTAATTTGCGAACTGTACAAATACCTGGCCTGATTAAACTCTCATAGCATCTTCCGCTTCCGGTATGTGTCGGTTATATTCCGTGGAATCTGTCAATATGGCATCCTCAGCTATCATCTTCTTTAAATATTGACGTATGACTGAGCATTACCTCAGATTGCTGTCACGCGGTATCACCTTATACCAGCGAATACTAAAATATATTTGATACACTTTGTGGATTGCAAAGATGAAAATTTACATTTACACTTAATAATATTATTAATTAATATTAATACCTAATAATGTTGATTAAAAAAAAATAATGCAGGTGCTAAAAAATAATTTTATTAAATCAAAATGGTCTAGAACGTGCTTTTTCTGCAGTTTAGCGTAATAATACGTTCTCATATTTGTTCAGCTAGTCTCAACAATGACCTCGCAATAATATATTAAGAAATCTATAAGGAAATTCTAAGCGTCATTTGGAAAATATGAAATATGTCTGACTTCAAAATTGAGGTCAAGAACTATTAGTTTTTTTATGATTATTCTCCCACCACTGAACTAACTCTCATGATCTGCAAAGCCTTTTAGTCGATGACTGGACAGTACGAGTATTCTTGTGTCAAAATTTCATCAAAAACCGGGTAATGGGTGTTACTGACGAACTGGAGAGTAACATATTTTTCATAATGCACGTTTCACAAAGCTTGCAAGAACATCTTGGTTTCAAAGTTCTTACTTCCTACGCTACTGAGCGACGAAGCATTGAAATCGCGAAAAATTTCGAAAACGAGACATGTTTTTTGAATGTTATATCGTCAAATCATGTCACTCATTTCCATCGGTCTGTTCGGTAATCCTTGGCCCATTTATAACTTAGAAGATTTGGACAAACTTTTTACACAGGGCTACCACTAAGCCAAGAACGAATAAGCTTTGTGGCTTTTGAAAACTGATCTAGTGGCGGCGGATTAAAAGGCCACATACTAAAAAAAAGTAAAGTCCTTTTTTTGACGTGTAAGAGGCATCTGATTACTGTTGAAGAAATTTTTATGGACAAAAAATTAGGGGCTAAGGGTTGTAGTCCGGTGGAGGATGTATGTTTTCTGATGATAGTATATTTACCCTAGTAAATCTACGCAAGCACGCATGCCATATTTCACACATTTCCGCGTACAATTGTGTTCAAAATTTAGAATCATGGAGAAACGTATTTTTCTCTGCATGACCTCCTTTATTCAAGGCCCAGATAAGACCTAGCCTCGAGTACTGTTCACACGTTTGGGGTGCTGCCCCCGCGACTAAATTACTTATGGTCGATGCTGTCCAGAGAAGGGTAGTCCGACTCTTCTCTAACAGACAATCCCGGGACCCTTTCGCACCGGCAAGCCGTCGTCGATCTAGCTCTCATCTACCGCTATACCAACGAACTTTGCTCCTCAGAGCTCTCCTCCATGATGCCGCTGCACGTTGTGCTTACCAGATAGACCCGCCCTACTTCGTCCTCCCATCGTAACCGTGTTGAACTTCGTACATCCAGAACTGGCCGATACGATCGCTCCTTTGTCGAGAGGATATCGAGATTGTGGAACAATCTTCAAGAGGAGGCTTTTCCCTCTTCTACTAACCTCAGGCAGTTCAAAACACGGATTAGCAAAATTTCTTTGGGATCCTCAAAGCAGCCGCAGCGTTCTGGCATTTAGGCTTATGCCTGCGCGGTTGCTTCGGTGTATAAAAAAATATACCTCTGATCTGGGCTCAGCGCCCGGTTCAACGGCCTGCTTGATTGTTGTTGTCGCATTGCGGCGGTGCTTCCGTGGGCGCTGTCGCGTCTGACGATATGGGAAGGGGCAACGTTGACAGATAGACGGTAGCTACAGGTAGGGGAAGGGATGTCCATGGGCAAATGACGGGGGAGATTGTGCTGAACTTGATTCTTTTATGAACGTTGAGTAAGAAGTGTAGAGTGCTCGGCTACTGTGAATCAGGTGCTTACACTTGATTGACAGTAGTCTTCGCTTTTGAGAACTTAAGCATCCCACAAACTGGCGCGAAATATTCGCTTTGGCTGCGAAAATTTCGCGGCGATGAATTCGCGATCAGATTAAAACGCGGCGGTTTACGGACAGGCTCAGACTTGTGTGAAGCGAATGCGATTGTTCCAGCGTTTTTATCGCGGCGTATTTCAGTTCGCCTTTGACCGCGTTTTTGACGCCGTTCTTCAAAAATTCGCAATGGCAAAAACGGAATTATTGATAGAAATAGTGAAAAAGTATCCTTGTTTGTATGATTTGTCGAACGATGAATACAGGAATGTGAAAAAGAAAGACAAGATTTGGATGGAAATAGGAAAGGAATTAAATACAAATGGTATGTACCTAATATTTTTTCTTAACTTGTTAAATAATTTACAGTCTACACAAATGTGAAAACGAACATTCTATATATTGGGCATAGGCATATCAGAATTAAAATAATTTACGAATTTGAGTAGAAAATGCTAGCCTTGCTGCCCGCCGAGGATCATTTGCTATATCAGTAAAAGCTCCAAGCACGGGTTCTGGGAGATCTAAGAATTGAAAATATTTGTCATCGCCACTTTTACTTCGTAAAAAATTGTGTAAAACACTTGCCGTACGTTCAATTAGAATAGTCGTATCTACTTTAGTTTCTAATGGCCTGTAAAATATTCGCCATTTTTGAGACAAAATACCAAACGCATTTTCCACGACCCTTCTAGCTCGACAAAGTCTTACATTGTATTTCTCTTTTCTGACGTCTGTTAAAGTCTGCTTATAAGGAAATGGTCTCATAAGGTATGGTTTTAAAGCAAATGCTTCATCACTAATTAAGACGTACGAGCAGATTTCATTTTGCCCAGGGAGAAATCTAGGTGCAGGGACACTCATTAAATTTTGTTCAAATCGTTTTCCCATGTTTGAGGTTTCGAAAATACCCCCATCACTATTTTTTCCGAAACCACCAATATCAACACATATAAATTTATAGTCCGGGCCAACAATGGCCATAAGTACTATTGAATATTTATGTAAATAGCACCAGTAATTGGAGCCACTGTTGTTAGGTCTCTTGATTGTTACATGTTTATCGTCCACGCTGCCAATGCAATTGGGAAATCCCCATCTATTTTCAAATTCTTCAGCACATTTTTTCCATATATTGTCTGTTGGTTCTGGTAAATATATATGCTCCATATGTCTGCATATCGCTTCACAGACTTCGGTTACGATTGCACTCACTGTTGTAAAGCCAACTCGAAAGCTATGCCCAATGGTATAGAAGGTGTCACCAGTGGCAAGGAATCTATAAAAAAAAATCGTTTTTAGGTGATGAAGTAAAAAAAAAGGTGGAAGAATATCAGAGACACATTTGCAAAATATATAAAATCTACCAAACCAAAGACCGGCCAAGCAGTGGGCAACATAAAAAAATGGCAGTGGGCTGACTACATGGAATTTTTCCGTCCTTTTTTGGCATTTGACAAAACGTCGTCTAATGTGAAAGATATTGACGTCATACATTATGAGACTGCCGAATTTAACTCAAATATATATCAGGAAAGGGCTGGAAATGTAGAAACCGAAAATTTGGAAGACCGCGGCCATGGAGAAGATGAAAATGCTGATGTAGATGCACAGAACGCCTCGGCAACACAGACAGCACCACCTTCTTCATTGAACACTACAGCAGTGACTACTCCAGGGCACACCTTTCCGCAGACTGCAACTACACCAAAATATAAAACGAGCAGAAAACGCTATGAACCACCATCTTCGTCTGTACAACAGCTCATTAATTATTTTGAATGTAAAAAACCTAAAAAAGAGAACGAGACCATTGATTCACTTTTCTTGGCACATGCACAGACTGAGAAAACACTTCCCTTAAAGCGTCAAGCCCGAATAAAACTAAAAATAGCCGAATTAATAGCGCACGAAGAATTTGAACAAATTGAAGAAATGTCTTCAGCGTCTACCCAGAATTCTGCAAGTATGTATGATAGTAGTACGTCGTCCTTCCCAAGCGGCACTGGGTTTACTCCAATAATATACCCAACAGAGGAGGCAAATTCTGCCTCGAATTATTTAGCAACATTTAATCCTAGTGGCAACATGTAGTCCAATTATTACAATAAAATATTTATTTCACGATCCCTGAAGTTTTCGTATTCGATAAGCCTACTAATTTTAATACATATAATTTTTTTACCTGAGTGTAATAGCAAGTCGTTCTTCTGGCGAAATAGCTTCACGATAATTTGTGTCAGATTTTCGTATTTCCACTTTCACCAAGTTCAATATTTCATTGAAACACTCTGGAGTCATTCTAAAATATACGTAAAAGCGCTGTTCATCCAGCCGAAGTTGTGGCATCAAGGTATGGTATTCCCCAAATTTATTTCGTTCCCAGTTAATATCATGTACCCACTGCCTTCGTTTCCTAAACAAAATTGAAAATATTTGTTTTATGTACTTCGTTAAACTTAATACATACCCAACTATCAAATGGCGTTAAATAAACATAACTTACCGTGCATTTTGTTCCTCTTCTCAAGCAAGAAATAGAAGTGCCTCCTCTTCTTCTGAAGACGAGCTCATTGCAAAAGGCAAAAATAAAATGTACGCAACCTGTCGAAACCTTCACGTTCGCGGAGCGAATAAGACGCTTTGGTATGAATAAACAGGCGAAACAGATTGCGAATATCGCTCTGAATTTCGTTGCGAATACTTCGCCGCGATTATTTCGCGCCGGTTTGTGGGATGCTTTATTGTCATTCAATGTGACCTAAAAAACGACAACAGTCAACGATATCTGGCAAATCGCGGATTACATAATTATCTGTTAGGAACATCTATAAAACTACTGTCTTGTACGTCTCAGGAAAGAATTTGCGTTACTTTCAGCAAAAGCACCATCAAAGCCGCTAAAACTGTTCAAGTATGTATCAAAGGCGGAATGCCTTCTCTCTGAGGTCGTATATCTATGGCCTTATTCAGTTAAGAACAGAACATTCAGCAGTGTCGGAATTCACTTCGCCGCCATATTGATTTCTCTCTGTGTGTATCGCTCGTGCTTCCTTGGAAACCATTATCCGTGTTTTATGAAATAATCTACAAATTCTTTAACTGGCACAGACGGCGTAAAAAACGGACCGCAACGATCGATAATGTTGCCGACGTTCCCGGCAGACAGAGTGATTTCCGAGGATATTTCCCCATGTTCTTGTTAAAAATATTGAGTTATGTACAAAGCTTGATAGTATGTTAATGACAATAATGTCCACCCAAATATCCATAATGACCGAACAATAATGTATACTAAGTGACATATAAATCCGAACACCCAGTTTAAATGGTTTTATTTTAATAAGTTGGTGAATGTATTTATCTTACTGTAAATAACAAGTGAAACAATTTTCAGCCTTATCAGTTGGACATTCCGGTTTTTATACTGCTTTTTTTTAATTCACTAACGCTCTAAAAATGAATATTTCAGCCGCAGTAAAGAATCAACGTTGGCGGATTTTGGTTCTTGACATCCTTTACGATCGGTTACGATGCCTAGAGTACGGAGACCTGTACGATTTCGTCAACTTAGTGAGTTTGATAGGGGCCGTATAGTGGGACTTCGGGAAGCTGGACTTTCTTTTCGGGCAATTGCAGTTAGAGTGCAAAGAAGTGTAGACACTGTGGTTAGGTGTCGTCAGGCATGGCTTCGAGAAGGCCGTACGCAAAGAGCAAGGAGCACTGGACGCCGCCGTAGAACAACAGACCGTGAAGATCGCCGCCTAAGATTATTGGCCTTAAGGGACCGTTTCTCCACTACCAGGTCCATTGCAAATGAATGGTTTGCAGAACACGGAAGACCTATTGGCATGCGAAGTGTTTACCGACGAATGAGAAGTTTTGGCTTGTTTTCATACCGGCCACACTGGGTCCTCCCTTTAACTCGAGAACACCGACGTAATCGCCTTGAGTCGTGCAGACAACGGTCACTTTGGGATCAGGAATGGAACAGTATTGTCTTTAGTGACGAGTCTCGATTTTGTTTAGTCATGCACGATGGTCGTGCCAGGGTTAGAAGGCGACGTGGTGAAAAGAGGAATCCACAGTTTTTTGTTGAAAGACATGTTCATCACACTGTTGGAGTTATGGTTTGGGGTGCCATAGCTTATGGTTCCAGGTCACCTTTAATCTTCATCAGAGGTAACATGAACGCGCAGCGTTATATCCACGAAGTTCTAGAACCCCATCTTTTACCCTATTTTGACACCCTGGCAGATCCAACTTTCCAACAAGATAATGCCCGACCACATGTTGCAAGAGTCACAATAGACTTCTTTCAACATAATGATGTCACATTGTTACCATGGCCACAAGGTCTCTCGACCTATCCCCAATTGAGCACGTGTGGGATATGATGGGTAGGAGATTGCTCAATTTGCAACGTCCTCCTCAGACTGTAGAAGCACTTCGAGAGGAGTTGGTGGTTGCCTGGAATGAGATACCACAGGAGGACATTGACCACCTGATCAGAAGCATGCCTAGGCGCGTTGGAGAATGCGTAACACATCAGGGTGCATCCACACATTATTAAAGGTCAAAGGGCTTTAGAGCAGTGCATTCATTTTGAAATTTTTATCATTTACTTATTATGCTTCATTAAGTACTTATACAAAATTTTATTAAAATGAAACCATTTAAACCGGGTGTTTGGATTTATATGTCACTTAGTATAATTTAGGTAATGCTGTAAAAACGTTTTGCAAGCATGCCTTATTACCGTTGACCGGTAGATGACGTTAATACTGTCAAACAGCAGTCGATAAAGAGGATTGCAGGCAAATTATTTTACTATTACCAAGTTAATGAGACCTAAAAAAGGCTTTGAAGTCAACACCAGGTTTGGTTTGTTCTGATCTTTTTGTTTTTTAAGCTACTGCAATTATAGGAATATTTTTCACCAGTTTGCTTGTGTATATCAATATTGCCCGGCTTGTTTGTCGCTATCATCAGTGACCGTGACTACGCAAAGATGTTAAAATGATAGAATTAATAACATCTTCCGTGCTCAATGGGCACGTCAATGTCCGATGATAACCTCCAAGCAAAACGGGCCTTCGTGTCGATACATGGTCATTAACGTTAATGCCTATTAAAATCTGAATTATTGCAAAGCTCACAAAAAAATAGCGTCAAGTAGGTCGACTCTGCACTTCCAACGTAACGCCATTATCACATACCAGAGCCTCTGCGAAAAGTCAGTCATTCAGGTCCATACAATTAGTCCATAGACGTTCTTTTCCTACCCTATCTGGAAACGGCGCACCTCCCCTCGGCTATATGTGGCAGCGGTCAGAGTAATGGAATCATTATGATGTGGCGCGGCAGAAATACGTGTAATGCCATACGAGAACAACCGAATACTTACCAAGGCCGGGAGCAGCAGCCGCGGTCGGTAGATACACTATCGGGTTGCTGAGAATATTTTAAGGGCTAATATATGAAGAAATCTATGATCTGTGGAATATGCCTAATAGGCGCGTACAATTCCTGCGGCTGGGAGCATATAAATGTACTAACATCAAAAATTGAGATAGATCATCCCCTACAAGCACCCACCCCCATTTTTTTTTAACTCTAAAATTTTTGCAAAAATGATCAGGATCTTTTGAAACGTAAAAAAACGAAGTTTGTGCGTTTTATTAATTTTTTCCGTTTGAGGCGTTTTTGGATGATTTTTAAAAACTAAGTTGCTTTTGCGTTCTTGGCATAGTAGTAACATTGTGTAAAAATTTCAATGAAATGCGAGCAGCTCTTCTCAAGTTATGGGCGGTTATATGATTAGCGGACAGACGGACAGACCTACAGACAGACAGAGCAACGGAAATGAGTAACATGGTTTTTATACTAAGTGACATATAAATCCGAACACCCAGTTGAAATGGTTTTATTTTAATAAAATTTTGTATAAATACGTTACTTAATGAAGCATAATAAGTAAATGATAAAAATTTCAAAATGATTGCACTGCTTTAAAGCCCTTTGACCTTTAATAATGTGTGGATGCATCCCTGATGTGCTACGCATTCTCCAACGCGCCTAGGCATGCTTCTGATCAGGTGGTCAATGTCCTCCTGTGGTATCTCATGCCAGGCAACCACCAACTCCTCTCGAAGTGCTTTAGAGTCTGAGGAGGACGTTGCAAATTGAGCAATCTCCTACCCATCATATCCCACACGTGCTCAATTGGGGATAAGTCGGGAGATCTTGGTGGCTATGGTAACAATGTGACATCATTATGTTGAAAGAAATCTATTGTGACTCTTGCAACATGTGGTCGGGCATTATCTTGTTGGAAAGTTGGATCTGAAAGGGTGTCAAGATAGGGTAAAAGATGGGGTTCTAGAACTTCGTGGATATAACGCTGCGCGTTCATGTTACCTCTGATGAAGATTAAAGGTGACCTGGAACCATAAGCTATATCACCCCAAACCATAACTCCAACAGTGTGATGAACATGTCTTTCAACAAAAAACTGTGGATTCCTCCTTTCACCACGTCGCCTTCTAACCCTGGCACGACCATCGTGCATGCCTAAACAAAATCGAGACTCGTCACTAAAGACAATACTGTTCCACTCCTGATCCCAGAGTGACCGTTATCTGCACCACTCAAGGCGATTACGTCGGTGTTCTCGAGTTAAAGGGAGGACCCAGTGTGGCCGGTATGAAAACAAGCCAAAACTTCTCATTCGTCGGTAAACACTTCGCATGCCAATAGGTCTTCCTTGTTCTGTAAACCATTCATTTGCAATGGACCTGGTAGTGGAGAAACGGTCTCTTAAGGCCAATAACCTTAGGCGGCGATCTTCACGGTCTGTTGTTCTACGGCGGCGTCCAGTGCCCCTTGCTCTTTGCGTACGGCCTTCTCGAAGCCATGCCTGACAACACCTAACCACAGTGTCTATACTTCTTTGCACTCTAACTGCAATTGCCCGAAAAGAAACTCCAGCTTCCCGAAGTCCCACTATACGGCCCCTATCAAACTCACTAAATTGACGAAATCGTACAGGTCTCCGTACTCTAGGCATCGTAACCGATCGTAAAGGATGTCAAGAACCAAAATCCGCCAACGTTGATTCTTTACTGCGGCTGAAATATTCATTTTTAGAGCGTTAGTGAATTAAAAAAAAGCAGTATAAAAACCGGAATGTCCAACTGTTAAGGCAGAAAGTTTTTTCACTTGTTATTTACAGTAAGATAAATACATTCACCAACTTTTATTAAAATAAAACCATTTAAACTGGGTGTTCGGATTTATATGTCACTTAGAATATATGCACATAAGATTCAAAAACATATCTCATTTTCGATAATTTTCGCGATTACAATACTTCTCCAGCGGTAGGCGTGGGAAGTAAAATAAAAGACCAAATGATTTGTCAGACAGATGACAATGTAATTGAATAGAAAGACACTAATAAAAGGTTCCGTAATTTAAAATTCTATGATTTCTTGAGACACTAATATATAAAATTATATACAGGGTGGCCTATCCATGTATGTATGGAATATTACTGATAAACAAATACATTTTGGGAAAACTCATTTATGGCATGTTCTGCATGACATCTGAGGGCACATTTCTAGATTATTGGCAATTATACAGGGTGTCCCAATTTTGACCTACATATCAAAGTTGTGATATACAGGGTGGTGCATTTGAAATTTTTGAGAAAAAGTACAATTCGCGTTTTTGACCACCCTGTATGAGCAAAAACGAAAATTCGAAAAAGTAACAAATAAGATAAAAGCTGAGGTGTGTCAGTTTTTTTTTGATACAAAATTCAGAATTCCAAATTTCAAAATGGCGGATAGAGGGGTTGCCGAAGTGGACGGTTTTTCTGGACAAAACACCTTACATCTCAGTAGCTAATTACCAAAACCCCATAGCATGTTATATCAATCCTCTTCTTTTGAATTGGTTTATCCAAATATGCAATAAAATTTGAGGCATTCTATTTGAAAAATCACAACTTTGATATGTAGGTAGAAACTTGGACACCCTGTATGATGGCCCATATTTTCGTAATGTGCCCTCAAATAACGTCCCATAAATAGACTTTTCCAAAATGTATTTGTTTATGAGTAATATTCCGTCCACACATGGATGGGCCACCCTGTATACCAACAGTTTATACCAACAACCAAATCTCAAAAACATAGGAAACTGTGGAAAGATATTAAAGACTATCTCTTATTTCAGGTTACGTCTTATCTTACATAACATATCGGGACATTAAAGTAAAGTGTATCCAGTTGGTCCGCTTATTATCCCGTCTCATATAGAGTAGTTGTATGGTAAATTGTAATCTACACTGTTTTTAAAGATCATGTGGGTAGGAAATACGAAAACACCCAAAAATATGATAAAGTTCTTTGGGTATTTACAACCTTAATTCCAAACCAGTAACAGTGAAATATTTCATTGCATCAGAAATGCCCCGTTTTAACTGACGATGAGAGAAGCGAAGGTTAAAAGCATGCCCTAGAAACGTAAAGAGAACCCAGAGGGTCGCTAAATCAAATATTCATGGCAAATTCTGGATTACTTATTTATTTCAAGGCGAACCAGCTGAAAGTTTATTGGGGTGGAGGGTTGCCGTTCCACGTGGTTTCACAGACGAAATTGCCATATCGGAGTTTGTTCAAACTGCTTGACCTATCTTTAAATCCTACCCAATAAAAATGACCTTTTATTTGGAACGTTATCATATCTTTCTAAATTTCCCTACTGTTTCTAGCTAAGATATTGTTTCCAGCTTCTGAATATCTAGGAGATTTGATGCTTAAGAGGAAATACGTCGAGCTCTGACAAAAAGCAACTTTGCAATGTATATATAGCCTGTATCAAAAGAAGTGTGTGATATGGAAGGAATATTTTACTGAGTTAGCATATTACGTGAACGTGTATTAAATTTTACATACGATGTTAACGTTATTTTGTAGAAGTGAAACAAAAAAGTTATATATCCATGCAAAATAAAAACAAGTTAGCGATGAATCCGACATAACTTCGAGATACTAACAACCCAGCCGTCTGGAATGCGCGGGTAGTAGGTATGCTCAAGGGAACAATACGGGAGATAAATGATCTTTTACCAACCTCTGGTTTTGACAGCAACACCAACCTGAACACATCAGATTCACCCTTTTCAAGCCATCTGGGTTTGCGGATTGAGAGGTGAGCTCATATTTTAGGGACATTGGAGTAGATGATTTTGCCCAAAGGTGCCACTTCACAATCCGGTCGATTTGATGTTGTTCCCAGTGGCCTCGTGACTCACGCAACAAATTGTATGCAACTGCATTTACGTATTGCACTTGACTAATGAAGTCTGGTTCATTTGTTGTCAATTTTCATAGTAGTAGCCGCGTAGCGGCAAATACTCGGATTCCTCTTTAGCCTCAAATACTATAGCGGAGATTTTAGTTTTCTTCCACATCAGAATAAGAGAGAGAAGTACTGTTATCGTAAAAATGTGATTCTACTTAACGGTGTCACGTACTTCGTCAACAGAATCATTCAAAATACTAAGAAAGAAATAATAGATAGAAAGATCCAGTCAAAGATTTGTGTCTTATTTTCATAGTATCTGGTGAGGATCAAAGTGCACTTGACAGAACTCAATTTTCTGACATTGCATTCTTTAAATCTGTAGTTTTATTGTTATTTTTTAAACGTGCAAGTGCCTGCAGGTAAATGTGGTGTTAGACGATTTCAGGATGTGCTACTTCTAACATAATCTGCAAAGAGCAGCACAAGCCTCCTGTAAGAAGGCTACATACTTGAATTGGTTGAATAGAATACGTTTTATTTCCATTTGACTACAAAGCAGTATTGAAATATACAAAAACATAAACATAGTATAAAGCAAACAAAACAATTTGGAATAACGCGTACCCAACAAATGAAAACATTTAAACGACATATGTAGGTAAAATATTCCTCTAAGGGGTAAAAAGGGTTTTTTATAAATACACTGATAAACACAGGATTTGTGACATGACCATTTTTGGATGTATCTTATGTATTTTGAGACCCTTTAATCAAATGTAAAAACAGAATTTTTCTATCATCCACAGATATTCGGTAACATCTACTGCTCAAAAATTTTGTGCAAGCTATGGATCGAAATGGAAGAGGGTTTCTGCATTTAAAACATTTCCCAGACTTAGTGAGTCAAAAATAATTAAAGAGGGCATATTTGTGGGTCCACAAATACAGAAAATCATGAAGGGTGATGTATGTGACAGTGCTCTAAATGAAACTTATTGCAAGAAAACCGTGGGTGATAGAAAAAATCGACTGCTATTTCCGGCTTTTTGGGTACGTTTTACATAATAACCATCTTGTTTTGTCCATGTCACAAAAAATTATTTTAATTTTGTTCACCAGTGATATTTTTCTTATATGTCTCACACTGTCACATTTTCCGTCGCTTTTTTATACATAGGCAGCGCGTTGAACAATTTTAAAAGCATAATTTTTGGAACCTTGAGGGCAAGCCGATGCATTGGGAGCTGCAAAATCAGGTTTGGAGGCAAATTGTACATGAACTTGTGAATATTTTCACTACGGAGAATGAAAAACAAGCGCCCATGTCACAGCATAAATTGACCTTTCACCGTTGACATTCCTTAAAGCAGCTGTATCTAAGAACTTCAGGCATGACTGCTATTTAAGCGTGATGGGGTATCTTGGCTTACAACACACCTTTATACAGGGTTACTTCGAAGTTGAGTCATTTATTTTAACAGTGAGTAGATCTGATCAAAAGAAATGTTTTTTCCTTTACCATTTTTCTGGTAAAATTAAAGTAACAAAGTTATAGCCTTTTGGAAGTTTGAGTACCGCCCTGTCTCAATAATAATATTATGTGCTCGTGTTTGGCAACAACGGATATAATCCGCCTTATCGGTTCATCGCATCGGAAACAAAAAAGCGAAAGATGTTTTTACAATTATTTTATTCAGTTGTATACAGTCAGTGTCAGTCGGTAACGCGTGAGTGAATAGTGGTGTCTGTTGCGTGGCTCAAACGAAATCAAAAATGGCACATGTTTACGAAAATGCTGAAATTGTGGACATGATTCTTATTTACGCGGCATCACGGATTTATGCGGATCGGTTTCCCAATCGAGTGCAACCAACCCCTCGTGCCTTTGTTAATGTAGTACAAAGGGCTCGTGAATCAGGTGACTTAAGACCTCACAGGGGAGGGCATGCCGGTGCTCCAAGACCGCACGATCAAATACAGGTCCGCACTGAAATACTTGTCGGGAGGATACTTTATTAAACAAGGTAACATTTTTTTTTTATTTTTACACACATATTTTGGTTTATCTTCCTTCTACAATCATTATCTGAAAATTAATGACTCAACTTCAAAGTCTATATAGTGAGTTAACCAACTTGCTACGTGGTGCTTTTGGCATTACTGCTTCTTGGAAATAAATGCCGAACTTCTCTGATAAAAAGTATCCATCATACTTAATAGATTAAGTAGTACCATACGTTTCTTCCGGCTGTTGCTGCAGCTTTGTTGAGAGTACAAAAGCTATATTCGTAAAGAGTAGATGTTGATATTCTATATGATTGTACATACATACTATTCCATGTACGGTATCATGAATGCGACGTTCGCTTCACGCTCGATAATATGGACTTAGTTTGCGTACGGATATGATCTATTATGGTATAGATATAGAACGTAAATCATACTCTTACTTTCTCTCTGTATAAATCTAAGCAAAAATGGAGAAGCAAGAGCAAATGCATCAGTGGCGCCCTAGAGCCAGCGAAAAGCTGACTGATCTTGCACTGATTTTTAAAACTATATACGAGTTGTAAAGAGTGAGTATCCCATATACCTGTAAGGTTATGACGATACGCCTACTTATGTCAACGTTAAATCAGATCCAAAGTATACAGCCTATAAATAGTAAGGACACTCCGTGTTTCTTCCTGCGTCCATCCGACAGGGTCTTTACTTGAAAAAGTAATGCCAAACAAATGTGTAAAATATCAACTTGTGCACTACGTTCTTTTACAACGAAGTAGCCGTGCAGGTAGAAGTCTGAATACCGTGGCACTGCAGCTGCTATTAGGATTTTGTTCAGGCATGCACGATGGTCGTGCCAGGGTTAGAAGGCGACGTGATGAAAGGAGGAATCCACAGTTTTTTGTTGAAAGACATGTTCATCACACTGTTGGAGTTATGGTTTGGGGTGCTATAGCTTATGGTTCCAGGTCACCTTTAATCTTCATCAGAGGTAACATGAACGCGCAGCGTTATATCCACGAAGTTCTAGAACCCCATCTTTTACCCTATCTTGACACCCTGGCAGATCCAACTTTCCAACAAGATAATGCCCGACCACATGTTGCAAGAGTCACAATAGACTTCTTTCAACATAATGATGTCACATTGTTACCATGGCCACCAAGATCTCCCGACTTATCCCCAATTGAGCACGTGTGGGATATGATAGGTAGGAGATTGCTCAATTTGCAACGTCCTCCTCAGACTCTAGAAGCACTTCGAGAGGAGTTGGTGGTTGCCTGGAATGAGATACCACAGGAGGACATTGACCACCTGATCAGAAGCATGCCTAGGCGCGTTGGAGAATGCGTAGCACATCAGGGTGCATCCATACATTATTAAAGGTCAAAGGGCTTTAAAGCAGCGCAATCATTTTGAAATTTTTATCATTTACTTATTATGCTTCATTAAGTACTTATACAAAATTTTATTAAAATAAAACCATTTAAACTGGGTGTTCGGATTTATATGTCACTTAGTATATTTCAACAGTTGGCGGAACTTACTCCAATGGGACCAGGAGGGTGAAACGGGATATTAATGCACAATCTGGCAACCCTGTCGCACCCTCACAAAATGTCCGCTGATAACCACACAAGTCACCGTGTTGTCACTAAATAGCATGGAATTAAACGTTCAGAGTATAATATGTTTTGTGACTGGTACCTAGAGTTGACAGAACCCACACATCTGTCACTCCTTGAAATGCAATGCAATCAGCTGTATTCAAATAATGTCTAATATAAATATAACCTAGAATGTGTACTCGTGAGAAAAGAAAAATATGGCAAATTTGTAGTTTTTGAGGTTTAATGGTAGCTTTAAGGCGTATATTTGGGAATTTTTTCATCGCTGTGAATATAGTGTGGATGTTTGTTCAGTTCCGGAACAACGAAAAATATTCAACTTTATGGATGTATGGATATCAAAAAACCTGAATGGTTTTGTGGGAATATCAATCTAAGGTGCCATAATGGTTCTGATGAACGGCAAGTGAATGAACGAATGTTTGGAAACGAGCAATATCTTTTGGTAGAGCCTGTCATCAAATAGGTGCTTAATGGCTGTCTGCAAGAGGTTTATAGGAAAAAACATCCAGTATCACATATCAATTGAAGAAAATAATATAAACATGAATAAAACATGAACAATAGTAATTAAAACGTGAATTTAATTCAAAAATCAAACATTTCTTAAAATTATAACTGAATTATATGTAATTTCTTAATATTCAATAAGCTGGTGATGTTTCAATGACAAGCTGTCATCTCATACTTTGACAGTATTTTGTTTTCAACATTTCATAGCTATTGGTTGCTAAAATTTGTTGATTGGAACTTGAAGTTCATTCGCTGCATCTGACGGTCTGTTACCCTATAGGTGGAGAATAACGGGCTGTTGTTGGTGAAGTTGGCCCTTAGAGTGTTTTTGGGCACCAAAGAGTAGGAAAGGGTTATGTTATATTCACGTGTTGACATTCAGAACCGCATAGAAACCACCACCAGTGCAAGGTTGTTATTGTTAACTGTCAGTAACAGTGAAGTTACGAAGGGCCAGTTTGTGACGTCAGCATTTGACAGCTGCTACAAACCGAGTCGCATAAAATGAAGTTAAAACCAAACACGACCGGTTATGATTGGTAGATTTTTTTATGTTTAGTATAAACTGGTACACTGCACAATGCAAAACAGATACAACCGTCTCGGACTATAACAGCGGCGTATCTCTCCAAGCCTGTATACTCTGGTCAAATCGACGACGGCGATATCACGGACGACGGGGCCGTACAAAACGACCCTGTGCGGCACCGTGAGGCGGCGGTGAAATACGTGACCGCCATAATCGATGTCCGGATAAAACCGACGTCGTGCGGGTCGCACTATACCATAAAGTAGACAGGACAGCAGCGTTGTGCGGTAAACAGGCGGCGAAAGCTTGAACAGTTCATATGACAAAATTGAACGTGAACTTCCGAAGATAAAATGAGAACAGATAACTGGCATTGCAGTGAGTACGCTAGTAATTCAGTACATAGACTGTGATAATATAAATCTGTATATAACAACGACAACGATGAAGCATAATTATTGTAAAGGCATGTACAGAAAACCTAAGGCAACTTAACAGTTATTGGTTACAAAGTATTTTGCTGCTGATCAAGTAATGGGTGATTTTTTTGCTAGTACCTTTTTGGCAACACTGTTTTTGACAGATGACGCGTGAATCGTGTCTTGTGTAATTGTCAAACTTGTTCAGTTTGGTCTATAATTTAACCATGAATCGACTTATGAACGAACAACGCTTGCAAATTATTGAATTTTACTATCAAAATTCATGCTCGGTTAAGAGAGTGCATCGAGCACTGCTTCCAATTTATGGGCAATTTGGTCGGCCTACTGAGGGAGCTATTCGGAAGCTTTTGACTAAATTTCGAACCCAGTTTACATTGTTGGACATTAAACCACCAACACGCAGACGTAGAGTGAGGACTGAAGAAAATATTGCGGCTGTATCCGCCAGTGTTAGTGATGACCGTGAAATGTCGATTCGCCGCCGTTGGCAGCAATTGGGCCTCTGTTACTCCACCACGTGAAAATTTTGCGACAGGATTTGGGTGTAAAACCTTATAAGATACAGCTGGTGCAAGAATTAATGCCACACGACCTTCCACAACGTTTCCAATTTGGTGAATGGGCGCTGGCAAAGTTGGAGGAAGTTCCACATTTTTATCGAAAAATTGTGTTCAGCGACGAAGCTCATTTCTGGTTGAATGGGTACGTTAACAAGCAAAATTGCCGCATCTGGAGTGAAGACCAGTCAGAAGCATTGCAAGAGCTACCAATGCATCCCGAAAAAATCACTGTTTGGTGTGGATTATGGGCCTGTGGCATCATCGGGCCGTACTTCTTCAAAGACCATAATGGCCGGAACGTAACTGTGAATGGCGAGCGCTACCGTGCGATGATAACAAACTTTTTTTTGCCCAAAATGGAAGAGCTGGACTTGGCTAACATGTGGTTTTAACAAGACGGTGCCACATGCCACACCGCACACAAAACAATGGCCCTATTGAGAGGCGAGTTCGGTGAAGAGTTTATCTCACGTTTGGGGCCCGTCAATTGGCCGCCTAGATCGTGTGATTTAACGCCGTTGGACTATTTCTTGTGGGGCCATGTTAAGGCTAATGTCTACAGGGATAAACCAGCAACGATTGACGCACTGGAAGCCAATATTGAAGCATTTATTCGTGAGATACCGGCCGATATGTTGGAGAGAGTGTGCCAAAATTGGACCTTGCGCATGGGCCATCTAAAGCGGAGCCGCGGCCAACATTTACATGAAATAATCTTTAAACATTAAATTATATCGACCGTTCTGTCGACTCAAATAAAGATTTAATCGTTTTTCCATTTTTTTTTTACTTACGATCTAAGGAATTATATAACTTAATTGCTTTGTAAGTATATGTGATCTGAAATAGAACTGTGCTATGGCGGGGGATTGAAAAGGACTCTCTATATCTAATATTAATGCCATGCATATTTCCTCTGAGTATTAATTTGCTTTCTAAATATGGCGGTGTTTTTGAATGTAAGTCAGACTTAGAAACTGGTATCTATACATTTTAACAATTTTCATGCAGGGTCATTAATGGCCTTCGGTATATGATCACACCTTCTGAGATCATTTACGAGCCTGCAGCTGGTATTCATAATATTTTATACGATTTTTCGTAATATCTAAACAGGGATAGTAAAACACTAAGCAATTAGATATTTTTGAAAATAAGAAACATTCACACAATTGCTTTCTCGCAGATTTCTGTAATATATTTCACCAACATATTTGACGGTCAGTTGGACCAATAGGAAAAGACCATATCCAAATACAATTTGATGGAAGCTGTAAAAGGGCTCTGAATATCAGTGATTTCTATTGAAATGTTGAATAAAGTCGTGAAAAAACGGTTGCCTTATAAATAAGGGTACATTATAGATGTAATATTATGTCTTTGTGCTTTAGAATTAGGATAACTTTCACAGAATTTCAAATTTTTATCATTTCAGAAAAGAGAGTCAGTTATTTAAATGGACCAATGAAAATGAGAGAAATAATATTTGGTAGGATGTTTTCACTGTTTTTAACGACTGTTCATGCATGGCAATCTAGTATTGTCTGTATATCACATACAGGGTATTGTACATAATACGTACCTGTAGAAATGTACCGATTTTTGTTATTTTGCAAAAAAAGGATATAAAACACATTCCAACTGGTTCATCATCTTTTGTTACATCAAAAACAATTTTTGCCAATTTATGATCTAGAAATCCACACAAAATGTAAACAAACAGCACATTCTGCATTTCTGGGTCCTAAAACATCGATATTTGTAAAAGTATCCGCATCCACCTATTATTCATCGTCTAGATATTATGTCAGAACCAAAAATACCTATTTCTGAAAATATATCTCCAAACATTTTTATATTTTCTTATTATTTCTATTATTATAACACGTCTGGGATATCAATTGCTTTTAAAGTGATCTGCACATCTGCAGTGTTGCCGAACAGGCAAAAAAAAACGGAAACGGTAAATCCTGTCCTTGAATTCGGTATAAGGTAAACGCCGTCCCAAGATTAGTGGTAGATCAAGGACCTTTGAGTCATCAAAAACGTCTGTTATTGTATTGGGCATAGTTATATATTACAACTTCTACAATGCGCATACTGGTCGCTCTTTCAAAGTACTCTGCAACCATTCTGGAAACTCCTTATTCGATTCTTGCTTATAGGATTGTGAATATTTCCTCTCATTTTAATTAAATATTTATTTTGAAAACAGACAGATTTCGGTTTCTTTATTGCTTGTCCGGTGATGAGGTAATGGCTATCAGCAAGAGGTTTATATAGGACAAGAACACACGGTAGGTGATGTTGAATCAGTAAAATCGCTTATCAATTGAAGAAATGATATAAACATGAATAAACAATCGACAGTATTAAATAAAAACATGAATTTTATTCAAAAATCGAACACTTTCTTAAATTTTGACGAAATTATATGTAATTTCTTAATATTCAATAAGCCGGTGGTGTTTCAATGACAAGCTGTCATCTCATACTTTGACAGTATTTTGTTTTCAACATTTCATAGCTATTGGTTCCTAAAATTTGTTGATTGGACCTTGAAGCTCATTCGCTGTATTTGACGGACTGTTACCCTATAGGTGGAGAACAAGGGACTGTTGATTTGACAATCTTGGTTAAATCCACCCTAAGAATAGCGTAACACTGCGAAATTATCAGGCTTGTTCAAAAAATTTTAAACTATTTGATTACCTTTCAAATTTATGTTTATGCTATTTTTCAAAGCATTATTTTTTGTTTTAAACCAACATATTTGTCATAAAATGGTTCAAATGGAGATTATGACTAATTCAACTTGGGTAAGATCTTGTTTAACTCTATTATTCGCTGTTTAGAAGTCATTACTTCTGAATTGTATGCTGCATGATTTTACCTCTGTTTCTAAATCTGAGATGTATAACGAAAATAACAGGATCCTAAGACCTAAGCCCACCTGTGGTACACCAGAAAATATTATTTGTTTTTAGGTTTGAAGAAACGAAATATGCTTTTCAGAAAATCCACAACTACATTGGGACACAAGGAGTGAATGATCAATTGTGTCAAATACTTTCTTTTTTATACTCCTACCATGAAGGCATAAGGCTTAAACACCCATTGGGTACCGTGGGGCTATAGGGGGATACAGGGGAAAGGGGGAACGCCACACGGACTCTGGCGAGGGAACACGTGTGCTTGCAACATGCACACATTCTGGCTCCGCCTACGAGATCCGCCGGGTGGTACCTCCGCGTTCGACAGTCAGAGACAGGCCACCACCCACGGACAATCACAACATACATAGCCAAGAGAAAAATTTCTCCTGGGACGGGACTCGAACCCGCACAGCGCACGGCGACTGATCAGGAGACCAAAGAGTCTACCACTGCGGCCACCGCTGTTGCCTTTGGTGAAGTGAAGAAGTATGAGAGGTATTGCCGTGAATGGTTTCATTTTCTGAAGCAGTTTTTATCCTTGCTATAAAGGTAATTCAGTACGAAAATTTCCTCGATATCGGAGTGACCATCTATCATATCAGTATCAGAAAAAAAATATTTCAGGGACATAAAGCAGAACAAAATTGGTAACGAAAAGATGAACGAATATGGGTCTTAAAAGCCCCCTCACGGAGATGCAGGGTGTTGAATTATAATTTTGACTCCGAAAAAAATATATATGCGGAGTGGATTAAGATATCGACTTAAACTGTTGTACATGCGGTTCTGACATCGTACCTATTAATATTATAAATGAGAAAGTGTGATTTCTGTTACAATAACAACTCACAAGATTCCCAACGGGGAAATATACTAAGTGACATATAAATCCGAAAACCCAGTTTAAATGGTTTTATTTTAATAAAATTTTGTATAAGTACTTAATGAAGCATAATAAGTAAATGATAAAAATTTCAAAATGACTGCAATGCTTTAAAGCCCCTTGACCTTTAATAATGAGTGGATGCACCCTGATGTGCTACGCATTCTCCAATGCGCCTAGGCATGCTTCTGATCAGGTGGACAATGTCCTCCTGTGGTATCTCATTCCAGGCAACCACCAACGCCTTTTACCACGTCGCTTTCTAACCCTGGCACGACCATCGTGCATGCCTAGACAAAATCGAGACTCGTCACTAAAGACAATACTGTTCCATTCCTGATCCCAGAGTGACCGTTGTCTGCACCACTCAAGGCGATTACGTCGGTGTAAGGGTTAGAAGGCGACGCGGTGAAAGGAGGAATCCACAGTTTTTTGTTGAAAGACATGTTCATCACACTGTTGGAGTTATGGTTTGGGGTGCTATAGCTTATGGTTCCAGGTCACCTTTAATCTTCATCAGAGGTAACATGAACGCGCAGCGTTATATCCACGAAGTTCTAGAACTCCATCTTTTACCCTATCTTGACACCCTGGCAGATCCGACTTTCCAACAAGATAATGCCCGACCACATGTTGCAAGAGTCATAATAGACTTCTTTCAACATAATGATGTCACATTGTTACCATGGCCACCAAGATCTCCCGACTTATCCCCAATTGAGCACGTGTGGGATATGATGGGTAGGAGATTGCTCAATTTGCAACGTCCTCCTCAGACTCTAGAAGCACTTCGAGAGGAGTTGGTGGTTGCCTGGAATGAGATACCACAGGAGGACATTGACCACCTGATCAGAAGCATGCCTAGGCGCGTTGGAGAATGCGTAGCACATCAGGGTGCATCCACACATTATTAAAGGTCAAAGGGCTTTAAAGCAGTGCAATTATTTTGAAATTTTTATCCTTTACTTATTATGCTTCATTAAGTACTTATACAAAATTTTATTAAAATAAAACCATTTAAACTGGGTGTTCGGATTTATATGTCACTTAGTACAGGGTCCGCCAAAGGAACCTGACGTTTTCAGAATGGATAGTACGAAGCTGTTTTTTGACGTAGAACATCAGTTACAGTGGGCAAGACATCGGTAGTAGATGCCATTTCAGTAGTCATGGAGCTGTGGACAAGTGAACATCGCGCATTTGTTGTCGAGACGTATTTTAAAAATCACGACTCGGTGATCATTACACAGCGTCTATTTCGTACACATTTCAATGTCGGACGTCATGGTTCTGTTCCATGCCGTAACACAATTAAGTTGTGGGTCAAAAATTTTCGTCGATCTGCATCAGCAATGAAAGCTAAGCCACCAGGAATGTGTCGAACAGTTCGGACTCCAGCCAATATTGAGAGGGTGCGAACAGCGGTGCAGCAAAGTCCACGTCGTTCAGCTAGGCTACAAGCAATTAGTCTAAGGCTTTCAGAAACAACAGTGCAGCGTATTTTGCATAAGGATTTACATTATCACCCTGACAAATTAGCGATGGTTCAAGAACTGACAGCTGAAGACTTTGTGAACCGTTTGACTGCAAGCAACCAGCTTCTGGAACTTTTGGATGAAAACGCTTTAGGTGGCTTAATTATGTCTGATGAGGCGCATTTCGAGTTATCAGGCTACGTAAATAAACAGAATTTTCGCTACTGGTGTGCAGAAAACCCGAGAAAACTTCACCAGCGACCCCTTCATAGTCGCAAGGTTACTGTTTGGTGCAGAGTGTCGCGATTCGCATAATTGGACTCTATTTTTTTGAGGACGATGCTGGAAATTCTGTCACGGTCAATTCGCAACGTTATCTGGAAATGTTAAACACATTTTTGGAACCAGAGCTTCATCGACGGAACATAGATTTAAATACAGTATGGTTTCAGCAAGATGGCGCCACAGCGCATACAGCACGAGCAACAATGGTTCGACTGCGAGAAATGTTTCCAGGAAGAGTCATTTCGCGGAATGGGGATGTTCCTTGGCCGGCAAGGTCTCCCAATCTCACGGCTTGTGACTATTGGTTATGGGGTTATCTCAAAAGCAAGGTATATTTAACAAGCGCAAGGACCATTGAAGAATTGAAGGAAAACATTCGCAATGAAATTAGCGTGATTTCGATGAGTATGGTACAGCGCGTAATGGGGAATGTGCGAAACCGTTTGGAAGAGTGTGTCCGCAGTGAAGGACATCATTTGACCGAAGTTATTTCCCATACATAAGCTGGCATGAAATACACTTTCGATTACTTATATATGAAAATAAATATCTTGAAAGATACATTTGTAGTTTCATATTGAAACTCATCAGGTTCCTTTGGCGGACCCTGTATATGTTCGCGGAAATCTGATTTAAAGCTGCATCATAAGTCAATTAGGTTCATTGTCGATGGGCACAAAAAACAAGGCCAACAACGATTCTGAAAATTCATTTTCTTAGCTTCCGTCTCGATCAGCGAGGACGGACTGGAATAGCGAAAGTTGGAGATATATGGGGATATATAAATGTTTCTTTGGCGTTGCCTAAGAAATTCATATATTGCTCAGAAATACTAGTCGGAATATTGCAGGAATATTTAGACTCTCTGATAATCCTGGCACTTTTAACAGAAATAGTTCAATCTTTGGTTCATCATTCTTGTGGGATTCCCACACGGAATTCAGAACGTATACGACTGGCCTTATAAACAAGGACCTGACTCCAGCGACCAACATCAACATTATTACGTTTATATACACTCATACATGTGACACATTTCAAATGCTTTACATAAATCATTTTATTAGAGTGGGTTACAAATTTTTCGTCACAGTCCATTTCTGTTTCATTTTTCCGTCACCACCGTCGATAAGACTTGGCCATGGTATACATATCACATAATTTTTTATCCAATACATGGTTATAGACCTACACTCAATTTTGATATTATTTTCATCACATACGACCAATTTAATGTGGCATGTTGCCCTTTCCAGAGCTCACGACTAGAGGCTTTCGAACCACAACGGCTGAGAAGCAGTACTTCAATAGACAACTTTAGTTAGGTAGAAAGCGCAATAAATCATATACCTCTCCTTTGAAATCCGGAATTCATTCTCCAAAGTTCCACTACCCTATCGCCCTACTGCGAGGAAACTAATGCATCCTATTTCAATTAATTCAGGAGACAAAGCGAGAAAGGCACCCCTACAGAAACCCTCATAGATCTACGTCATTGATGTGAAGAGTATTTTCATTTAGACAATGTCGCTAATACTTTTAATTTCGTCACAGGTATCCACCGCCATGCCAGATATAGGTGTAATTGGACGTTTCGTCGTTTCATTGTAATTTTATACGCCATTAATCCACCAGATAATACCGTGATGGCGACGTATCGTATTACCATGGGCGTTCGTTGTGGTTTTGACTGCATCAACATGTTTAGCGGAATATAATACTAATTGACATCTGAATAAATCATTTATCGGATATTGTACAGAGAACAAAGAATATATATACAGGGTGTCCGCAAAGTTGGGGTTTTCCTTTACACGACGTGTAGATCGTGAAAACATAAGCAATTTTTCTTAGTACCATATACACCAATGTCTTAAGAGAACCGAGATAAAGGGCTCTGCAACATCAAAAATATCTGAATACCGTCCTGTAGCCGCGACATCACCGACTGGTACAAGGTCACTGGCTCAACCCGACGACAGAACTGGCTCGGGGTCAGTGTGTCAGGTCAGTATGCAACCTTCAACCGACGGTAACGGTCACGCGTGTAGAGGTAATCGCGTAGACGAGAATCCCTCAACAAGCACAAGAGACGTGGCTAGAGAAGTGCAAGTATCAAAAACTAAAGTGTGGCAAAAGCTGCGTGAAGAGGGGCTGTATCCGTTTCACGTCCAACGTGTACAAGCCCTTCAACCTGACGATTTTCCAGCAACAGTGCGGTTTTGTGAGTGGTTGTTGCCTCAAGATGACAATAATCCGAACTTTTTGAAGTGCATATTGGTGACAGACGAATCTGCGTTCACGCGTAATGGGGTGAATAACTTTCGCAACACTCATGTTTGGTCAGTAGAAAACCCGCCCCTATCAGTCGGGCACATTTTCAACAAACATTTTCGGTGAATGTTTGGGCTGGTATGGTGAACGGTATGCTCATTGGACCATTTATTCTCCCAAATCGATTGGACGGGATGCAATACCTAGACTTTTTACGCAACATTTTACCTTCCTTGTTAGAAGATGTGCCATTAAATGTAAGACAATCAATGTGGTTTCTGCACGATGGTGCACCGCCCCATTTTAGACGCGAAGTGCGTGAGTTTTTGAATCAATTATTTCCGAATAGGTGGATCGGATGTAATGGACCCGTAGCGTGGCCTCCGCGATCTCCAGACTTAACACCATGTGATTTTTTTTCTTTGGGGAGAAATGAAACGCGGACTTCACACACTCGCAGCCGCCAGGCGGTATACTGACTTGAAGGTACCAGCAACAGCAGCGCCCTCGGTGTCAGCATATGTTGCCAGTGGCGTACTAAAACTTTGCCTGGATATCTCACACCCAACCTCACCAGTTACGGGTTAAATCTACTCTACTGAACCAAAATAAGACAAATAAAAAAAAATAATAGTAATAAGTCTTCAAACAACAATAATCAATATAATAATCCCGTGCTAACACTAAATGGACTGAAAGTAAATTAAAATTTCAAAGATATTAATTAATACTGGTCAATATAAAATTTGGTTACTGGTTACTATAAAATTTGCTTGACATATTTTTTTCTGCTTATATAACTATATTATAAACTTCAATCTCTATTCTAAAGAAAGTTTGTTCTGATTTGTATTTAGCGAATATTTCTTATACTGTATTTTGAAACTTGAAAGAGAAAGATTAAGATACTGGTTGGGAATTGAATTAAATTGTTTAACAGCATTGTATGAGAATGAACGTTGAAACAATGCACTACTATGAAGCGGCATAGTTAATTTTTTTTAAACATCTTACATTTATATCATGAACAGAATGTCGGAAAATTAAGCGTTCTCTTATAGAATCAGGTGAACCTGGAGTGTTTGTAATTTTTAATAAAAAACTAGAAAAATGGAGAGTGCGACGCTCATTCATTTTAAGCCATTTAATTTCTTTATACAAATGAGATATATGTTCAAACCTACGCAGACCATAGATAAACCTGAGGCACGCATTTTGCACCTTCTGAATACGACCTCTACTTGCCTGATCTAAGCAAAACCCATAGACAAAATCGCAATAATTGAAATTGGAAAGAATTAGGGATTTACACAATTTTTTTAGTGATCTGTTTAGTATGTGTCTAAATACAAAACTTTTAGGGAACAAAATGATTTTTGCATAAGATTTTTTAGGTGATCTTTAAATCTAAGCTGAGAATCTAAAACTATACCGAGATTTTTGTACTTTCAACAAAATTCAATTTTAAAATATTAGAGATTATATTGACATTAGCTTTCAAAAACTCAGTCTTAGATTTGTTACCAAAAATCATTACATGCGATTTTTCCGGATTAAGTTTTAAGTTGTGACCTAATGAGAGATTGTTCAAGGTGTTAATGTCCTCGTGTATACAATTTTCGTAATATTTATCCTCAACATCAAAAAAAAAAACAATTATCCTGGGTGTCATCCGCGAAGGCATGAACTTTACAAAACTTCAAACAAGTAAGGATATCAGATGTATAAATTAAAAATAACAAGGGGTCCAATATTGATCCCTGAGGAACTCCCGATAGGATCGTCTCTTGATTTTTTTTACCTTTTTCATGAGCTACCTTACTCCTAATGCATGATTAACTTTTTAATTGGAAGAAACACATATTAGTGAAGAAACAACTAAACTGAATCCAAATTTAAGATGAGATGTAAATAATAACAGTTAGCCCGTGATCTCTCGGTAACAGGTGGGGACAACGCCTCTTATTGGTCAATTCGCCATTAAATCCGTCGCGTGTATCACTGCGTGCTCGTGTTTTCGTATTCACCTTGCTTGGTTGTTGCTGTTGTTGTTGTTAAGTGTATTTGAGTAATTTGTTAAGTTTCTGTTTCTGTTAAATACTGTCATCTTTGTTTTACAACACGTTGGTGGTAGTCTATCATTCGGAGGTAGCCCTGCATGCGGCCCTGTATGCCGTCCTTGCTTTTGGCAATCACGCATCCATTCTATCTTGGGTGTAAATACACTATAGTATAGACAACTTGAAAAATATATCTGATAAGGATCCATATGATATGAACGACAAAATCATAAAACGGATAAAAAACATAACCATTATACCATTTACGAAGCTGATCAATCAATGTATGGAGTATTTACTAAAATTTTAGAATAGTTAAGATCGTACCAATCCACAAACATTGCTACCTATTTTAGCAAAAATATCCGGATCCGTCATAAACAAGCAAATTATCTCGTTTTTTTCTGTCAGTCAACATAGATTTCGATTGAAAAAAATGTACAACCTCTGCAGAACTGGATCTCGCAGAATATGTTATCAGGGGCTTCCAGGAAGGTAAAGTAACAAATGCAGTTTTATACGACTTGACCAAAGCTTCTGCTGTTTGTCACATGAACATTTAATAAAAATTATGATTGCTTACGGCTTCGATGCAAATGGAATACCTGTTATGAAGAGCTACTTTAGTGATAGATATCAGCATGTTCCATGCAATGAGAATCTTTCAAATAAGAGTTGATGAGGTATGGAGTGCCTCAGGGCTCTGTACTTGGGCCACCCCTATTTTGTTGTATATCAATGATTTACTTTAACCTTAAACACTTAAAAAAACAATGAATCTGTTGAATTTTTTAGGAGTGTACTGGGACTATAATTTGACGTGGGTGCATATCAGACACCTATAGAAAACATTAACAAGAAGCATTTATCTGACTAGAAATCTGTGTTATATTAGCAGCCAATCAACTTTGATAGTCACATATTACACTGATCAACAGCCAAAAAATATCCTAAATAAAATCAACAAAATATTACTATTTTTAATGTGCTAAAACCGGAATGAAACTTATTTTTTCAATATTAGTTCAAGTTTTAGAGATACGGTAATTATATGTGTTCCTGCTGTGACAGTGTTAAAATACTGTAATTCACAAGAATGCACGTGCTACATTTTTATATTCGGCAAAGAAAGATGATGTAATCGGCATGATTGTGTTACGTTATACATACGTGTACATTATATTGTTTTATATTAGCCATTTTTTCCTCAGTTGGCTGACAGCGTTCATGCAAGATGTCTCGAAAGTGTGTAAACAATCCAGATCAGTTTTGTTACGTGTGTGGTGATGTGACTTTTGCATCTCAGAGACGGTCTATTACACCACTAATAACAAAGGTATATCAGCTTTATTTCGGTTGTAAACTAGGTGATCAAGACAAACAGTGGGTACCCCACATCTGCTGTAATACATGTGCTTCAAGTCTGAGGAGCTGGTTAAATGGCAAAAAGCGGTCTATGCGCTTTGCTGTCCCAATGGTTTGGAGAGAGCCTACAAATCATATTAATGATTGTTACTTTTGCATGGTACCTTGTGTTGGACAAGCCACAGGTATGTCCAAGAAAAAAAATCGGTTATTTACTACCCAAACATACCATCTGCGATGAGACCTGTGGCTCACAGTGACGAAAATCCTATTCCAAAACCCCCAGAATCCTACACTTGCGAATCAGAAAACGAATCAGATCATGGCGATCGAGTGATTCGTCAGGAGGAAGATATGCCATCAACGTCAAGAGATCCTGATTCTATACCGAACACGTCATGCCACCAACCGCACAAAATAACACAGTCAGAATTAAATGATCTTGTAAGAGATTTAGAACTTCCAAAATGTAAGGCGAGTTACTTGGATCAAGACTGCAGCAGTGGAACTTGTTAGAAGACGATGTTTCGGTATGTGTTTTTCGTAAACGCCACAAAGACATAGAACCATTTTTCAATATGGAGAATAACTTGGTTTTGTGCAGCAACATTAACGGCTTACTGGCGGCTTTAAATATAAACTATAACCCAGAAGAATGGAGATTGTTTATAGACAGTTCAACATTGAATTTAAAGGCAGTGTTATTGCATATTGGAAATATTTTACCATCTCTTCCCGTAGGGTATGCAGTTCACATGAAATAATCATATGACAATATGAAGTACCTATTGACATGCATAAAATACGATGAGCACCAATGGCATATTTGTGGCGATTTGAAAGTTGTTGCACTTTTACTTGGGCTGCAGCTAGGCTACACAAAGTTTTGCTGTTTTTTGTGTGAATGGGACAGTCGGGCAAAGGCACTTCATTACACCAGACAAAACTGGCCTGTTCGTCAATTCCTAGAGCCAGGTCAAAAAAATGTACAGCATATGCCATTAGTAGATTCGGAAAAAAACTTATTACCACCACTGCATATCAAGTTGGGCCTAATGAAAAACTTTGTCAAGGCATTAGATAGAGATGGGTCAGCTTTTCAATACCTGCGTCAGAAATTTCCAAGACTAAGTGAGGCAAAGGTTAAAGAAGGTATTTTTGTTGGACCACAGATTCGAAATATTTTGAAAGATACACAGTTTGAAAACACTTTAACAGGTATTGAAAAAACTGCTTGGAATGATTTCCGTCTGGTGGTCACTAATTTCTTGGGAAATAGAAAAGCTGACAACTATAAAACCCTTGTCACAAATATGCTGTCATCGTATCAACCGATGGGCTGTAATATGTCTCTTAAGATACATTTCCTATACTCACACCTGGACTTTTTTCCTGACAATTGCGGAGCCGTAAGTGATGAGCACGGCGAACGTTTTCACCAGGATATTTCAACAATGGAAAAAAGGTGCCAGGGAAAGTGGACTCCTTCCATGCTTGCAGACTACTGTTGGACTCTTGGTAGAGATGCTCCAGAAACGATCCATAAAAGAACAGCAAAAAGACAGCGCATATAGTGATCCTTATAAGTATATGAATCTTGTTACTTTTTTTAATATATCCTTAAAAATAAAAAGTTTTTTTTTTCTAAACTGCAACTAATTTTTTTATTTCATTGTCATTTTTGGATTCAGCGCCCCAAAATTAACAAAGAAGTGCACTTTTCCCACAAGATACAATTAAAAAACTAAAATTTGTTGTCCAGTGTTATGGGCATTTCCAATGTCATGTTTTAGTTATTCCATTATTAACTGCGATTATGCCTGTCATGCCACGATAATTTTTGCACTACAGAGGTGCTGCATTAGCTTGTCTCTCTTATGACGATTGTTGTAGAAATAATACCTTTAAAGACCTGAATATTCTTACACTTCCTTGCATCTATATTCTACAGTGTTACATGAAAAGTAGCATATACCTACTTAGCAATCATTCAGATGAGCACACATACAACAAGATTTAGGAAAATTATCAACCTAATCATTTGAAAGCCAACAAATAAAAAATTTTACAATACGCTACCCGAAAAGATCAAGATACGGAATGAAGAGTGATATTGAAAAGTCCCTTTTACGTAAAACCGTCAGCTCCCTCGACGAATTTCTCTCCGACAAGTTAAAAGATTTATAAATTCATACTTTGACCTCTAAAAAAAAATAAAAAATACTTGGACTTCTCTACAAGAAGCTTCATCCAAAATTTTACTGTTGTTTGTGAATATTTGTAGGTTGTCCATTCGTTTATATTTCAAATTTGATTTATTATTTGAGGTATGTAAACATTTATATGTATAACACAAATAAAATACTACAACCACTACAAATATACTCGTATTTCAGACCGTACATTTATACGCGCCTATGCGCTTAATGTGTCGTCGCGGCATTAGCGAAAATTGGATAATAAAAGCGATTCGGATAATTTGGCTCATCGCAATTTCTCAAACACAGTGTAACAAAAGCCTGTCGCCCTCCGTCAATAATAATTAGTCACAGTGAGGTGGTCAAAGCGTCATAGGATAAACAGATACAATGCACCACCAGAGGCAATGGAAATGCGCTCGTAGACATTGCAAACAACAGTTGGTCGTCGATTCGGGAACAAGTTAGCTTTTTCTTGGATTTCATTGTAGCTTGACGAGTTTCAAATTGCAAATAAACAAATACAGTGCATTGTTTTCTCGATGATTTGTTAAGCAGAGCCGTTCATTTTGGCTGATCGGAGTCCAAATCACCGACGACTGGATCTGGCACGAACACATCTCGCCAAGAGCAGTAGCTTGTGGGAAAAAGCAAGGCTATTTGTTTGGGGCTAAGAAGTACTTTTCTATAACCTCGTCCTCCTCCTCTTCTTCCTTTGATTTTAGTACTCCTTATTTTTTCACAATTTTAGCATTTTTGTGCAAAAGTTACATATTTTCCAACTCATACACAAGTATTTTCATTTAATCTATCGAATCTATGATAAAACACATACAAGACATAAAGTATAGATATATAAAAATAAAAGTAAAATAGTAAGACTAGAAAACGCAAGCCTTGGATGACTGACGGTATTCTTACTTCGATCAAGAAGAGGGATGAGTTGAAACAGAGTTTGACGAAAGATAATGATAATTTGATATTGAGACAGTCCTATATCTCCTACAGAAATAGAGTAACTAATCTTATTAAGATCTCTAAAAATCAATATTATACACAAAAACTCATTTTAGCTGGTAATAACTATAGGAAGAGCTGGGATGTTATTAATGAGGTAACTAATGCTGGCAAAATAAAAAAAATACGTAAAATCAATTAATCACAATAATCAGCAGCTGGACGCTCCCACTGATATAGCCTGTGTTTTTAATAAATATTTTGTTGTCAGATTGATCAATACTCAATTCTTGATACATCAGATCCTCATGTCGTCAACATTGCTCACTCTATGTTTCTAACTCCAGTGGATAACATAGAGTTACAACAAATAGTTTGTAATCTGAAAAATAATAGCGCACCCGGAAAAGATGGCTTACACACTAAAACTATCAAGATGATCATGAAGTATATCAGTCACCCTATAACTCACATTATCAACCTCTGTTTCAAATCCTCAGTAATTCCTCTCCAATTTAAAGAAAACATAGTAACACCAATATTTAAATCTGGAAGTAAAGACAATATGTTCAATTATAGACCTATTTCAGTTATCAATGTATTTGGGAAGATTTTTGAGACGTGTTTAAATAACAGACTTTGTTCTTTTCTTGAGAAATATGACATAATATTGAACTGTCAATTTGGGTTCCGCAAAAATTGCAGTACAGAGCAATCTCTACAAGAACTTACAGGACAAGTGCTTGAAAATTTTCAAGATGGAAACAAGACTGTTGCAGTTTTCCTAGATCTTCAAAAGGCTTTCGATTCAGTATCTCATACAATTTTATTAAAGAAACTAGAAGGTGTTGGAGTGCGTAGCGGAGTTCTGAACTTATTTGAGAACTATTTGGCTGATCGATTACAACAAGTTAAGGTAGGGTCAGATTTAAGCAACATTCAAAAGATCAAAATAAGTGTGCCTCAGGGGATGGTTTTGGGAACAACACCTCTCTACATACAATTTTCATGCTCCCAGATTAGTTGGTCGGCATAATAACATATTTTACTGTGATACACCACGGACGAATATTTTATGCAGATCACCAGTAATAGTAATGTGTACCTTATTCAATTCAATCTGTAACAGAGCTGATGTATGTCATGACAGTCTTAATAAAATATTAAACATTTACAGGGAGCAATTGAGATAAAATCGTTTTGTCGATGGTGTCAGTTATTGTTATTCTTCAATTTGAGCACTTTTATGTTTTTTTTTCTTCTCTTTTTTGTGAAGTGTTTAATTATTCACCTATGTATTATGTGTTCATTCAGATCACTAATGTTTTTCTATTTTCTTTTTTTGTTATTATTTTCTGATTCATTGTCTATATATATATGTGTATATATGTATGTGTGTATATATATGTATGTGTGTATATATATGTATATATATGTGTGTGTACATGTGTATATATGGTACCATTTTGTTTTGATTTCCTGTGATTGGGTGTATAAATGTGAAATAAATATAATATTATTATTATTATTATTACATATACATAAATGAACTACTTCGATGTAATTTCAACTGTAAAATGATATCATATGCAGACGATACTGTTTTAGTTTGCACTGGTCATTCATGGGATGACGCAATACGGAATGCCGAGTTGTCATTAAATAAAGTCAAATGCTGGTTGGATAACAATTTATTTAAACTTAATATCTCTAAAACTAAGTATGTAACGTTTTCTCCAACCAAAGTAGGCATGCCATTACACCACCGAACATTAATTATAAATGATAGTGCTGACACTGTCGAAAGAGTTGAAGTTATTAGATACTTAGGAATCACTATTGACAGTAATTTAAAATGGCAGAGTCATGCCGAGCTTTTGGCATCGAAATTAAGGAGTATTATTCATAAGTTTTTCATTCTTAGGAATATTTTAAGCAGAAAGAGTCTTCTCTCAATATATAACTCGTTTGTGGGGTCTCTACTAACTTACGGGATAAGTATTTGGAGAGCCGCATACACTAGTACTTTAAAAATACTAGAAACCACGCAAAATTATATCGTCAAGACTATTTTTCGTATCCCATGTAGGTCAAGTTGCAGATTTGTTTACATTGAAAATGATCTTTTGAATGTTATTTTTGCTGCTCTAAGATTTGTTCACTCCCGAAACAATGTTCCAACCAGCCGCGCTTATGAAACAAGAACTAAAATAAATATAGGTAACACCTATACCAGAGTGAATAAATCTGTTTGCCAAAAATGCATAAAGTTTGATGGTATTAGGTTGTATAATAAATTACCCCTAGAATATAAAATCCTCTCGAAGTATAGTTTCAAAAAAAGAATTAAGAAGTTCATCTTAAATAACTTTGACATGCTTGCATCGACGGTAGCTTGACTCAACTCAGTAATTTCGTTTCTATCTAATGTCTTTTTTTTATTTCTTTTTTTATATACATTTGCTCATAATATACCTTATAACCATTAGCCATGCATTGAATTTGTATAATGTATGACACACACAAGCTTATAGCTTAGGTGTCTATTCTTTTGTAGTAAATTCTTTTGTAGTAAATTGTAGTACTCTTGTTTCTCTGCTGAACCTTTACGCAAAATTTTTATTGTTTGAACAACATAGTTTGACCTTAATCGAAATATCCCTATATTATCATATGTCAGATATTCATATTTTATGTACTCTATATTTATACTTCTGAGTGTTTTTAGTATGCTTCTGTACTATTGTTATGAATTTTAGATTTGTTTATGCAGACACGTAATTTAGGATTTGTGACGACAAGATTCAGACCTTTACGAAAGTATGCAGAATTTTCACAATTCATATACCGTTACTTGCTGGTTCTAGATCTGATGCTAGCATCTTTGCTCAGATTTCTGTTGCAATCTTGGTTATTCAGGGTAGCAAGAGTATACAAGCTCATGTATTTTTGAAGCTTTTTTTATTTAAATTGTACTGAAGGTTGTTTTTTTTTAATTTGTAAGTTATATTGGTTTTTGAATTTGAATTTGAATAAACTTTGAACTTTGAATAAAAATAAAAGTGTTGCTCCACTGTTCTCACTCTAAGACAACATAATCTGAAATCTCATTACATATATCAAAAAGCTCCAATATCAACTTTCACATTTAAATATAAAAAGCTCCTTATATTCTGCCTGAACTGCTACTACGAGCCCCTTCCCACTTCGGTGGGCCAACTATTGAAATCTTAGTTTTTTTGTTATCAAACACAAATAATAAAAATGTAGCAGGGTGTTATAGGTTTAAAATATTAACAACGAATATTTTGATAATATATAGTAGAAAACACCAACTTTATCACTCCCTAGTTAAATTTGCAGCATAAAAATAACAGATGTTGCAATTGCAGCATATCAACCTATTTTCATTTCAATGCAAAATAAGTCTATAACGCATAGGTGGCTGTGAAAAATAAAAGCTATGACAATTGTTTTTATTAATCACAGCTGTCAGAATACGTTTAAAATAGTTTTGGGTAGTTAAGGTTTTCAAGATGGGTAAAGGAAAGGTTATTAGTGAGAAAATTCGGTTACTGATAATTACATTCTTTAATTCTGGAAAATCAAACTCGGAAATTTCAACTTTGTTTGACTTATCGCGGTACGGTGTGAGAAATATTGTTAGAAGATATACCGTAACTGGTTCAGTTAATATTAAGCCAAGATATGTGAAAAAAAGTGATATCACAAATGCCGACCGAAGAGCATTAAGAAGAATAATTGTGAAAAACAGGCGTGTCAATTATTTACAATTAAGTGCTCTGTGGAGTGACGCTGCTAGAAGGAGAATTTCGAGGTCCACAACTCATAGAGAGGCCCACAAACTGGGATTTAGCACTTCCAAGGTAAGTAAAAACCCTAAAGTTGCACAACTTGTTTATAGGTCAAAGAAAAGCCACTATTAACTCCACTGCAAAAGAAAAATCGGCTTAGATGGGCTAAAGAACATAGACAATGGACACCTCAACAATGGTGTGCAATACAATGGAGTGATGAGGCCCGATTCGAAGTTTGTGTTGGTGACAGTCGCAGTAGAGTTATTCGCAAAAAAATGAAGCATTCCATGTTTGCTGTCTGAAAAGAAAAGTGAAATTTCCAGCATCCATTATGGTCTGGGGCAGTATGTCATCAAAACGAGTAGGAAAACTTCATTTTATTGATGGAAATGTGGATACAAACAAATATTTGGTAATTTTAGAAGAATCGTTTTTACCAGTGATGGAAGAATGTTTGACATCCGGCCAAGATTTTGTGTTTCAGCAAGATGGTGCAACGTGTCATACCTCAAAAAGGCTATAAAATGGATAGAAGAAAATAATGTACCACTTTTGAAATGGGTTTCTAGCAGTCCAGATCTATCACCTATTGAAACTTTGTGGCACGACAACATCCTGCTCGTACAATCACCGAACTGAGACAAAACCTTCAAGAAATATGGGATTGTTTTATACCAAATTTTTGTCAAAACTTGGTTGACACTATGCCCCAAAGAATTTCAGCCGTAATAAAATATAAAGGTGATGATACCCAATGGTAATCTTTCAATTGTTGCTTTGTTAACTTCGCGCATTTATTCGCACATTGTTTATTTGTTCAGATTTTTTACGACTAGAGTAAATAGTTTCGTCATAAAGGCATATTTTGGTACAAATCTTGAAGTGGGCCAACTGAAGTGGGAAGGGGCTTGTATATGGTAAATGAGCCAGATGAATTTAGAGAGACTTACATCAAATTAACTGGAGCAGGTCTTATACTTTAGTGACGTTGAAACCAAATTGAAATTTTTGACTGACAACATCAATGCCATCTTTGATTTACATTGCCCAATTCGGACAGTGCGTGTCACTAGACCGAAAGCACCATGGTTGACCGCCAATTTGAAGTTAATTTTCAAGGAAAGAGATAAAGCGCTGTCTAAATTTAAAAGCAATCCGTCTGTTCAAAATTGGAATAATTAAAAATCTTTGAGAAATTATGCATTACAGTCGTTACGGAATGAAAAGTCTGCGTTTTTGGATCATTTACAAAATCAGAGAAATTCCTCTTTATTATACAAATCTTTAAGAAATATGCGCGTTCAAGCAATTAAATCTTCTGAAATCCTATCAACACTCCCAGACCCTTACAAAGTCAATGAATACTTTACCTCAGTTTTTCAAAACAGTGATGAAGCGTGCTTTGAAAAAATACTTTACTACAGAACAAATAACTTTTTGCAAAGAAATTCATTTTCTTTTAAGCTAGTTGATTTAGATGTGATTAAAACTGTTATCTGCAGTATAAAATCCAATGCTTCTGGAACGGATGGTATCACGTTACAAATGTTAAAGTTATGCTTTCCAGTAATTGGCATTCATCTGCTACATGTTATTAATATTTGCTTGGAAACTGGATACTTTCCCGACCTTTGGAAGACAGCTCTGGTGACTCCTCTGCCAAAATTGTCTAATCCGATATCCATCGCTGAACTCAGACCAATAAGCATATTGCCAATAATGTCTAAAATTTTAGAACGAGTAACTTATACACAGATTCTAGATCATCTCAATGCACATAATATAATCCCCACCCATCAATCAGGCTTTCAGAAAAACCGCAGTACAACTACAGACTTGTCTTATCTCGTTGATAGCATCATATCTTCCATCGACAGTAAAAACATGAGCTTGCTGGTACTGTTAGACTTTTCCAAGGCCTTCGATACGCTTAACCATCGACTGCTTGTTGCCAAGTGCCATTACTATGGCTTCGATGAAGTTGCCTGCAACTTTATTAGGTCATATTTAAGGGAACGTAGGCAAAAAGTAAATATCAATAATCAAATTTCGACATCAAGGTACATTCAGTCAGGTGTTCCACAAGGCTCAGTACTGGGACCATTGATGTTTTTACTTTACACTGCAGACTTACATGATAACTTCAAGAATACACATGCTCAATTTTTTGCTGATGATACGCAAATGAAGTTTGATTTTAATGCCGACAATGTCCAGGAGTCCATGATGCTAGTAAATGGGGATCTCGATAGTGTTAATAGGTACTGCAGCTCTCACAACTTGAGACTAAATACCTCAAAATGTTCTGCTATATTATTTGGCAATAAAAAATTATGTGAAAACCTTAAACCATTAATTCACATCAAAGTTAATGGGGAGGAGATTATTTTTTCTGAAATAGTAAAAAATTTGGGCATTCACTTTGACTCGGACTTACGTTTTAACTCCCATCTGAATAATGTCTTGAAAAAATGTTATCTATCCCTCAGGCTTCTATTTGCAAACAAACATATTCTGCATAGAAACATCAAAATTAAATTGTGTCAAAGTTTAGTTATTTCTAAAATGTTATATGGCTTATCCATATATTACCCATGTTTGACGTCTATTAACGCAAAACGTTTGCAGATAATGCAGAATACCTGTGTACGGTTTATCGAGGGCCTAAGAAAGATCGATCATGTATCACACTTGTATCGTAATCTTGCATGGCTAAGCGTTCAAAACCTTTTCAAATACTCCATTATCAGCTTTACTCACAGGATCATACTAACATCATCCCCTCAATACCTCAGCTGTAAACTTGTTCCAAGGGCGTCTGTGCATAATCTTCAGGTTCGTAACCGTGACACCTTAACTATGCCAATACACCGCACATCACTTTTTAGACGAACTTTCACATACAATGCAATTTTATATTACAATAGCTTAAGCCAGGATCTGAAGACTATCCAGTCCTCCCGGAGTTTTAAAACTCAGTTAAAAAGATATTTACAAGAATTGCAAAACAACCGCTAGCTTTAGAAGTTCTTTCATTTCATACTTTTTGTATTTTTCATTAATTATTTTCCGTTTCTTCATAACCTATTATCTCTTCTTCTTTTTATAGCTAAATTGGCACAAATAGTCCTATTATAATGTAACCTATTATCTCTTCTTCTTTTTATAGCCAAAATTGGCATAAATAGTCCTATTATACTGTGACTTAATGTTTGTAGTTTCACATTTTTTTTTTGTTTGTTTTTGTATAACTTGTTTTTTTTTTTCACTTTTGTACGGGGTTAGATGGTGGAATAGCAGGTGCTAAATCTCGCCCCATGTAATGTACCATGTTTTGGTCAATAAAGATGATTATTATTATTTCCTTTATATGTGTATTTGTTCTATTACTTTTTTTTCAATCTTCCATGTTATTATTCCATTTTGGTGAAGTTAGTTAATTGCGGCTGTGCTATTTTAACGAGTTATGATGACAGGACTGCTATTTATTGTTTATTGAGTTGTTTCAAGTTTTGTTTAATGTGAGAGCAGTGGAGCAACCCTTTCATATTTCATATGCTTTGTATCTTAATGTATTTCACTATAGATTTGAAATAGAAAATACTGAATTAAATATTCAATGAGTAAATTTTGGACAACTTGCCAAAACAGCGAACATCGGGCTTTTAATGAACAATCAACTACTAAAACAGAAAAGAAAAATGTTAATGAAAGTTTAAAATGACTATGTTGTAAAATATTTAAATAAACAATTTCAAAGATTACAGAAAGATGTACAAAGGAATGGGGCTGGTTTGCTAGCCTTAACGTCACAGCGACCTAAATGGATCTATTGCCCCCCCCAGGCCTGATCCTTTGATGAGAATCCATAGCCTTGACACAAGGCCTAGCATGTAACTTTGCGCTGTTGGATTTGTGATTACTACTACCTGCTCCTTCCCCCTGACTGCAATTTTCACTGGTAATCAGCAAGCGAACTAACGTGAAAGGGCTGCGATACAAGTGATTCATTTTTGCTGGCAAAAAAAAACACGAATATGCCTGAAGGGATGGACGTGGCCTTTCACTGCAAAAGATTCAACCCCGTCACTCTGACGGGGCTAATTTCCAACCCCTTTACACCAAAACTAGTATGAAAACTTATTCTCCACCAAAAAAAAACAATATGTTATTTTATCCAGAGACAGTCTACAACTTTGTAGCAACAAGGGCCGTATAGTCAGTCGTTCCTACAATTATTGTAGGACGCCTTTATGGGTCTCCTTGATTTTCATAGTCTTTTCTCTCTTTCAGAAAGGCTGGGTATTTTTAGATTTCTAGTGTTCCGTGTCAGCGTCAGCCAGCGCTCGACTATTGTGAGGTTATGTTTTTTCTTTGAATTGTAGGAAATTTTAGGCGGATTAACAGATGATAAAAAACAAAAGTTTGAACAATTAGATGCAAATAGATATTTATAACATAACCTCAAAATAGAGCGGAACAGCAGAAATCTGGAAATACCCTTCCCTTTCTGAAAGTCAAGAAAAACTATGAAAACCAAAGAGGCCATAAAACACGACTAAAGATACGGCCCTAAAGGTTCAACTACTGGACCACTAATTTTGACGGATTAGGGGAAGTAGAGGACTATTAAAAAAAAGATTTTCATCTTATTGATGTTGTTGTGGCAGTGTAATAAGCTCAGTAATAAATCTTAGCCCTTATCACATGCAAGGATTGAAGGCGATGATGGCAGTTGCAGAAATGATTTTCGGTTGTGGTTAACACCTAGATGTGCTGTTGAGAACCACTGAACAGTTGTTGACTATCATGGACTACAGCCACACGAGAAATGATTTTAGGAAATTGATGGACTCGAAATCTTTCAAGAAAATACCCAGGTAAAATTATTCACAAAGTAACACAATCGAAGAGTAGCCAGGGAAAACTTTCTCATCAAAATTATAAGAAGAAATTGCAATTTTATAGCAAAAGATAATTTCTTAGGTCCAACTTTTGCACGCATTTCGGCCCACTTGACAATAAGCAATTCGAAGCGACTTACCAATCATAACCGGCCGTGTTTGGTTTTATCTTTTTCATTTTAGCGACAAGGTTAGTAATAATCGTCAAATGATAACGTCACGAACAGGCCCTTCGTCACGTCACTGTTACTGACAGTTAAGACCAATAACAACTTTACACATGTGATGGTGTACCTATTCTCTTGTGCCTTTTTTGTTCGTTTTGTCTTGTCTGTGACGTATAATTTTCCCTCAAAAGCTATCAGTGAAAGAAAAAACGATATCAGATGACAATAGACGTACGAGCCCCTTCGCACTTCAGTTGGCCCAACTATTGAAATCTTAGTTTTTTCTTATCAAACACAAATAATAAAAATGTAGCAGGCTGTTATAGGTTTAAAATATTAACAATTAATAATTGGATAAATAAGTCTATAACGCATAGGTGGCTGTGAAAAATAAAAGCCATGACAATTGTTTTTATTAACCACAGCTGTCAGAATACGTTTAAAATAGTTTTGGGTAGTTAAGGTTTTCAAAATGGGTAGAGGAAAGGTTATTAGTGAGAAAATTCGGTTACTGATAATTAAATTTTTTAATTCTGGGAAATCAAACTAAGAAATTGCAACTTTGTTAGACTCATCGCGGTACAGTGTGAGAAATATTGTTAGAAGATATAACGTAACTGGATCAGTTAATACTAAGCCACGATATGTGAAAAAAGTAATATCACAATTGCCGACCGAGGAGCATTAAGAAGAATAATCGTGAAAAACAGGCGTGCCAATTATTTACAATTAAGTGCTCTGTGGAGTGACGCTGTTGGAAGTTCAAACTGGGATTTAGCACTTGCAAGGTAAGTTTAAAAAAGTGAAGTAAAAAAGTTGCACAACTTGTTTATAGGCCAAAGAAAAGCCACTATTAACTCCACTGCAAAAGAAAAATCGGCTTAGATGGGCTAAAGAACATAGACAATGGACACCTCAACAATGGTATGCAATACAATGGAGTGATGAGGCCCGATACGAAGTTTGTGTTGGTGACAGTCGCAGTAGAGTTATTCGCAAAAAAATGAAGCATTCCATGTTGATTGTCTGAAGAGAAAAGTGAAATTTCCAGCATCCATTATGGTCTGGGGCGGTATATCATCAAAAGGAGTACGAAAACTTCATTTTATTGACGGAAATGTGGATACAAACAAATATTTGGCAATTCTAGAAGATTCGCTTTTACCAGTGATGGAAGAATGTGTGACATCCGGCCAAGATTTTGTGTTTCAGCAAGATGGTGCAGCGTGCCATACCTCAAACAAAGGCTATAAAATGGATGGAAGAAAATAATGTACCACTTTTGAAATGGGTTTCTAGCAGTCCAGATCTGTCACCTATTGAAATTTTGTGGCACGAGATGAAAAAGGTTCTACGGCAACATCCTGCTCGTACAATCACCGAATTGAGACAAAAGCTTCAAGAAATATGGGATTGTTTTGCTAAACTTGGTTAACACTATGCCCCAACGAATTTCAGCCGTAATAAAAAATAAAGGTGATGTTATCCAATGGTAATCTTTCAATTGTTGCTTTGTTACCTTCGCGCATTTATTCGCACATTGTTTATTTGTTCAGATATTCTATTAGTTATAGGTCTAATATGTATTTTTTACGACTAGCGTGTATCTAAAATGTTTTTGAGAAAACAAATTGTTTTAGAAGTAAATAGTTTCGCCATGTTTAGTTTATAAACGCATATTTTGGTACAAATCTTGAAGTGGGCCAACTGAAGTGGGAAGGGGCTCGTAGAACTACTGAGTTTCTATGGAGTCATGCATTATTTTTAATGTACCGAATTTAAAAAGTAATTAGGAGCGTTGCTGACATCACAGTAAAACGTTTACTTATATTCACAGATTATTAGCTACACTACTTACATTTGCATTTATATTCATAATCGTTGACGTTGAACCACAAAACCGTTGCGAGAAGCAGCTTTCTGTTCTGTGTCAGAAGGACAAAAAGCAGAATGATCAAGGGCATAACCAAGAAATAACCGCTGTTCGTCGCTTAAAATTGTTTAATGTCTGGGCCGCTCTCCAGTGGCTCTGTTAAATTTATTTATTTATTTATTTATTTATTTAGATTCAATACACTGCCTGAACGGAACACTCCATTGAACAGGCAGGAAGTACAGCATGCTCAGCCGACAGTTAGAAAATACCTTCGAAGGCTGTCTTTACTGTAGTGAAAGATATCAAGTGCACATGCACTTTCACAAATGCCACACATAACATAGAGTGGTGAAAACAACAATAAGTTTGTTCTAGGAACAGGTAAATAGAATAAAGTGTTGCTACCATGACGAGTACGTAAATTAGGTATGTGTAAATAAATTTTCTCTAAGAGTGAAGGACAATCAATGCTGCCATCGAGCAATTTACACAAAAAGGTAGCAGCGAATAAATGTCTGCGCTTCGTTAAATTTGGCAGATTGAATCTGCTTAATAATATGTCATTACGAAAGCCCCTTTCAGGATAAACTCTATCTTCTTTATACCACAAATACTTCACGAAACGTCGCTGAACTCTCTCAAGATAATGGGAATGTACATCGTAAGCCGGGTACCAAATAATAGAACAATATTCGAGAATAGATCTAACAAAAGCATAATATAGTAAGATTAAAGTTTTAGGATTATGAAATTGTCTGCTGTTTCTGATAACAAAACCAAGATTTTTGTACGCTTTTGCTACAATAGTATTTATCTGCTCGATAAATGTCATTCTGGGGTCAAACGAAACACCTAAATCTTTGAACGAAAAAACTCTCAGGAGCGAGCTGTTTCCAATCTCAAAGACAGATTCTATCGGTTCCAACTTGCGTGTTAGCGTCATAGTGCAACATTTATCAACATTCAAATGCATATTATTAACTTCACACCACTGATGTACAAGGTTCAGATCTGCTTGCAATGCTAAACTATCATCTAAGGTATTAACACATCTAAAAATCTTGAGGTCGTCAGCATACAGCAAATACTCACACCGCAAGTCACTTACTATGTCGTTAATGAATATAAGAAATAACAAAGGGCCAAGGACCGAACCCTGGGGTACGCCTGACGTAGCCAACACCGGATATGATTTGTAACCACGATAATCTACACGTAAATGTCTGTTATTAATGTATGACTGGAAAAAATCAAGAAATCTAGACGTTAAACCAATTTTTGACAACTTCTGTATCAAAATACTGTGATCTAAACGGTCGAAAGCTTTTGAAAAATCGGTATAGACTACATCAACCTGCCCTCCTTTGTCCAAAACGTCCGCAGCGTATTGCTTGAAACATGCTAAATTACTACATGTTGATCTACCTTTATAAAAACCATGTTGACCAGTACAGATGGTACGACTTACATGAGAAAACACGACCTCAAAAAGTACAAACTCAAAAACTTTCGCCAAATCGCTCAAGATAACAATCGCTCTATAGTTCTCAATATGTGACCTATCGCCTTTCTTAAAAACTGGAGTAATTTTCGACAGTTTCCATTTGTCAGGAAAGGTTGCAGTTTTTAAAGACAAATTAAAAAGGTATGCTAAGGGCTGAGCAAGTACCGAAGCACAATCCTTAAGAAAGAAAGACGGTATGGAATCTGGACCTGTGGAGCATTTAGGTTTCAACTTATTCAGAGCATTTGGTACATGCTTCTCATGAACTGTTATAATAGATAGGCAAGAACTATCGTTCACTGAGGCAGAGTCAGATAAATATTCCGAGGAGGAAATATAAGTAGATTGGAAATATGCTGCAAAGGCGTTCACTATCTGCTCAGGATTTTTCAACTCAGTATTTTCAGAAAACATGTTGCTAGGAATATTGGCGAAATTTTTGCGATGATTTACGAAGGACCAAAAGTTATTAGGGTTGTGAGCCAAAGCGCGCTCGGTTCTTTCAACAAAATTTGAATAAGCCATGTCAATATCGATTTTTATTGTTCTTCGTAAAATGCTAAATAATTCACAATCTGACAAATTACTTGTTCGCTTGTATCGTTTCCAGAGACGATGCTTTTTTACGATTTTTGAGATAATAGAGCGAGAAAACCATGGAGGATATTTGTTATCTTTCGGCAATGTGTAAGGAACATGTCTATCAAATGCAACATACAATCATTTATAAAAAAGATCGCAGGCAATATTAATATCCGTAATATGTGACGGGAGAGTTAAATCTAAATTCATGATGCTATTATAAAGAGCCGGGATGTTTGCTTTTTTAAAATTATACTGCGGAATACTGTTTGTATGGAAATTTCTCATGCGACAGGGAAAAGACACACGTAGTAGGATGATAGGCATCGATAGGCAGTAAAATATCGGATGCAGCACTCACCTGTGCAAAATTATTACAATACACTAAGTCCAGGATGCGATCATATGCATTACGTATATGATTGTATTGAACTAAAGTGTATCTAACGAAGCTACAAAGTAATCGTAAACAGTGGTTGATTCGTGATCAACGCGTGATCGGTAGCCATGGCGCTCTGTCGGCCTCTTCCTGATTGGCTTGTAGCGACGAGCCTCCAGACAAAGTCGCACGGTTGCCACGCTCGGCGAGTTTTCGCCAGAGTGGTTGATCACATTCGCATGGATCACAAATCAATCTGTTGGTGCAATACGTGCAATAACTGTTGAAAAGGACATTATATAACAATAAATGGCATCACAAAGGTATATTCCAATTTGATCTGCAGCAAATTATGAACGGCATATACGGAGATGCGAAAACAAGCTCAAAAAGGTAAAGAAAATTTTTGTGCAATCTTTATAGTTAAATTTTTCCTAAGAGATAGCATCAGTGAGGGAATTTTTTTCTATTGTCTTATTTTTCACATTAATGCGATGTCGAGGTATGTGGCCCTATCGCAATTGAAAATAAGGTTTCGATAATCCTTCCATAAAGTTTCGATGAGTACATCTGAAATAACCTTGAGATATTCTTCAGGGAAATACAAAAATCTCCTTTTGTGTTTTTTTTGTGCAGATTTATCTATTAAAATCCTATCCGCAATCTATTTTCCGTGCACACACCTTCAACCGAATGTATGCCATATATGATATTACCGTTTCCAACTTTCACCAAGGTTAATAGGAACCATAACAGCTCCCTACCCTTCCCCCATATAAGAATATCGATTTGTAGCCTCACATTTCAAGGTTAGACTTCTTGTAATGTTTCTGTTCAACATTCGGCGATTTCTGACAATTTTCCCAATAAAACATGATCATTGTGACATTAAGCCTGGCAACGCTGCATAGTAGAGGGAACTCTCAGCGTCACGTTGATGGTTCGTCACCACGCACAGGATTGTAATCAGTTACGGATACCCGTTTATGAGCGCGAACGTTTTATGCACGTCTTGACTTGATTTTTCTTGCGGAAATTTAATATTAGTCTAAAATGTCTGACACAGATACAGTTGATGAAGTGGTTGAAATCAGCTTAACGTCACCCAGAAAAAGGGCTAAAAAGCTTCATCTTAGCGCAGGTGAAAAACAAATTATTCTAAATATCTACAAGAACCAGATGCAAGAGAATAGTGGATTGGCTATAGAAAATATCGTATGTAAGGTTGCTGAAATTTCTGGAGTAGGTCGATCAAGTGTTTACAAAATCTTGAAGGAATATAGACAAAATCAGTCACTATCTGAGCCAAAAACATATCCAGCGAGAAAAAAAAATCATCGAAAAAATAGATGACTTTGACAAAAGTGTCATTAGAAGAAAAGTACATCACTTTTTCTTCAGGAATGAAATACCTACAATAGATAAAATATTGAAGCAAGTGAATGATGATGAGGACCTGCCAAATTTTAAAAGATCTACGTTCCATAAGCTGTTGAAAGAACTAGACTTTCAATTTTTGAAAAGAGGAAGGAATAGTTTATTGATAGAAAAGGAGGAAATTGTTATCTGGAGGAGAGAATACCTTAGAAAAATTAGGCAATTCCGCGCTGAAGGAAGAAAAATTTATTATTTAGACGAAACATGGGTGAACGGGGGGCATACGCAGGGAAAGGTTTGGGTAGACAGATCTGTGAGGTCCTCAAGGCAGGCTTTTTTAGATGGCCTTTTGACGGGATTGAAAAATCCTGCAGGTAAGTTTCGAAGTATATGAACTTTTTTGGATGCAGATAATTCATTTTCTGATCGAATCAATGATTTGGAAGCTCCTAACTCAGTTTTGCTATCTCATCCAAGTTTCTGAGTATTTCCTTCACCCAAAAACTAATCTAAGACCCTATCCTACACTAACCTAAAAAGAGTAAGTTGCTTAATTTCATCATTTAGTGCGCTCGCTGAGAAGTAAAATAACTAATTACTTTCAGGCAAGGGAAAACGCCTGATCATTTGCCACATAGGTAGCGTAGATGGATTTGTTCCTGAAGCATTGTGGGCATTTGAATCCAAAAAAACTGGAGACTATCACGAAGAAATGGATGGTAACTCATTTGAAAACGCAATTATTGTGATGGATAATGCCCCGTACCACTCCAGAAAATTGGAAAAAATTCCAACAATGGCCACCAAAAAGGCAGACATTCAACAGTGGCTTGTCTCAAAGAAGATCGACTTCGACCAAACAATGGTCAAAGCTGAGCTGATAAATATAGTCAAGCGACATAAGTATAAATATGATTTAAAAATTGTTGACGAAATGGCCAAAAACCAAAATAAAACGATTCTCAGGCTGCCTCCCTATCACTGCGAACTGAATCCTATCGAGTTGATTTGGGCCGACATCAAGCAATACGTGGCGTCAAATAACAGCACTTTTAAGTTTTCTGACCTTAAAAAACTGTTTGATGTTGCTGTCGATAGAATTACGCCAGCAAAATGGAGAACATGTATTGACCATGTCCAAGAGAAGGTTGAAACCAAAATGTGGGATATGGACAATATCATTGACACCCAAGTTGAACCCCTTATAATTGACATCAACTATTCTGATGATTCAAGCTCCTCGGAATACAGCATATAAATCGATTGATACCATTAAGACTGGCAGTTTAACGGGCTTTTTGGCAAGACAGGTAAGTTCATTATAGACTGCAATCAAAGTGTAAGTTTCTAGTTATTAATGTGGAAATTCCAAATTTATAATTACACAAAATTAGGGTTAATTTAGGAGTTCCAAAGCATAATAGTGCCATTTTGACCTTCTTCCTATTTCTCATGTAAATTTTAATAGCAATCAAACTAACAAACTTTATGGAGTCTGTAATAAACTTTTGTACTACTACGTCTGTAGTTTCTATTTGCTCAAAAAAATTTGCTCTGCATTGTGAATAGAAGGTTGATTTGTAAATATTATTGGGTATATATGTAAGTTAATAATAAAATATGACCAATTTCAATTGAGATGGTCCACAAGGTTTTTTCGTGTGCGTTTTAGTAACATTTTGCTGAAATGGTGAATACAGAATTTTTTGCACTGACTCCTAATGTCGAAATATGATTAGAAAGGCGTGGTATATTCCTGATAATTTACTATGCTTTTGATAGAATTTACAGCAACACATATCTTGTACGACATTTTTTGATAGATCAGTCACAATAGCTTGATACGGCCCTGTAGCGTCTCCTACGGTTAAGTTCTTGATCACGTGCAATACGGGTGTATATGTTTGATTTTACTTTGTTTCTTCGATGGATACAGTTTAAATTGAAGAAGTGGCTCATATTTTTCCAACCGAAATGTAATTGTTATAGTAAGTACTATCAATGAGGTAATTTATATATGTAGGGATATTGAAATCCCCCAGAAAAAGAATAGTATCATTAAGCTTGAAACAATCTAATGTAAGGATGTCTTCAAAAAAAGTTTCATAAGTCTCCACAGTAAGATTTGGAGGAATATAAACAAGGAGGAGGTAAACTGTACATAAATAAATTACCTGAGTAACTCGGAATTACCGTTCCACTACACGTCGTATTTGTCGTCTCACTCCCAAATCCAAAAACCACTGGAAAGCAACTCTGATATACGCGTGTCTCATTCTTTAAATGGGGTTAGAAAAACACATCCATACTGTCGAGTAACACTGTCGCACGACACAAATCGCGTGCATTGTACGTCAGATCATGATCTAGCACAGCTTACGAGGCAAAAAATAGACAACAGTTTCTTGACGATCAGTGGCAAATAAAACTGCGAATGACACTGCATTGGAATAAAAAAAAAACAATAAGCTTTTGCATGCACGTTATCCTTTTCATAGTTGACAGCAGCATGCGGAAAGCAAATCACGAACTTAACGACGTACCAACGTTTCCAAAGCGATCGGTCGCGAAGTATTTATAGGGCCGTATTTATAGCTTGTATCTTTCTTGTGCAAAGATCATTAAAGTAACATGCTTGCGAATAAATAATTGACAGCTGTTTTATTATGATTTATTGCTCCGCGATTCGTCGGGAACGTCCACAGAGGGGGGACCATAATGTTCGGATTAATAAGGATACGCACAGTTGCAGACAACTTTAATCCAGTCTCATATACCCAGGACCCAGGGGCGTATCCAGAAAGTTGTACTGGATGATATTTCAAGACACAGTATGTTTTATCTAATTATTTACAAAGACAATGAGTTATACTAGTAATAATATCATTTGTTGTCCATCTAGCATGAAATTACTTGTATTGGATTTGTAAAAAATAAATACTTACAAGCTAATCTCTGATGGTGTAATAACATTTACCAAGCAAATTGTCCTTCCTACCCTTTTTAAAGCAGTTGATGTCTCGGGAAAGTTTATTAAATATTCTAGGTCCTAACACCTTTGGCGACATTCTTGCACCATATTTGACGAAAGGTATGAGTAGACGGCGCTTTGCCTTGTACTGACACATGGACTTGCTTATTTGATGAAAAAATATACTAAGTGACATATAAATCCGAACACCCAGTTTAAATGGTTTTATTTTAATAAAAGTTGGTGAATGTATTTATCTTACTGTAAATAACAAGTGAAAAAATGTTCAGCCTTATCAGTTGGACATTACGGTTTTTATACTGCTTTTTTTTTAATTCACTAACGCTCTAAAAATGAATATTTCAGCCGCAGTAAAGAATGACATCTTGACATCCCTTACGATCGGTTACGATGCCTAGAGTACGGAGACATGTACGATTTCGTCAACTTAGTGAGTTTGATAGGGGCCGTATAGTGGGACTTCGGGAAGCTGGACCTTCTTTTCGGGGAATTGCAGTTAGAGTGCAAAGAAGTGTAGACACTGTGGTTAGGTGTTGTCAGGCATGGCTTCGAGAAGGCCGTACGCAAAGAGCAAGGGGCACTGGACGCCGCCGTAGAACAACAGACCGTGAAGATCGCCGCCTAAGATTGTTGGCCTTAAGGGACCGTTTCTCCACTACCAGGTCCATTGCAAATGAATGGTTTGCAGAACACGGAAGACCTATTGGCATGCGAAGTGTTTACCGACGAATGACCGACGAGTGTAAGTTTTGGCTTGTTTTCATACCGGCCACACTGGGTCCTCCCTTTAACTCGAGAACACCGACGTAATCGCCTTGAGTGGTGCAGACAACGGTCACTCTGGGATCAGGAATGGATCAGTATTGTCTTTAGTGACGAGTCTCGATTTTGTTTAGGCATGCACGATGGTCGTGCCAGGGTTAGAAGGCGACGTGGTGAAATGAGGAATCCAGAGTTTTTTGTTGAAATACATGATCATCACACTGTTGGAGTTATGGTTTGGGGTGCTATAGCTTATGGTTCTAGGTCACCCTTAATCTTCATCAGAGGTAACATGAACGCGAAGCGTTATATCCATGAAGTTCTAGAACCCCATCTTTTGCCCTATCTTGACACCCTGGCAGATCCAACTTTCCAACAAGATAATGCCCGACCACATGTTGCAAGAGTCACAATAGACTTCTTTCAACATAATGATGTCACATTGTTACCATGGCCACCAAGATCTCCCGACTTATCCCCAATTGAGCACGTGTGGGATATGATGGGCAGAATATTGCTCAATTTGCAACGTCCTCCTCAGACTCTAGAAGCACTTCGAGAGGAGTTGGTGGTTGTCTGGAATGGGATACCACAGGAGGACATTGACCACCTGATCAGAAGCATGCCTAGGCGCGTTGGAGAATGCGTAGCACATCAGGGTGCATCCACACATTAAAGGTCAAAGTGCTTTAAAGCAGTGCAATCATTTTGAAATTTTTATCGTTTACTTATTATGCTTCATTAAGTACTTATACAAAATTTTATTAAAATAAAACCATTTAAACAGGGTGTTCGAATTTATATGTCACTTAGTATATTTGCTTGGAGAAGGTGCATAGGCATCTCGAAAATAAATAAGGGCAGGGTGATTATATGGTATTTTTTGAAAAAATGCTACTGTACATCTTAAAATTCTATTCTGACACTTGAAAAAACATGTTTGGTATATGTCGAGTAGACCCAGAAGCACCGTCCGTATCTAAATCGAGATTCCACTTGGGCAAAATATACTGTGATTAATTACTACCCTGTTAGAACCACTCCAAAATTTTACTCAATGAATGTCAATGAATTCAACTTTGAAACTACAAAGTCACATTGTATTCTAATGCTAATATCGTCATCAAAATTAAATCCTCAGAATTTTAGTTAGTGTTCTAATTTTAGGTTTCTTCTTTGGTAGCTGCTATGACTTTTACTACTTCTAGATTTATGACAACTATTTGAGTATAATTTGAGGGACCCACAAAACAAAATCCATAAGAAGCGATATATTTCATTTTTTGAAAACATTGTGCCGATTTTTGTATGATGCCGACAACCTAAAATGTACATCTATTAGGATGATCTCAGCAGTACGGAAGCCAATTATAACTATTTGATAAGCAGGACGATTACAGTTAAAGGCAGAGCAAAATTTGCTGGGGACAAGTGAGGAGCTGGCGGGCGCATCACGAATCTCAAAATATATATTTTCCGACGCATGGGGCCCCTGGAACTATATTCTGGGAACCTGTTCGAGTGGGTATTTCCATATCAAGAGAAGATCAACGGGCATTTAATCCTCGTTTCGTGATTAAAATGCTCCCGTTGTTGACTTTACCACAAGTGATGATATGGGTAGAATTATTTTTGTGGAAAATGACAACACTTTTTAGACGCTGATATGAGCCCCTCTATTGCGCGTTATGTATACCGGTACGAATCAGTATCTGTGGTAGTAAAACACCCAACGTGTCAAAAACCTAGTACATCTCTCGCTGTCAAAACCAGAAGTGACCAACGTATAGTCTGAACGAGAACGACAGTCATGAAAATTTGATTTAATTCAAGCAATATAATAAGGGTCTTGAAGACCTTAACAAAAACTGCAACGAGGCGGTAAACCAGCAGAGGTGACAAACTTGGCCGAACTCTGTGTATTTACATTTATTACTGTAGAAACGTCCTGTCTGAAAATGGCTGGAAGTGCTTTCTCGCTCTCCCGCACCATGCCAGCTAGAGCTGGCCAAATGAATTCCTTTGGTGTTTCAATTCATTTCCAGGATCCAATTCCCTCAGGTACATCTTAGGGATCAGGGTTTGGCAGAAATCCGGGGCCTGATTCTGAAAGAGTTTCTACCGTTGAAAAAAATTTTTAAAGCACGAGATTCGCTATGATAATTTTGACATTTGATCATATCCGTCTTCTATATTCAAATTGACATAAAATTACAAGGCAGTATCGAAATCAATCAAGATTAGGCCCCAACTCTTTTGTGTAGAGGTCTCGTGGATAGCTACTCGCAGGTGTTAATTTGACTGCATCAAACAAAATTATAAACATCAGTATGTGGAACATCCTTTGACAAACTTACCAACAACAGCATGATTCATTCGATTTTATGTAGCATTTCTACTCACCTGCAACAAAAAAAAATAGTTAATACACAAAGGCAAATGTTGCTTGCTAAATAATGCAAACAAACATAAAGCATACTTAGGGTGGATTTCACCAAGGTTGACAAATTAACAGTCCTTTATTATCCACCTATAGGGTAACAGTTCGTCAAATACAACGAATGAGCTTCAACATCCAATCAACAAATTTCAGTAACCAATACCTATGAAATGTAGTAAAAAAAATATTGCCAAAGTATGAGATGACAGCTTGTCCTTGAAACATCACCAGCTTATTGGATATTAAGAAATTACGTATATTTCCGTTAAAATTTAAAGAAATGTTTGATTTTTGAATAAAATTCATGTTTTATTTACTATTGTTGATTTTTTATTCATGCTTACATTATTTTCTTCAATTGATATGCGATTTTACTGATTTAACATCACCTCCCTTGTTTTTTTTTCCTATAAACCTCTTGCAGGTAGCCATTAAACACCTACTTGATGACAGACTTTTACAAACAATCATTCATTTACTTGCCGTTCATCAGGTACCTTAGAATGATATTCCCACAAAACCATTCAGGTTTGTTGATATCCATACATCCATAAAGTTGAATATTTTTCGTTGTTGAGGAACTGAACAAACAACCACACTATATTTACAACGATCAAGAAATACCCACATATATGTCTTAAAGCTACCAGCAAACCAAAAATTTGCCATATTTTTCACGAGTACACATTTTAGGTTATATAATTAGACACTATTTGAATAACAGCTGATTATTGCATTTCAAAACTCCCCGAGCGACACATGTATGGGATCTGTCAATCCTTGGTCCCAGTCACAAAACATATACACTGAAGGAGGTTTAATCACAGCCGACGTCAACTACGAGCCGTGAACAAAGAAATCTGGCAACGTAGGTGGTAGTGTTACTCCCGCCGCTGCTTGCTGCATTGACGCAACGCGTGCTCAAAACGCTGAGAAAACATAACCTTTTCAATTTGTGATTTGGGAATCCCAGAGGCTGTAATTAAGAGATAAGCTTGTTTTCTAAGCTTCAAAGTGTGTGTATGTGTTCAAAGTGATCGGTGACTATAATATATGAGAAATAGACTCCAGTTGTAGTGCTTCTGTGCTTTAAAAATAAACTAAGAAGTCTGACTGTGGCTGTTCGCGCCTCAGGACGCTAAGGATTTCAACTATTGAAAACGTGCAAATTCTGGTTGTATTTTTCTTTTTTCATTTATCAAGTATTATATATAAATATAGTTTTGGCGGATGGAACAGTCCAAAATAATATACCTTTGAAATATCCAAAATTGAAAGAAAATGCTGTTCCATCCATTTTCCCAAACTTGCCATCATATCTTTCAAAAACTGAAGCACCCAAAAGAACTGACCCAATGCAAAGAAAACAAAAATTAATTGAGAAACATGAAAAAGCTATCCAGAATTTCGATGATATGGATAAGATCAAACACTTTCAAAAATTACATTCTTCATTTTCAAAAATTAAAGCCTCACAGAAATGGAATAATAAATTATCTGATGGAAAGCTATATTTTTATAAATTGGATTTTGAAAATGATATCTTAACTTTGAATACACAGATTATAGTTGATGGTCAGATGGAAGTTCAGGTTGTTCATAAAGGATGTAAGCTTTCTTTTAGTGACTTGAAGTGGGTTTTGCCATATGATCTCAAAATTACCAGATGGCCCCAATTAGAAAACCTGCTAAATAGGTATTTTTTCTATTTTTCTGAGAACCAACACAAAAACTCTGTTGAAGTTTGCATCATGAATGCATTGGAACAACTTGACACAGCGATTTCCATAATTAATAATGACTCAGTTATGTTTCCATATACAAAAAATCTAGAGATTATTGCTGATCAGCTGAGACAAATATACAGCGATTTCCATAATTAATAATGACTCAGTTATGTTTCCATATACAAAAAATCTAGAGATTATTGCTGATCAGCTGAGACAAATACAAAACAGGAAAAACAGATATGCATCACTTTCAATAATAATGGCTTTTACGTTTTATAACCACTCATCATCAACATATAATTTAATTAAAAGATTTTTTATTTTGCCAAGTAAGCGATACTTACAACATATCTCCTCAAGTATGGATATATCTCCAAAAAATGATAGGAATAATGAACACTACCTTTCGAATATAGCAATTAAATTAGCTCCAAGAGAAAAAATTGTAATTTTGATGATTGATGAAATTTATATAACATCTAGGCTGGACTATCGCTCACAAAACATTGTTGGGTATGCCTCAAATAAAAATGACATGGCTAAAACTGTTTTAGCCTTCATGCTATCTTCAGCATTTGGAAAAATAACAGAAATTATCAAATTACTACCAGCTTCAAATCTAACAGGTGATGAAATGACACCTTTGGTTGAACATGTGATAAATTTAGTTCAAAAATGTGGATTTGAAGTTATTTGTGTTGTTACTGATAATCACCGAATTAATAGAGCAATGTTCAGGAAATTAGTAAAGGATTCATCAGAAAATTATTCTATTCCAAATCCACATAATCCTGATAAGAACATATATTTAACTTATGATGTTGTGCATATTTTCAAGAGTATCAGAAATAATTGGATTAATTTAAAAAACCTAGACAAAACTTTTGTATATCCTAATTTTGACAATAATGATATTATTCAGTATGCTAAATTTGAAAACATTCGTGCTGTATATCAATTGGAAAAAGAAGCTGTAGTTAAGAAAGCATATAAATTAAATTATAAAACATTGCATCCAAATTCATTTGAAAGGCAAAATGTAAATTTTGTAGATAATTTATTCCATCACTCAACAATAGCTGCTATGAAAGAATTAAAGTTTAATGATGCTGCACACTTTTTGGAAATAATCAGGAATTGGTGGGATATTGTCAGTAATGCAAGTGTAATAAAAGGAGAATTGAAGCGAATCGAATTTTGTAAGCCTATTACCAATAAATATGATTATAGAGTACAATTTTTAAAAAAATTCCTGATATGGTTAGAAAAATGGCATAATCTAGAGAATAATAATGGACACCTGACACCAGAAACGTATACAGCTCTATATCAAAGCACGCTGACTCTACTTAATATAATTGAATATTCATTTAATCAATTTGATATTGAGTATGTATTGCCTGGAAAATTCACCACTGATAGTTTAGAAAAACGATTTGGCAATTATAGACTTTTATGTGGCTGCAATTACAATGTGTCATATGATGAAATTTTAAATGCTGAAAAGAAAATACGGTTGAAGCATATTTTCAATGAAAAGAAATCGTCATTTTCGTTAGCAGAAATTAAAACAAGGTTCCAAAACTGCTTAAACTCAAGAAAATTTTGATTTCTTGGATACCAAACAAAATCCTGAAGTTTTGGATATATTCAATGAAGTATTTGAGACAAATTACTTAGCCAATTGTGACATAGAGGATAGTACTAAGACTTATATATCTGGATATGCTTCACACGCTATCTCTAAAAACCTAAACTGCGAGATATGCAAATCGCTAATAGTTAAAGAGAAAGGTAAAAAACTAAATACTTTTAATTAGGTTACACACACACACCCTCCTACCCTTTGCGGTCCCTCCACCAAACCTGTTCCAGGCAACCTCAAACCCTTGAGGAGTGGGGGGAAGAGCAATCTGCTCCTCCCCCCACTCCCGCCCAAAGGCCTGGAGTGGCGCTGCGTGGTTCAGGCCGCTTGCGCATTCCCCGAGTGTGTGCTGCCGAACGAGCTATCCCCCCTTCCCCAATTTTGCCCCTTTTTCCCGAAATTTGACTCGATCGCGCACGCGTCGCGGAAGCGCGTGGTGGACGTTTCTTCCAACTGTCGGTTCTCGACTTTATGGACGGCCTCTTTTCTTGGGGGTCCTGCGCTGGGGGCTTTTGACCTAAGCCCCTCCTAAAGGTTGGTGAGCCTTCGCTCTTTCCTCGTCGACTGGAGTCAGTCAGTCGTCGTCAGTCGGTCATTTTTGTAAGTCATTCGTCTCCTGAGGTTAGCCCCGAGTCCGTGCTTGACTCTGGCCACCTCAATCGACAGGCTTCTTTTTGTCCACCCGTTGTACACGGGCTGTTCTTTCCCCTCTTGGGTGTACAACTATTGTCGGTCTTCTCCCCTTTTCTTTGGCCTCATCAGCTGCTAGGGCCAAATATCTTCTTGTAATTAGGTTAACTGCATTAGCGACTCATATATATCACGGTTATTTCGTATTTTTAATTTTTTTTTTTTTTTTTTTTTAGCGTTATTTCATATTCAGACGATTTGTATCGAATCGAACTGTCCTCTTTTCCAAAATTAAATTTAGTTCTTGAACGTTACACGAAGACGGAGCGGAGCACACAGCCGCTGGCACTACCATGCCGTCCGAGCGCGGTGTTGCCTTTCTTTCATCACGGCTCGTAGTTGACGTCGGCTGTGGTTTAATTCCATGCTATTCAATGACAACACGGTGACTTGTGTGGTTGTCAGTGGCCATTTTTCGAGGGTGCGACATGGTTGCCAGATTGTGCATTAATATCCCGTTTCACCCCCCTGGTCCCAGTGGAGTACGCTCCGCCAACTGTTGAAATATACTCTACTATGCTTTATAAGACTATTCGTGGAATTTTTCCCAAAATCGTTGCACAACACTTGAAAAAATGCAAATGAATATTTAAAATTATTCCCATGACGCCTCAAAATAGATGCGTCGGTACCTCGGGTGATACACCTTGACAGTAGCGATGTTCGATACGATCCTATATTTAGAAGTATCGATTCTTTTGCTTCTCATACCCGATATTTTGTATAGATATTTTTATATACGACACTTGGGTGTATCGATACATTTCACGAGTATCGTCATCCTTCGATCCGGACTGTGTCAGAAAGAGTAACTAATTTTATATTACTTTTATTCTTTGTTTCCTTCCGCTGGATATCGATAATTTTATTCCAATATTTAAGAGTATCGATACTTCCTAAAACGATAAGAATCGATACATAACGATACTTTTTGTGTATCTAAACATCCCTAATCTTGACAGCTTGTCGTTCTCGTCAGCTGGGCTGCCGGGTGAGGTGTTGCCTTTACTATCTTACATTTTGCTAAAATCTTAATGTTCACAATCCCATAAGCAAGAATCGAAAAAGGAGTTTCCAAAATGGTTTGCAAAGTACTTTGAAAGAGCGACAGGTATGCACATTGTAGAAGTTGTAATATAGAACTACGCCCTCAAAAAACATGTTGTGTACGCGACCAATACAATAACAGACGTTTTTCATGACTCAAAGGACCTTAATCTACCACCGATTCCGTTTTTTCCCGGTTTGGCAACTCTGCAGATTACTTTAAAAGCAATTGATATCCCAGACGTGTTATAATAATAGAAATAATAAGAAAATATAACAATGTTTGGAGATATATTTTCATAAATAGGTATTTTTGATTCTGACTTATAATATCTAGACGATGAACAATAGGTGGATGCGGATACTTTTACAAATATCGATGTTTTAGGACCCAGAAATGCAGAATGTGCTGTTTGTTTACTTTTGGTGTGGATATCTAGATCATAAATTGTTTGCATGCAGGTTTTAGTAAAATAGTAAATTACGAGGCAGCCACAAAATCTCCTAATCCCATTCTCCCTTCATGTCATGCTTGTTAACTGTAATACGAGTAACTTTCCTGATCGCCACAGGGCTCTGGAACGTAATTAACGTGTTACAGCGAGGCAAGAAGCTGAACCACGCCGCATTTATTCGCTAGATAACAGTCATATGTTCGCAAAAAACTCGATAGTTTGGAGTAGAAGATATGGATCCCGTCTGGGATTCTGCATTTGGAAGAGAGATAATCGGTCAAGATTAGAACACTTGTCTCATGGTTGTGTAATTCTCAGGGGTTACCAAGGAGTGGACCTTCCGCCTTCACAAATTAGTAAATGCGGTAATGCTAAGCTTGGCTTTTAGAGGGTAACCCACTAGGTACTCGTATTTCAGGACTTACGAGACATTAGGCTTACATTGCGCATTGCAATTTAATTGTGTACCGTCGTATGGCGGAGAGCGTTACAGCAATATTAATAGCTTAATTCACCAAGTAGATAAATATATATATATATATATATATATATATATATATATATATATTATTTCAACAAAATGGGGACACGTGTCATACGGACAGGGAATCTTTCGAATTGTCAGACACGTTTTCCTGTGCCCAGATTGACATCTTCTCAAGTTGTCGGTGAAATAGTATCATACGCTCACTGAAAATTTTAGGCGAAAAATTATCTGTAGATACTAGGGTCTGCGGAGAGGTCAACGTTTTGGCCAAATTGAACCCGACGTTTGGCTTTCAACACAAGTTGCGGCCCAAGCCAAATGTCGAGTTAATGTCGCATATCGCTTTTTTTAACAATCTGTTTGACACAATATTCTGGATACTTTTCGTCTGATTGTTTCATGGTGTATATAGAGATGACTGATAAATTCATTGTATACATTTTTTTCAGCAATCGTAACTCGTTAACAAATAGTACAGCTCTGAAATTGTGTGAGAATATTCCACATTTATAGTAGATTCAATGAGTGTAATTTGTTTATTAAATTTTTTAAATGCTCTGCTTTCCTTGACAACAACTTAAATATCAGCATACAGCGATCATAGCGAGCAAACCTGGAATGAACTATTTGCACACTGAAAACTACCTAGTCTGCAAGATGACATTTCGTCGTTTTTTACGTTTTTTAGATTTTTTACATAATACCCCTGCGGGACAACGCTTTTAAAACTAGCACTAGAATATTGAAAACAATTTTAACAAGATATTTTTCCAAAATTTGAGCGAAAATTACAATTTAAATATGGTGTATGGTGTATCTGAAGTCACTTGAAATAGCATAAAAACCTTTGGTCGGCGCGTTCTTTGTAATTTCATGACGTATCATAGGCGTGCGGCATTTATTTAGAACGATAATAATAATGTTTTTATATCACAATAAATGGATTTTACTATCTTCTTACTTTTTTGATTTGGGATAAAAAATACTTATATTGGGAGTTTAATTTATGTTGACTGAAAGTTAAGAAATGGAAAAATTACAGAATTCCAACGTTTGACATGCAAATATTTACATAGCAGGTAGGTATATAAAAAGGTATATAAAGACTTACATTATAGGTATTTATATATCATCCTCGCCTTCGGAGCTGTCGCTAGTGTCATCTTGTAGATGAATTACAACGGGATTTACAGGAGGCAAAACACAATATTCATTTTCTTTTTCAATAATATGCCTAGAACACTGCTTCCATAGGTCTGTGGCAGCAATATGAGATACTGCATCTCCTATTGTGGCCAATAGCGATACACTTAATTGAGGGGTCTGATTATGTTTTCTTACTTTTTTTTTAAAGCAGCCCAGACCAACTCAATCGGGTTAAAAATGCAGTAATAGGGAGGTAGACGTAATACTTCATGGCCATTTTGCTGAAGCAGATTGTCAACAACATACTCTTTTTAAAATTTTTGTCTTTTAATAAGATCCAATAATATGGCTTTGGTTGATTTTTGTGGTATTTCCATTCCCTTATCCTTCATAAAATCAATAATGTCTTGTTTTTTTGTGCCTGTATTCGGAATTTTGTTTTTCTGTCGGGAATGGTATGGCGCATTGTCCATAATAATGACTGAATTTGGGGAAATGTTTGGTATTAACTGCTGCTCTATCCACTTTTCAAATAAGTCGGAGGTCATGTCCTCATGATAGTCGGCACATGATTCTTTGATATTTTTGGCAGATAACAGCAAGGCATTAGGTATAAATCCATTTTCACTGCCAGCATGGAGAATAATGATTCGTTTTCCACGGTTGCATGATGCATTTAAAATGCACTTGTTGCTGTCGTCAACCCAGCCGTACTGCACAACATCATGGGTATCATACCACGTTTCATCCAGGTAAATCAGATTTCTTTTCTGCTCTCTATAGATTTTAACTTTGTGCAAAAATTCTTGGCGCAATTCAACGATTCGAGACGACTCCATAATCACCATTCTTTTATCTAATTTTTTGTATTGAAAACCACACAGTTTTACAATACAGTGCACTGAGTCTAAGCATTTGTAATTATAAAAATCTTCAGGATAATCTTTTAATTTATCCCGTATCATTTCCAACGTGGGCACCAAATTTTCTTTATAAAATCCGTATATGATACGACGAATATCTTCCTGAAAACCGACGTCTATTCTTTTTAATTTTTGCCCTATGCGCTTTCTGTGGAAGGAATGGTTGACTACATCTCCCCTTTTTATAAGCCGATAAATGGTAGACCGACTGATTTTTGTCAGGATACAAATTCTGTTTAAAATTTGATTTTGCGAGGAATCTGGATTTTCGTTTTTCAGACAATCATACATATTTAGGATTTCTCTTTGGGTCTGTTCCTCTGAATCTTTATGAAAGAATTCTGCATGCACAGGTTCATCAACCATCTCCTCGTGGCTTGGAGCATTTTCCCAAGGTCTCCAAAGAGCCAAATTTAGGACACACAAGAACAATCAACACAACAATTAAATCAACAAGTAAACCGAGTATTCAAAAGTCAAAAACACACAAACTAATAAAATCTATGAAAAAACACGGACAGACTAAAGAAAACACGTTTATTCACCGCTACACGGCACTGGCTAAACTGTTTAAATTTTCAGTAGCCACCTGCACTTGTTCCGAGCTCTGAAATACACGCTTTCTCATTGGCTATGTCCACGCATAGGCGTGCTTTACTCCACGTGGACCGGTGAAACTGCCTTTGATCTTATACTAATATATATATTTGCTGCGAAATTTGGCGATTTTTGCAGCAACAGAGCGTGTTAAATATAGATATATTAAACGCACCCGGTATTTCACAGTGTTTCAAGTGACTTCAGATAAAGTATACATATGTGTGTACAAAAAAAAAATATATATAATATGCATACATTTGTTTGTTAATTCATGGCAATCTCGAAATTTGTTAAGTTCAATATACTGTGTGTATATGTGATCATTATAGCTACACATACCTGTTGAATTGTGCGGATTTTCAAGAAAATAGAATATAAAATGTATTCCAACCAATTCCTCATCTCTCTTTACATCATAATAGTAATCATTTGTTATAAATTCATGGGTTAATGAATTTCTTCAAAGCAATCAAAACAGTATGGTCGTCCCCATCCTAAAACACCGATATGTGTAAAATATGTTAATCCCTACATCTCCGAGGTGCATAATGCAATTACTGTAGACATAGACCTAACATTATTAGTAATTACTGAAAAATAAGAGCTAAAAAGAATTATAAATAGTGATAAAATATTGGTGGTTAAGGTTTTTGACTGGTGACTGGTGGGGATACAATATAGGGATGGCGACGATAGACGATATATTGATGCATCGAAAACATCGATACATTGGACGTAGAACATCGATCTTTACGCATCGATGGTTTCATGACGATATATCGATATCGAGTGGAATCATAAACATCCGTAACCGTATACCCCGAGTCTATCCTTAACTGTGCTACCATCTTTAAGCGAGGACTGGTAGGTTCGAAATTAAAAGGCCAGAAAGCTATTTAGGTGTTTAGTAGTATTTGAATATTATCATTACAGACAAAATATTTTTCTTTCTACCATGAAAAAACAAAATAAAGAGAGATCTGAAATAAGGAGTTATTGAAGGCCTAAAATAGCCAGGCGCTAATAATTCCTGGCCGTATTTGAATATCTAAGCAGGCACAGTAAAACAAAAATAAGACTTGGAATTAATAAAGTTTATTTCGACAGTTAGCAGAGTTTGCTCCACTGGGACGAAGTGTTGACGGATCCCCCAGAATTATGTGTCACTTGTCGTTATGGTTAGTTTTAAAATATCAGGAGATAATCAGCTGTTATTCAAATCAGTGTACATGTTTTGTGATTCAAATAACGTCTAATATAAATATAACCCAAAATATGTATGTAGTGAAAAAAGAAAAATATTGCAAAATTCTAGTTTTTCTGCAGGTTTTAGGTTTGCTGGTAGCTCTACGACATATATTTGGGTATTTCTTAATCGCTGTGAATATAGTGTGGATGTTTGTTAAGTTCTTGAACAACGAAAAATATAAAAATATTCAACTTTATGGATGTCTGGATATTAAAAAACCAGAATGGTTTTGCAGGAATATCAATCTAAGGTGCCATAATGGTTCTGATGAACGGCAAGTAAATGAATGAATGTTTGGAAACGAGCAACATCTATGAACTTTTTGGTGGAGCCAGTCATCAAGTATCTGCAAGAGGTTTATAGGAAAAAACACCCTGTAGATGATCTTGAATCAGTAAAATCGCATATCAATTGAAGAAAATAATATAAACATGAATAAAAAATCAACAATAGTAATAAAATCATGAATTTTATTCTAAAATCAAACATTTGTTTAAATTTTGACTGAATTTCTTAATATTCAATAAGTTGATGATGTTTCAATGACAAGATGTCATCTCATACTTTGACAGTATTTTGTTTTCAACATTTCATAGCTATTGGTTGCTAAAATTTGTTGATTGGAACTTGAAGCTGATTCGCTGTATTTGACGGGCTGTTACCCTATAGGTGGAGAATAACGGACTGTTGTTGTTGAAATTGGCCCTAAATTTGCTTATTAAAATCAATGTTTAGCAGTCGATAGTAATGCATTCTAGTATAGATTGATCTCGTCATAATAAGAGGCATAGCTAATGTGCCAGTAAATCGAAAAGTCCGTGAGTGTATTTTCTAATCTGCTCATATTTTCTTGAATTAAAAATCAATCTACAACAAGAATTTTGAATCTTTTGTAGAAGTTTAGTTGAAACTGAATCTAGAAATGGACAGTATACTAATAAATAAGAATATGTGATTTTTGATATTATTCAAGATTCACATAACTTTTGTTTTACTTTAAATAAAATAAATAGTTCGAGATCTTCATCCATAATCAAACCTAAGTTTTTAACTGATTATTCTATTCAAATAGCATGACCGCTTATAATATAGGTTGTCGGAAAAGTCATGACGCTTTTTTTTGTTTATTTTAAGGCCATTTTATTCATATACAGCACAAACTTCAATCAATAATGTATTGCCCATTTTGATCGATCACCTTTCGCCATCTTTCAGGCAGCTTCATAATTCCTCGCTCGTAGAAGGATTTGTCTTTACCGGCAAAAAATTGAACAAGGTGCTGATGTACAGCTTCATCTGAAGTAAAGCGTATTTCTCGCAAGGAATTTTGAAGCGACCGAAACAAATGAAAATCATCCTAACTCCAATAACTTTTGACGAGTGAGCAAACTTGTGTGCGGTCTCGCGTTGTCATGGTGGAACACAACTCCTTTGCGATTAATGAGCTCCGGACGTTTTTGCATGATGGATTGTTGCAAACTGTCCAATTGCCGACAATACACAGTTGTATCGATGGTTTGGTTTTTTGGCAGGAGTTCGAAAAACACGATCCCTTTAAAATCCCACCAAACAGAGAGCATCACCTTTTCCTGATGACTCTCTGCTTTCGCGCTCGTGTTACGCGTATCTACACTTCGGGACCAAGACCGTTTGCGAACCACATTGCTGTAAACAATCCACTTTTCATCTCCCGTTATCAAGCGCTTTAAGAAAGGATCGTTTTCCTCACGTTTAAGGAGCATATTGCAGATGTCTACACGCGCCGTCAAATGAACCTCTCTCAGTTCGTGTGGTACCCAACGATCGAGTTTGCTTACGTATCCCAGTTTCTTCAAATGGTCGTGAACGGTTGAATGATGGATTTTTAAGGTTTCTGCAATTTCCCGTGTGGTGTAATGTGGGTTTGCTCCTACCAATGCCTTTAATTCGTCACTATCCAACTCAGTAGGCCGCCCTGATCGAGGTGCGTCATGGATATCAAAATCCCCATCTCGGAATTTTTTAAACCATCTCTGGCATTGCCGTTCTTGTAGTGCATGTTCTCCATAAACCTTTCTCAACTTTTCACACGCTTGTCTTGCGTTCTTGCCTTTGCGGAAGTAATACAGCAAAATGTGACGAAAATGCACAGTTTGTTCGTCCATCTTCAACGTCCCCTAAAATCGACGAGACTCAAATAAATCACTTAATTTTTTGGTGCAAATGAAGCTTGAAGTGTCAACTGTCAAACTACACAATCAACATACAAATGTCATTGACTTACGTACTTCCAACCATGCAATTGCATACTTTGTTGCATATACGTCATGACTTTTCCGACAACCCAAGGGAGATTTTTAGGAGAAACGATAATAACTTTGGATTCATAGGGATCCAACCGGAGACAATGTTCTGTTACATAATTTTCAATAGAATTTAGGCACTCATTATTTTTGCTTCCGAAATTTCTGAATTATCATGACTGAAACTATGATATTACTACTATTTTGAATATATACATATGTATCATTTTGCGAAAGTCTTGCTCAGTATGAGATCGTTATGGAGGAATAAAAAGGTCTGAGAATTCGTCTTTGATTGGAAATTTACGTATATTTCCGGTACCGCACGTGCGCAAAAAAAAGCGGCGTCCTGTTTTTGAGGACGACGGGAATCTCTAGTACGAGTAATGGATTCCGTCTAGAAAAGAGGGTCGTTGACCGGAAGTAGTTTTCGGGAGGAGGACGAAGCAAGGAAATCCAGAACAGAAAAACTTGCGCAGTGTTGACTGACAAATCCGAAGCAGCATACACAGTGCATACAGAATTGTATTGTTCCGATCGTAGACATCGTTTGCAGTGTGAATGCATAATATACCATAAAATAAAATGGAGAGGATTTGTTTTGGACGTGTTATGTTTTCGGCAACAAAATATGAAAAACACGAACAAATGTACAAAATCACACAACATTAATATTGCTGCCAATGGACAAAAATGACCAATGGCAAATATGCTCATGTCTCTGAATTATTGTTTAAAACACATACATATATATAAGCTTTCATTCGACGCTTTTCTGTATGAACTGGTGATTTCATAGTGAATCATTCATTTGTTTTTATAACATATCTTTCAAATCGTAAACAAGTAGTAGAGATAGACAACACTATATCTAGTCCGATTGATATAACATCAGGTGTCCCTCAGGGTTCAGTTTTAGGGCCCTTGTTGTACTTAATTTATACTATAGACTTGGGTAGCTCTGTGAAAAACTCTTCTGTGATGTGCTATGCCGATGATACACAGATATATAAGAGCTTTAATAGTAACACTTTGCATACTTCAATCAATGAGCTTAATGATGATTTGGACGCAATAGTAGGATACTCAAATGGTAACAATCTTAAGCTCAATAAGGATAAGTGCTCAGTGATGCTTTTTTGTCCTGCTGTCAAACGTAACACTATATTGTATTCTCTTGATGTAAAAATCGACAAGGAGCGTCTAGCTGTCGTAAATACTACAAAAAATTTAGGGTTGATTATTGATTAATACGTACTTTACGGTTTAAGGAGCATGTTTCGTCTATCTTAAAAAAATGTTATGCAACTTTGAAGTGTTTTTATGTCAATCGCTCTATTTTGAATTTTAAAGTTAGAAAAAAGTTATGTGAGGCTATTATATTTCCAAGCTTATTTTACTGTAGCACTGTGTTCTATCATTGCCTTGATTCTATCACAAAAGCAAAACTCCAAAATACTTGTTGTCGATTTGTATTTAATCTCAAGAAGTATGATCATGTTTCCTTAAAGAGATTTCAGCTTGGTTGGATGTGTATAGAAAATGCTTGCAAGTACCATATAGCAGTGTTTACACATAAGATCATATCTTCTAGATCCCCCTTGTATCTTTATGAGAAATTTGTTTTCAGACGAAATAATTCAGACATTGATTTCAGACACAAAAAAAAGACTAGAGATCCCTATGTATAAAACAACTTTATTTCGTAGTTCAGACACTTACAATGCTATCTTGATTTATAACGAATTAGATGACAATATAAAGGATTGGCCAGTAAACAGATTTCGTAAGCATGTGAAACAGATTTATTTGTCATTGTAGTAATTGTGGAAAAGTTAGTTTTTAATTCTTACATTTTATTTTATTTTACGTAATATATGTGTGTATATATGTATGCTAGGAAGCTATCAAGCTCGTTGTTTTGAAGCGTCTTTTGCTGCTTGTCAAAGTTTCCTTTGATTGAGTGTTTCAATTTATTATTTGGGTAGGTTAAGTAGAGTAGCCAAGAGCTAGACTTCGCCTAAGTAGAGGTCACATTATGTTGTAGTGTATATAATGTGCCTAATAAAGACATTTTATTATTATTTATTATTATTATATGTTGGATCTAACCAATTTTTATTAATCAAAACATTGTTGGCTTATCTGAACAACGCACAAAGTGGATTTCTGGGCGATTTGAATAAACTATGAACTCTATTGACGGTGCGGCTGCCAGTGTGTATTCAAATTGAGTATCCTGAAAAAAGGTACAGTGATACAGTGGAAACGCCAGTAAGGCTTCGTGTCATCAAAAACATGGTTTTTAAAAATTTTTGATTTTCGGAGAGACGGTCAGGGTGCAAGTTTCGAAGTTAACTTGAACCATGCGATATGTTGTTACAATAACGAATAGATTAAATACGTTGTTGTTTGAACTAATTTTAGAGCAGTCAAGACAGACCCTGTAAGCTTTTTAGTGGAATGAATTTTTGCAATCAGCGGTTATTTTCACACTGCACGTCAGCATTGCAACTGCGATAAGCGTTAGGATGGTGCATGGTATAAACGGGCTGGTGCTGAAGAATCGCTTGACCTCTCACAGTATTCTGTGCATAATCTCAAAATTACTTTCTTCCGAATTCTAACTACTTGAATGTTTTTACACAAGTGAATATAAAATCCCTGAAGAGCACATCAGTTTTTAGTTCAAATGCTGAAGTTTTGCAGTCCTCGAGCTGTACCTGAATTATCGGTAACAGCCACGAAATAAACTGTAGTGCTTAAGGTCAGATCAACATAACTGTGAGATAACTTCAAATCTGTAGGACACTGATAAAACACATTTAATGACAAAGACGAAACTTACATAAGTCGTTGTAGCGTTTTCGTTTCCTGTATATGCCGATTGTTTTGACCTTAAGGTTCTTATGATGAATTCACGCCAACTCGTATCAAATATGCCTAGGACACATAATAGGAGTCACCTCTTAATGGTTTCGATTTAAGTTTAGATCAAATTTAGAATACGTTTTCGTGAATCTACGATTAGCTTTTACTTTTGGATAAATTGGATAGATATGGAATCAGAGGTAAGCCATTTGACTGGTTCCACAGTTATCTAAGCAACATAAAGCATTATGTTGAAGTACTGACTGCACAGTATGACCAGCATCATACAGGGGTTCCACAGGGTTCCATACTTGGTCCCGTCCTATACGTAATATATACTAAGTGACATATAAATCCGATCACCCAGTTTAAATGGTTTTATTTTAATAAAAGCTGGTGAATGTATTTATCTTACTGTAAATAACAAGTGGAAAAAATTTCAGCCTGATCAGTTGGACATTCCGGTTTTTATACAGCTTTTTTTTAATTCACTAACGCTCTAAAAATGAATATTTCAGCCGCAGTAAAGAATCAACGTTGGCGGATTTTGGTTCTTGACATCCTTTACGATCGGTTACGATGCCTAGAGTACGGAGACCTGTACGATTTCGTCAACTTAGTGAGTTTGATAGGGGCCGTATAGTGGGGCTTCGGGAAGCTGAACTTTCTTTTCGGGCAATTGCATTTAGAGTGCAAAGAAGCGTAGACACTGTGGTTAGGTGTTGTCAGGCATGGCTTCGAGAAGGCCGTACGCAAAGAGCAAGGGGCACTGGACGCCGCCGTAGAACAACAGACCGTGAAGATCGCCGCCTAAGATTATTGGCCTTAAGGGACCGTTTCTCCACTACCAGGTCCATTGCAAATGAATGGTTTGCAGAACACGGAAGACCTATTGGCATGCGAAGTGTTTACCGACGAATGAGAAGTTTTGGCTTGTTTTCATACCGGCCACACTGAGTCCTCCCTTTAACTCGAGAACACCGACGTAATCGCCTTGAGTGGTGCAGACAACGGTCACTCTGGGATCAGGAATCGAACAGTATTGTCTTTAGTGACGAGTCTCGATTTTGTTTAGGCATGCACGATGGTCGTGCCAGGGTTAGAAGGCGACGTGGTGAAAGGAGGAATCCACAGTTTTTTGTTGAAAGACATGTTCATCACACTGTTGGAGTTATGGTTTGGGGTGCTATAGCTTATGGTTCCAGGTCACCTTTAATCTTCAACAGAGGTAACATGAACGCGCAGCGTTATATCCACGAAGTTCTAGAACCCCATCTTTTACCCTATCTTGACACCCTGGCAGATCCAACTTTCCAACAAGATAATGCCCGACCACATGTTGCAAGAGTCACAATAGACTTCTTTCAACATAATGATGTCACATTGTTACCATGGCACCACGATCTCCCGACTTATCCCGAATTGAGCACGTGTGGGATATGATGGGTAGGAGATTGCTCAATTTGCAACGTCCTCCTCAGACTCTAGAAGCACTTCGAGAGGAGTTGGTGGTTGCCTGGAATGAGATACCACAGGAGGACCTTGACCACCTGATCAGAAGCATGCCTAGGCGCGTTGGAGAATGCGTAGCACATCAGGGTGCATCCACACATTATTAAAGGTCAAAGGGCTTTAAAGCAGTGCAATCATTTTGAAATTTTTATCATTTACTTATTATGCTTCATTAAGTACTTATACAAAATAAAACCATTTAAACTGGGTGTTCGGATTTATATGTCACTTAGTATATGTCAATGACTTTCCCGCCAAATCCTCGGTAATGTATGCTGATGATACATCATTACTTATTAATGGCAAAAACCTGGAGTCAGTGATAAGAAATGCCAACACAAGCTTAGCTGGTTCAGAGCAATGGTTCATTAACAGCAGCCTGGTCTTAAACCACAAAAACACAGTGTTCCTGAGTTTAACTACTCTAATATGCACATGAATCGTGGTCCCCTTATAAAATCAAGCGGTAGATCCATGGAATAAGCAGAAACTATAACATTTTTAGGAATACACATATCGCAAAACTGCAAATGGGATACGCATATAGCGAAAGTTAGCCAAGTTTGCTATTGTATGTATCAGCTGAGTTTTATCGTTGATAAGTGGATATTGTTAATGTTTTACCATGCACATATCCATTCTACTCTGACTTATGGAATAGAAGCGTGGGGAGCATCCTCCAAGTTACAAAGGCTTCTTATATTACAAAAAGAGCTATTAGAACTATTGCAAAGGTGGGAAGACGCTTTAGTTGCAGGGAACTATTCACAGCTTTGAAGATATTAACGCTGCCTTCAGTATATATATATATATATATTGAATATATTCATTTACGTAAAAACTCACCTGGACAATTTTAGATCTATAAATTCTGGAATTTATAATACCAGAAACAAAGAAGTATTGGAGGTGCCGCCACATAGGTTGTCTAGAACGGAGGAGAGTGCCAAATACATGGCAATAAAACTCTTCAACAAACTACCCATTGTTTGTAAATCACTACCGCTGATATTATTTAAAAAAAGCATCAGGTAAATTTTACTGGATAAAGCTTTCTACTCTATAGAAGAGTTTTTAATGAGCGATAGTCTTTTTTAATTGTTGTAATGTATTGTTCAATTTTGATTTGTTAATTTGTTATTTTAATTCGTTTTCATGTTTATACACTTCGTGTTTTTATTTGATGTTTTGAATGTTATTTATGTATGTAGGCAATTCTGTTTATACTAATATTCAATTGACTTATCCTATATCACTTTGTGATCCACAGGATGAATAAATTATTATTATTATTACTACTGTGTGGATGAAGTGCATTACGAACAGCCGAAAACGTGCTCAAGAAAATAGATGTGACAACTATAACATGAACTTAGATATTATGATTTTAGGTGACTGTCATAGCCACCCTACAATTTTTTGAAATAAGCTGGGTATAATCGTAATCCCTTAAAATCTATTATTTGTTGTGTTGCTTGGAACTGGTACGACACAAGGCGTTTAAGCTTAATGCTATTATGGAACTGTTGACCCCTTTATCTGTCGCATTTACCCTCCTGGAGATTAATATCATTTTTATGGACGCCCTATTCCCGAAATGGTATATCATTCTTTTCTAACGGTCGTTAATCTTTCCGATAAATCATGTGTCCGATCCGTTCACGTCAATTATCTATGGTAGATTTACCCCAGAAAGGTGGCGAATCGACTGTGCGATATATAGTTGGAGTTACTTCTATGGACATTCTATTTTTGATAAAAAAATGTTTTATTTTTTGCTTTTCCACCGTACTTTGATGCTTGTGCCAGTCATATTATGAGTAAGAAAGTTGTTTATGGTCCAATAAAGTTAAACTATACAGGGTGTTCCTTAATGATATGCGAATATTTAAGGGTGTGAATCTATAAGAAAAATTAATGTTAGTTTATATATGTTACTGCAAAAGCCCGAACTGTGGTAAGTCCTAAGATTTTCTGGTAAAACCTAAGATTTACCAACTCTCAATGGTAAAAGTCCGAACGTTCTTTTATTTCGAACTTTTACCACCATTTAATTGGTAAATCTTAGGATTTACCATAATGACACGGTAAAAGTTGTCATAACGAGTTCAATAGCACTCCGTATTGTAACAAATAATATTTTTCTTACCAAGTACCTAATAATTAATGATGATTGTCTTTTTTTTCAATTTTCGTAAATACCAAATTATCAGAAAAATACTGATTCAGTGAGATTCAATTAGCCAGCGTAAGCGTTATGTTTGTGAGAAGATATGATACACATAAATACATATGTAAGGTTCATAAATACATATGTAATTTAAATAAATTATTAAGAATTACTCATTTTTTTATTCCCAAAACTAATATGTACCAGCCATCACTGGTAAAACCTAGCATATACTAAGTTCTAATAGTAAAAAAATGTCTTTTTCAGTATTTACCGTGCCCTTCCTAAGACTTACCTAGTGAATGGTGATAAAAGTTCGAAATAAAAGAACTGTTCGGACTTTCACCATTGAGAGTTAGTAAATCTTAGGTTTTACCGGAAAATCTTAGGATTTACCACAGTTCGGGCTTTTACAGTAACATATATATAAACTATGGTCCAAAAATGTTTCCTTACCAAAACTCGGGGTGTTGAAGTTTTAGGAAAAAAATGGAAATTAATTAATATTTTCAGATATTTCACTGATATTTAGTACGTAGTGAAAGTTAATAAAGATGCATATTTTTCAATACAAAAATAATTTTTAGCTTTAACAGTGGCGTGCATACGGATATTGACTTCGACATTTTTAAAGAAAAAAACGTTACGCCAATGGTTTTTTGCCAAATGAAAATTATTTTTGAATTCCCCGTTCAATTTAAAACAAATGATCTCTCGTGAATTGTTTTCCTTCGATGCACCATTTTTGAGTAAACAAATAAAAACCGTCCTATTGTCCGAGAAAATTAATGTAATAATTGATAATGCAATTTAGCAATACATATTTAGTTGCTCTGGAATATGTAAATGGCTTTTGACATCTGACAAGTCTCTGCAGAAATGGCGGAAAGGCATTACGTTTATGGCCTTGCCGACGGTAATGATGAGCAAGCCATACGGATTTATCACCAGAGATATCCCGATCGTTATTTGCCCGATAGTCGAACCTTTTCTAATATTCATCGTCGTCCTGCTGAAACTGGTTCTGTTCGAAAAGGAACATCTGAAGGTAGTCGTCTAAGTGTGAGTACACCTGAAATTGAGGAAGCAGTGCTGCACGAAGTCGAAGAACATCCTGAAACGAGTACGAGGAATATCGCTAGACAATTAAATATTTGCCATCAAATTGTTTGGAGAGTTTTAGTGGATTTTTTGTTATATCCTTAACATATTCTAAGACTACATATATTACTTCCCATTGATTTTCCAATTCGTGTGACCTTTTGTCAGTGGTATCTTCAAAAAATTACATAAAATCCGCAATTTGAATCATCGATTCTGTTCACGGACGAAGCTAATTTTTCTCGAAATGCCATTCAGAATTTCCACAATAATCATTTGTGGACATAAGAAAATCCCTATGCCGTAACCGAAATCCACTTTCAACACAACATTTTCGGTTAACGTATGGGCAGCAGTTATTGGCGACCATTTTATTGGCCCATTCTTCATGCCGGGACGACTTGACGGACAGACTTACCTCAATTTTCTTCAACAATTTCAGCAGTTTTAGTGAAACCATGATTTTGTATTTTTTTAAAGGGATGGTAAGAATAAAAGTCTAGCATCCCGTCTGAGGTTTCTTGTACTAACCAAACAGCACTCTACCATTTTATGTACGTATCAGACGTGTAGAAATAAAATAAACGCAAAAGCGTTGGCTATTTGAAAAAGATACCATTTAGAACTGTTCCAACAACCTGAAGAAATTAAAAGTACATCTATCATTTTTTCACCTGGTATAAATTATACGAGAACTGTTACGCTGTACAAAGGGTAAATATAGAAATTTTTTATGTATCGATCAGAATGACGATTTTAACTTCATACTTTGAACATCTATAGACAAACTGCAAACTGAAAAGAAGAAACATACAAGGTGTTCTAGAAAGAGATATTTTTCCTGTTAAAAGATCAGCTTTTCGTCAAATTCTATTGTCAAGTCATTATTATACAGGGTGTAAAAATTAAGATCATTGTATTTTGACTTCTAGGAACTAGTTACATGCTCTGTAAAATTGCTGTAAATTGCTTCTTGATGATGTTCCGCTGGTAATAAGAAACAATATGTGGCACATGTATGATGGTGCACCAGAGCATTCAATGTAGGGGTTCGTAATTATTTACATTACTGTTTATCCAAATCGTTGGATTGGCCGCGGTGGGCCCCAAGAATGGCCACCAAGGTCCCCAGAACTCAACAGTTTAGATTCCTTTTTGTGGGTCTATCTTAAGACACTAGTGTACACAAGTTCCATTAACACTGTAGAGGAATTAAGAAAAAGAATAGTTGCAGCTTGTGATAGAATAAAAAGCACTGCAGGGATACTTCAACGAGTGCGCAATTCCATGAGAAGGAGGGCGGAAGCATGCATAAGTGAAGAGGGCCATTTTCAACAATTTTTGTAATCATTTCGTTGGTTTTAATGTTATGCTTATGTTGTCAGTTATTGTTGTTCATTACCCCTAATGTGTTCAATTTTTCCAATCAAATTAATAATAATTTTGCAAGTGAGACAATAGAACGGTTTTTACTTTTTTACTCAAAAATAGCGCATCGAAGGAAAACTAATCAAGAGAGATCATTTGTTTTAAATTGAACGGCTTGATATCGTTTGTTGACGAGTGCCGTCAGTTAACCATATAGCGCTTTTCTGGACCGCATCAAAGATGGACAGCGAAGTCCGGATAGCAGCACCAACAATGTTTACATGGATCGGTGGAAATATAACTGTACCGGATGTAACAAAAGTAACCGAGCGGCTCTATCTATCCTAACTATGAACAAGAAGTTCAACGGTGACTTTGAATTTGACCTCACCTCCAAAGTAAACATTTTTTGTACACATCGACAGTCAAACGAACAGAACATTTTATGTGCGATTACCACGAAACGTCAAATGAAGGTCTAAGGTGTGATGGTAGGATACATTTCTAGGAGCTCATAAGCATATCGATGGAAAAATATTAAGGAGACGTATTTAGTAACTTTTAACAAAACCAATAGTGACACATGGATTTAACCTTGAACCTCACCTTCAATGTAATTTCAAGGTCAACCTTTTTTAACCTTCTCTCGGACAAATAGAAAATTTCACATTCAAATACATCCTTATGTTTATGATATGACACGCTGTATAACTTTGGCACTTATAACCAAAACGATGGGGTGATAGTTTTTGTAAGAAATAAACTGCAATATAATCATGATACATTCACTTTCACCGATGGAATCAAAATTTTAAACATAATGATCCAAATTAACCATAACAAAATTGAGGTATCTGCAATTTATCGTCCGCCATGTTCAGAACCCCACGAGTTTTTAAAGAATATCGATTTTTTTTTTCAAAATCAAAATAAAGTTCATTTAAAGCAACATATTTTCTTGGGAGATGTCAATATATATATATATATATATATATATTTTGGACGATGATCCCATCACAAATGAATACTTGAATATCCTATCAAGTAACGGATTTCTGTCTTATATAAACCTACCTACAAGGTCTATCAGTGGCACATGTATAGATCACTGCTTTGTGAAAAACCTATCCAACAAAATTACTTGTATACCAATAATCCTAGAAAGCGATATTACTGACCATTTCTCCACTATTTTACTGATATCTTCAAATGAAAAACATTCTAACATCCCTACCGTTAATAACAACCAGGAAAATTACAAATTTTTTGTCGACAGTTCAAAACTAATATCAAATGTCAAACAAGAATCCTGGGAACAATTATACTCTATAAATAATATAGACAAAGCAACGGGACTGTTTATGAACAGAGAGAAAATAAAAAAACTAATTGATATTAGTACCAATAAAGTAATAATTAGTCACAAAGAGAAAAGCAGAAATGCCTGGATTACCAAAGGATTAATAACATCGGCAATAGAAAAAGAAAGACTATATAATGTAATGAAACTAACGCCAACTACAGAGAATACCGACTGCTACAACCAATATAAAAATAAATTTATAGAGCTTGTAAGGCAAACCAAACGAAAACATTACCTAAATAAATTGAATAATAACTTAAATGATCCTAAGCGGCTTTGGACAACTATTGATGAGATTACTGGGAAAACAAAATTTAAAGAGTGTGTCACTTACCTAATCAACAAATGCTTTGAATCTGGCATATATCACTCAATTTTAAAAAAAGGTAATATAATACCGATACATAAATCAGGAACAAAAACAGATGTTAACAACTATAGACCAATATCAATAATATCCGGTGTAGCAAAGGTTTTTGAAAAAGTTTTATCTACTAGGATGATTCGATACCTCACAAAATTCAAAATTTTAAGTGAAAATCAATATGGATTTACAGAAGGGAAGGCTACATCGGACGCAATAACTAAAATTGTAAATCAAATACATCAAAATATTGATAACATAATCCCTTCAATCTGCATTTTTGTTGATTTAAAGAAAGCTTTCGACACAGTTAATCACAAATTATTATTAGAAGCATTGGAGAGAATTGGTTTCAGAGGAAACGCGTACTCACTGATCGAAAATTATTTGTCAAATCGCCCACAATCTGTGCAGATATCAGGATCATTTAGTAAAGAAATGTATATTAAGTGTGGTGTCCCACAAGGAACTGTCTTAGGTCCGCTGTTATTCAATATATATTTAAATGATATTTTCCAAATTAATTGTGTTGGCAAAATAACTAGTTTTGCAGATGATACTGCAATATTATATGAAGGCACTGACTGGTCTGATCTGAAAAATGTAATTGAAAATGATTTTATCAAAATTATTCGGTGGTTTAACAGTAGAAAATTAAGCATTAACTACACTAAAACACATGTTTTACCATTGGGATCTTATGCAGACATTTGCCAAATTTCACAAATTTCTCCTTCAATATTAATGACCAAAAAATGCAAATTAATAGAGTGCCCAACATACAATACCTTGGAGTGGTCTTGGATCCTCACTTACGATGGGACATCCATGTCAATTATATTTTAAAGAAAGTTAGATTTGTATCCTACAAAATTAAATACCTTGGGAATATATTGACAGAAAAATATCTTCGAACCTTATACCATGCACATATCTATAATTTAGATGTTTTTCAAAAAAGTATTCTAAAAATGATATTTAAAAAACCGAAACTTTATCCCACTGAAAAATTATATGCAGATGTTCGAATGTATGATATAAGACAGCTTTATTTCTTACACAGTATCACTCACTACCATAAATTTGTAAACACCGACCAAAAAATTAAACATAATCATTATACAAGGTACAAAATTCGTGGCACAGTAGTTCCTCAACCGCATAAATCTATAATGCAGCGATCATATCTCTATTTAGCGCCTAAATTTTATGAAATTATACCTAAAGACTTAAAAGATTTACGTTTCGGAAATTGTTTCAAAAGAAATTTAAAAAAGTGGCTACATTCTATATCTAGGACTGAAATTCATAAACTCATAAATACGAACATCAACTAAATACATAATCTACTGTAGCTAATTTTTGTCCTTTTTTGTCATTTGCATTCTACAGTTTCAACTTAAATTATTGGTCCATGTACAGGCGATGCCTTCTATTGGGCCTGTTTTGATTTTATATTTATTTACTCATATTGTTTGTTATCTTTGTACATTGAGTGAATAAATATTATTATTATTATTATCCTGGTGCATCTCTTGTGATCAAAAAAAGGCAGCCCATCTATAGCGCATCTCAGGGAAACTATAGGTATATGCTCCTTTATAGTACCTATGAGGAGGAATGAGCTAACAAAATTGTATGAAGCAAACTAGGATCCACGTTTCGGAATCAAATGTCGCCCCATACCGTTAAAGTTCCATATTTTTGATAAATTTTGCTATCACATGGTTGATTATAATTGATGTACAGGGACAAAGGAGGATTTGTCGTGTTTCCAGGATAAATATTAGGATAGGATCTAGGAAGCAGGTATAGCTGAAATGTTTGTCAAATTTGAAAGAAAATACCGTTCAAAGAAAGCTTACAACATTGGGTAATCCAGTGTTGCCCAAACCTATCTATATCGCAATCTATTAAAAACAATGTTCACGATCTCATAATAATTCTCCCTACTCATCACCCAAACCAAAATAGAGATAAAAATACCGAGTCTAATTTACAAGCAATTGGTGGTTTTCCAAATTTCATTCTACCTTACTGTTTAAATTTGAACTAAATACATTATCAACTGGGAACCCTTATATCTGATGACGGCAATGGAAAATTTTACTTTTTAATACCTCGTGTACGATTATGACCTTAAAAGTGAAACTCAACCCAAGGACAATAACGAAAACTTAGGAGTTACAGGAAGGAAATTAGCATCAGATGATCCAATGATTAAGAGTCTGAATAAGCTAACCACAATTGTGTGAGGTAAACTAGAGGACCTCTTATTGCGGAATATAATGTCACAACCGAAACTATTTTTGATCAACTTTGCCATCACTTGACAAGAATTGAGATCTCGGAAATGGATAGGATCTAGGAGGCAGTTGCAGTTGAAATTTTTGTTAAATCTAATATATATATATATAACTTGAGACGTGGTCATTGTCGTCTAGACCAGTTAGGTGAAAAATTAAAGCTTCCGCCTTTTGTTGGGTACTTCGACAAAATTTAAGCAAAGAGGACTCTTTATACTTCTTTAATTCTCTCTAGCTTTCAATGGACTTTGCCATCATCATCAGGAGCTGCAATTACAATGATAACAGTAGCAACAATAGTGTAAAATGAATTTAAATTGACTTAACTTACAGTAGTATGTGAGGATGTTGCTAATTGTTGTTTACGTATAGGATGAGGGAAACGCCCAGTAACATGGTGAAAGCTGGATAGACGGTACAATGGTCAAAATTATATAAAATATGACAAGAACAAGTTAAAAACAGATTAAAATTTTTTTAAAAACATGAAAGCATTACATCGTGAAGCCACTTGATGATTGCACAAAATGGTGGTCATGGAATAATGAGTGAGATGAACCCTTTGACAGAAGGCCGAAGGTTGTCAATGTCTGTGTAGAAAGATGGAACGAATTGTGGGCGTGTGCCAACGTTGCCAAATCACTTCAGATGATGTGATTTACAGAATGTTATGTAAGAAATTGTTAATCCGACCAGAGGCAGTTGAATTAACTATATTTTAATGAATGGGAAATTAAATTAACAATTATTATTAAATCGTGAGAAGAAAATTATTAGAATTTGAGTGGAATGAACTTTATTGGTGGAATCGACCAAGAAACAGATTCCATTTATGGTTGTGAAGAGTCAAAATTTGGGGAGATATGTAAGTTCTCCAATTTTTTGCAGTTTAGCAAATATGAGTAAATGACACTCGGTTAACATCTGTCTTTTTGTTGATACAGTTGTTATTCATGAAAATGTGAGACATTTCCGGGAATAAACGTTTGGAAAGGTGTTTTCCTTTATCAAGAACTTTGATACTTGTGTAATTCATAGAATGCCCTGCTGTGTTATATATATATATATATATTTCTTTTTTTCATTCATACTTTCTCGGTGAGGACGTTACAAAATAGAACAATACAAATGAGATAGGTGGGCTTATTCCCATAAAACGTCGCTGTCTATGCTTTTCAGGGAGCGAAAAACGATGTTATTGATGGAGTGCGGTGTATCGTTAAATCGCAACCCACAAAAAGACCTATCATATTTTTAGGGTCTACGCCGCGAGGCAAGATACGCATTCGGTTCATGATTTATTGTATGGATAACGTACACCGTTGGCTGTATTATATTGAATCCGTTTTCCATAATATCGTGGTGATAACATACCCACTTTTGGTGTAGTATCAGAAATAGTAAAACAAACTGTACGGTTTGTTGTTCTGTTGCCAAGTCTGAAGACTCGTGCTTATATCGTAAATATTTCATCGTTTGTCTATCTGACCTTTGTCTATTGTCTACCGTATATCAATCGAATACGTAAGGTCACAGATAGAACCCCGTTATCTGGAAACAAGATAGAAAAATAGAGAAGTGACGAGTATTCAGTCTATCCCGGTAATTACAAGTGAATTTACTTGATTCTTGTGCTAATACAAGATAGTATGTTCCGCGTAAGGCTCAAACACGATATACTAGTTCTACTCCATATTTTACAAGTTACAAAACCATATTCGCAAGTTGGATGATCCATAACAAATGTTAGTACTCTTATTTTATTTCAAACACACTTGCTACAAGTGACTCTGGTTTGATCGAAAAGAATGAGAAAAGCTGCTTGGTATAAAAAATATAAATCTGCTGATTCAAATATGACTAGCTTTGCACAAATTCAGCAGGTACTACGCATTTTCCAATTCTTTATAACCAACCGAATAGAAGCAATGTACTTTTTCACATTTCTTTTTTATTAAAATACGATAGACCCACTCCAAATAATAGTGTTATATACATCACAAGTTAGTATTCTATACTAAGTGACATATAAATCCGAACACCCAGTTTAAATGGTTTTATTTTAATAAAATTTTGTATAAGTACTTAATGAAGCATAATAAGTAAATGATAAAAATTTCAAAATGATTGCACTGCTTTAAAGCCCTTTGACCTTTATTAATATGTGGATGCACCCTGATGTGCTACGCATTCTCCAACGCGCCTAGGCATGCTTCTGATCAGGTGGTCAATGTCCTCCTGTGGTATCTCATTCCAGGCAACCACCAACTCCTCTCGAAGTGCTTCTAGAGTCTGAGGAGGACATTGCAAATTGAGCAATCTTCTACCCATCATATCCCACACGTGCTCAATTGGGGATAAGTCGGGAGATCTTGGTGGCCATGGTAACAATGTGACATCATTATGTTGAAAGAAGTCTATTGTGACTCTTGCAACATGTGGTCGGGCATTATCTTGTTGGAAAGTTGGATCTGCCAGGGTGTCAAGATAGGGTAAAAGATGGGGTTCTAGAACTTCGTGGATATAACGCTGCGCGTTCATGTTACCTCTGATGAAGATTAAAGGTGACCAGGAACCATAAGCTATAGCACCACAAACCATAACTCCAACAGTGTGATGAACATGTCTTTCAACAAAAAACTGTGGATTCCTCCTTTCACCACGTCGCCTTCTAACCCTGGCACGACCATCTTGCATGCCTAAACAAAATCGAGACTCGTCACTAAAGACAATACTGTTCCATTCCTGATCCCAGAGTGACCGTTGTCTGCACCACTCAAGGCGATTACGTCGGTGTTCTCGAGTTAAAGGGAGGACCCAGTGTGGCCGGTATGAAAACAAGCCAAAACTTCTCATTCGTGAATTGTGGAAGCCAGCCTAATTTCCAAGGAATATATTTAATCTATACGGACGATTTCGCTTTTTTTAACTACCTGTTCGCAGAAGCATTCTAAATCCTTTTCTTTATGTAATGGTGCGTATAGAGACTAAACTTTAACGTTTTCACCTTTTTTGTCAATAAATGCATTTTTGTGCATTTCATGGTGCATTTTATCTTCAATATTAAACTGTTAATAAATATTAGCACATCTTTGCTGCAAAATGAGGTTTCAAAAAATCAGATTTCTCGAAGAGAAAAAGCAGTAACATAAAAGTGGAATATCCATACACAATTTCACTAATATTTGTTAATAAGTCATGTTTGAGTAAAAAATGCACAAAAATGCATTTTTGACAAAAAAATTAAAAACATCAGTAATCTCTATACACATCATGAAATAATAATCAGATGAAAATGATTTAGAATACAGTTGCACACAGGTAGTTGAAAAAAAAAGCGAAACAACGGACGTGGGACTTTAATGTACGTTAGAACTTTCCTCTACGCAGTGCTTGTAAAAATATAACAATTTTCCCACTAACACAAATACCAAAGTTCTAAGGTAAACGGAATATGTTTCCAAAAAACTTGCGTTAACAATTGCGCCTGAGCTGCAAAAGATCAGGTGAAATGATACGGCGCATAACAGCGTCTGATCCTGCCAGCAAGCGCTGCGTAGGTAATCGCGGTGTCTGTTTATAAATCGGTTTTGGAGACAGCAATAACTATATATGTATATTGATATAGCCCTATCGAGATGATGTTAGATTACGGTCAATATCTGCAATAAGCTGATGGTGTGTCACGAGTTTAATAAGGATGTTTTTATGTATACTTTATCTGAAGTCACTTGAAACACTGTGAAATACCGGGTGCGTTTTATATATCTATATTTAACACGCTCTGTTGCTGCAAAAATCGCCAAATTTCGCAGCAAATATCCCCCGTATAAGATCAAAGGCAGTTTCACCGGTCCACGTGGAGTAAAGCACGCCTATGCGTGGACATAGCCAATGAGAAAGCGTGTATTTCAGAGCTCTGAACAAGTGCAGGTGGCTACTGAAAATTGAAACAGTTTAGCCAGTGCCGTGTAGCGGTGAATAAACGTGTTTTCTTTAGTCTGTCCGTGTTTTTTCATAGATTTTATTAGTTTGTGTGTTTTTGACTTTTGAATACTCAGTTTACTTGTTGATTTAATTGTTGTGTTGATTGTTCTTGTGTGTCCTAAATATGGCTCTTTGGAGACCTTGGGAAAATGCTCCAAGTCACGAGGAGATGGTTGATGAACCTGTGCAGGCAGAATTCTTTCATAAAGATTTAGAGGAACAGACCCAAAGAGTAATCCTAAATATGTATGATTGTCTGAAAAACGAAAATCCAGATTCCTCGCAAAATCAAATTTTAAACAGAATTTGTATCCTGACAAAAATCAGTCGGTCTACCATTTATCGGGTTATAAAAAGGGGAGATGTAGTCAACCATTCCTTCCACAGAAAGCGCATAGGGCAAAAATTAAAAAGAATAGACGTGGGTTTTCAGGAAGATATTCGTCGTACAATATACGGATTTCATAAAGAAAATTTGGTGCCCACGTTGGAAATGATACGGGATAAATTAAAAGATTATCCTGAAGATTTTTATAATTACAAATGCTTAGACTCACTGCACTGTATTGTAAAACTGTGTGGTTTTCAATACAAAAAATTAGATAAAAGAATGGTGATTATGGAGTCGTCTCGAATCGTTGAATTGCGCCAAGAATTTTTGCACAAAGTTAAAATCTATAGAGAGCAGAAAAGAAATCTGATTTACCTGGATGAAACGTGGTATGATACCCATAATGTTGTGCAGTACGGTTGGGTTGACGACAGCAACAAGTGCATTTTAAATGCACCATGCAACCGCGGAAAACGAATCATTATTCTCCATGCTGGCAGTGAAAATGGATTTATATCTAATGCCTTGCTGTTATCTGCCAAAAATATCAAAGAATCATGTGCCGACTATCATGAGGACATGACCTCCGACTTATTTGAAAAGTGGATAGAGCAGCAGTTAATACCAAACATTTCCCCAAATTCAGTGATTATTATGGACAATGCGCCATACCATTCCCGACAGAAAAACAAAATTCCGAATACAGGCACAAAAAAACAAGACATTATTGATTTTATGAAGGATAAGGCAATGGAAATACCACAAAAATCCACCAGAGCCATATTATTGGATCTTATTAAAAGACAAACATTTGAAAAAGAGTATGTTGTTGACAATCTGCTTCAGCAAAATGGCCATGAAGTATTACGTCTACCTCCCTATTACTGCATTTTTAACCCGATTGAGTTGGTCTGGGCTGCTTTAAAAAAAAAACGTAAGAAAACATAATCAGACCCCTCAATTAAGTGAATCGCTACTGGCCACAATAAGAGATGCAGTATCTCATATTACTGCCACAGACCTATGCAAGCAGTGTTCTAGGCATATTATTGAAAAAGAAAATGAATATTGTGTTTTGCCTCCTGTAAATCCCGTTGTAATTCCTCTACAAGATGACTCTAGCGACAGCTCCGAAGGCGAGGATGATATATAAATACCTATAATGTAAGTCTTTATATACCTTTTTATATACCTACCTGCTATGTAAATATTTGCCTATGTCAAACGTTGGAATTCTGTAATTTTTCCATTTCTTAACTTTCAGTCAACATAAATTAAACTCCCAATATAAGTATTTTTTATCCCAAATCAAAAAAATAAGAAGATAGTAAAATTCATTTATTGTGATATAAAAACATTATTATTATCGTTCTAAATAAATGACCGCACGCCTATGATACGTCATGAAACTACAAAGGACGCGCCGACCAAAGGTTTTTATGCTATTTCAAGTGACTTCAGATAAAGTATACGTCTCCATCCTGCGCCGCGTATGCGTGTTTATCTCGTACAAAGAGTTAGTGACACAGGTGGTTTACAGGAACGTCGAGGGCGGCATAGTACCTAGAAGACTTAGGCAGCCCTTTATGAATCAGATTGAAGAAAGAATGACAAACTTGTTTGTGTTTTTGAATTGTACGACGATAAATTCGACGAGTATTATAAGCAATATGTGACATGGTGGTACCTGGACTTTCTAATCAAATCAAGGGTATTTTTCTCGACTGTATCACCATTTATCGCTCTCAGAGCAAGTAAAGCTAAGCACCACTAGCTACAATGTATATACACTCACACACAAAATGTATGAAAATTTCCTCAAAACTTTATGTTCAACATCCCCATGCATTGTTCAGCGGTAAGCTGGGGATCCTAACGCTACCGTATCAGTATCGTTGTAAGTGGCTGCTTTTAGACTTCCCTAGGGCAATATAGACGCGCTCTTCCAAGACGGGAAAACATGAAAGAAGGAAGGAGAATTTTGAATTACGGTTAGTGGAAGAAAATGTAATTCCATCTCTTCCGACGAAATATCCAATTACTTTAATTTAGTGTAAGAAAAAAGTTTCGTGACTCTAGGGGGTGAGGGTCGAGATGCAAAGTAATGACATCAAGTTGACTGACTCGGTATTTCTTCTGGCGCCGCGTGGATTGACTTGGCGTCTATTTTCAAAATTTCCATATGCACAAATTCGAAATCCTCGACCCAAATAGTTTTTTAGTATCGTTATTGACATGAATTAAGATCAAAACCGCTTGAAAAATTATAAATAAATACTAATGTCCAGCTAAAATCAAATAAAAAGGAAATCACGCAATTGCAAGCTGATAGGGGATTGGCTACTAACTTAAACGAAATAACAGATTACAAAACACTATTAGGAAACAGAAATAAAGAAAACGGAGTCATTATAAATAAACGAAAAACGCATACACTATGTTTTTGAGTCCTAAAAGCGAAGAATCCGTGTACGCACATCATTAATTTATGTAGCGGTGTCTTTCCGAATATTTTGAAAACAGCTAAAGTAATTAAAATTCATAAAAAAGATATATATGATAGAGAAAAGCACACACCTATATCGTTACTGCCTACCAATTCGCAAATCGTTGAGAAAATATCATACATAAAACTTTTCGAGGACAGAGAACAGTTGGGATATTTATGTACCTGAGCAAGACTCTTGATTTGGATGTTCAGCTTGAGAAACTGGACCTATATGGCTTTAAAGGCACAGCGAATGATTTATTAAGATCATATCCAAAGGTTCGTACACAAATATCAGAAATAGACAGCGCCTGATCGTGCTTAATATTTGTATCCGAGGTGTTCTACAGGGCTCAGTACTGTCCCCTTTACCCATTAGGTACTTCAATACCTGCAATGTTTCATCCGTACAATACAAAACAAAATTTTGTAATGTTGAGTAGGTAAGATAAATAAATGTTGAATGATTGATTGAGTTGGCCGTATAAAAGTATTGGAAATATACTAAGTGACATATAAATCCGAACACCCAGTTTAAATGGTTTTATTTTAATGAAAGTTGGTGAATGTATTTATCTTACTGTAAATAACAAGTGAAAAAATGTTCAGCCTTATCAGTTGGACATTACGGTTTTTATACCGCTTTTTTTTAATTCACTAACGCTCTAAAAATGAATATTTCAGCCGCAGTACAGAATCAACGTTGGCGGATTTTGGTTCTTGACATCCTTTACGATCGGTTACGATGCCTAGAGTACGGAGACCTGTACGATTTCGTCAACTTAGTGAGTTTGATAGGGGCCGTATAGTGGGACTTCGGGAAGCTGGACTTTCTTTTCGGGCAATTGCAGTTAGAGTGCAAAGAAGTGTAGACACTGTGGTTAGGTATTGTCAGGCATGGCTTCGAGAAGGCCGTTCGCAAAGAGCAAGGTGCACTGGACGCCGCCGTAGAACAACAGACCGTGAACATCGCCGCCTAAGATTATTGGCCTTAAGGAACCGTTTCTCCACTACCAGGTCCATTGCAAATGAATGGTTTGCAGAACACGGAAGACCTATTGGCATGCGAAGTGTTTACTGACGAATGAGAAGTTTTGGCTTGTTTTCATACCGGCCACACTGGGTCCTCCCTTTAACTCGAGAACACCGACGTAATCGCCTTGAGTGGTGCAGACAACGGTCACTCTGGGATCAGGAATAGAACAGTATTGTCTTTAGTGACGAGTCTCGATTTTCTGTAGGCATGCACGATGGTCGTGCCAGGGTTAGAAGGCGACGTGGTGAAAGGAGGAATCTACAGTTTTTTGTTGAAAGACATGTTCATCACACTGTTGGAGTTATGGTTTGGGGTGCTATAGCTTATGGTTCCAGGTCACCTTTAATCTTCATCAGAGGTAACATGAACGCGCAGCGTTATATCCACGAAGTTCTAGAACCCCATCTTTTAGCCTATCTTGACACCCTGGCAGATCCAACTTTCCAACAAGATAATGCCCGACCACATGTTGCAAGAGTCACAATAGACTTCTTTCAACATAATGATGTCACAATGTTACCATGGCCACCAAGATCTCCCGACTTATCCCTAATTGAGCACGTGTGGGATATGATGGGTAGGAGATTGCTCAATTTGCAACGTCCTCCTCAGACTCTAGAAGCACTTCGAGAGGAGTTGGTGGTTGCCTGGAATGAGATACCACAGGAGGATATTGACCACCTGATCAGAAGCATGCCTAGGCGCGTTGGAGAATGCGTAGCACATCAGGGTGCACCCACACATTATTAAAGGTCAAAGGGCTTTAAAGCAGTGCAATCATTTTGAAATTTGAAATCATTTACTTATTATGCTTCATTAAGTATTTATACCAAATTTTATTGAAATAAAACCATTTAAACTGGGTGTTCGGATTTATATGTCACTTAGTATATAATGTAAACTTCTGGCAAAATGTGCCGGCTCATGACGCGCCACATATTGTGGCGCAATTTTGTTTAAATGGAAACGTACCTTAACTGAAGCAACAGGAACTGAAGGGTACGGGGAAAAGATGAAAGTTACAAAAAGTTTCGATAAAAGTGAATTTAAAAGCTTGAAGACTCCTAGACTCGTTGTTCACGATTGGTCAAAGATCTGACGGAGTGCCCTAGATTCCTTGCTATAAGAAATTGAAAATAAGGTAATTATGATTAAAAAAATATTTTTTAATATACACTGTAGCCCAAAAGCAAAAGCAGACCAAACATGTTTTAATGGAAAATCCTTTTTATTTTTATATTTTGAGGTTCTCCTTATGATTTTAAACATTTTTTATGCGTCAGCGTCCATTTTTTGAGATATTGAGGTTAGAAATGAGCCTTTCGTCATATGTGACAACCTCTAAGTGTTGATAAACCAGCAGAGAAAAAGCTGATTTTCTAAGCTCAATAGTTCTAACACAGAATTATTCTTAGGCGTTTTTTTAATTGAGACAGGAAAAAACAATGAACCACAAAAAGCTTTATTCGAAAGAATATTGAACAAACAAAACAAAATTAATGGTAGCTGTTTGTAAATGATTACTTAACGTTTATTTCTTTTGTCGCAGATTGGTGTATGGTTTGTCGCAGATTGGTTGTAGTAGCTACTAGTTTCGGTGACGTTCAATGGACGTTCAACTAAAAAACACAAAATTTGTGACATTCATATTTTTCCCAAATGCTTATTATGATTAATGTAGTAACTACTGAAAACGACAGTTTGTCATGAATAAAAATCTCTACTTGTTAATAACCGAAAACATTTGTATATATTTATAATACATTTCTTAAGGTAATGTAAGCGTAGTTTTTAAATGTTTGATCAAACGGTTTGATGAAGTAATTTTCAATGAAAGATGATATAATTCACGTTTATTTACATACAGGCAATATAAAAATTAACTATTTGTTATGGGAACTCGCGATGTTGATAGGTTATTCGGTAAACACACTAAGGCCTGAAAAATTGTTTTGAGATACTCAGCGTTTTCAGTATTACCGGTTTATATATTTTTCGGCTCTACAAGACTGAATTAAATATGGATACCTATTTATCTTTGGAACCACTTCAACAGATAGCTTTTGCGTACACCAACGTAACAAAGTGTATAAAAAATTTTGACGAAAAATATCTCATGACTAAGCTGAATCATTAGGGATACGAAAATTTGGAGTCAAATGCACACTAATCCGCTGAGCAATAAAACAGACTTTACCAAGCATACACAACAACATACCTGTAGGCTTTATCCTATCTCTGTGCCACAGCTATTTCTACCTTTACCATTCTACGTATATATACCTATATCGTGTGAAGCATGAAACACCATCAAAACTGATCCTAATTAATTCCCGGAAACAATACCTTCCGCTTTCTATGCAAATGAAACAGGTTTATTGTAGTTCGCAGTCTGACTATGATCGTAATTTCAACCCTTTTGCTTTCACTTTCCCTTTCGCGTCCTCACGGCTCGGGTCTGTATCCCGCGGTCGCGCCCCAAGGACCATAAAAGTAGCTGCGGGCAGGGTTGCCCAGTTGAAAATGTGCCGCCCTTAGGGAGTTTAATGTGGCAAATATTCAAATAGGCTGAAAATCGGTATACTGATGGCTTTTGTCATTAAAAATGGAAATCCGCGGGCCATTAGGAGCAGTTGGTGTTCCTTAAACGTCTAAGTGTGAATTTAAAAAATGGTCTGATATGCCAAAAGCTAATAAAACCATTGTCAGTCCCTTGATTTCTGCGAAATAGGTGATGGTAGGGTGCGTATATTTATTTATTTATTTGAATATTTGAATGCCCAACATACTAATCCTATTACAGGGCAATATAATGGTAACTACTAGGGTGCATACAAGAACCACATAAAACGAACATAAAAAAATTAGCTATTGTAATAGTCCCTGAAGTTTGACAAGATTAGACTGATACAATCAAAATTAGTCTCAGAACTGTTTGCTATTAAATTATAATTATTACATGTACGATATTATAGAACATAGTGTAGAATAAAATAATACGTTGGTACGGGAGGTACTTCAGTAGTAATTTGGAGACCTTCTTGAATTTAAACGCGGTATATAAAAATCCACTCTGTCGTGCTTATGGAGGATTGTCAGGCTAGCAACGGAACCTCTTAACTGTAGAGACTCTAGGTTGATACGTCGCATCAGAATAAACTAACTTTTTCTGGCTTAACTATGAGAACCATTCAAATCTAAAAGAAATTCCTTTAATTCGAAATTACCACTCGAAAACTGATTTCGTAAAATTGTGTTTCATGAAACGCGTATCGAGTTTTTTTATTAGGTTTGCAAGAAACCTCAGTTGAGGGCATTTACCTTAATGCTTTATGAAAATGTTTAACACTCATTAACTTTACGACCTGAATCGGTCGATATATCGGCATTTAGGTCGATTCTGCCGATATACGTAAGGGTGCGTCATCTATAACTTTTTTCCATTTGAAAAATCAACACGCTTTTTACGAGGTGAAATCGGATTTTTTTATTGATAAATGAAGGTTGGTTTATGCTATTTATGTATGAAATATAACATCAGTCATGTGACCACCGCGGCTTCGTTTACATACCAACATCCGAACATCAAAATTTTCAATGACTTTTCCCAGAATAATCTGGTCTATGGCCGCAATTTCAGTCCGAATATTGCGCTTTAGGCATTGAATTGTCCGAGGACAATTCGCATACACTTTCCCTTTCAAAAATTCCCAAAGAAGATAGTCTAGAGGTGTTAAATCGCACGATCTCGGGGGCCAACTGACATCTGATTTCGTGAAATTATGCGGTCTTGAAATTTCGTGTGCAATAAGGCGATTGTTTGGCGAGATGTGTGCCGTTGCTCCGTCTTGATGAAATCAAAGATCGTCGGCACCAATACGATCCAATTGTAGCCACAAAAAGTCTGTTAACATGCCGCGATAACGTTCCCCGTTGACGGTAATGGCCTTTTCTTCAGCATCTTCAAAGAATAATGGTCCAACGATGCCACCAGCCCATAATCCGCACCAAACAGTCACTTTTTCAGGATAGAGAGGTTGTTCATGATATTGATGTGGATTTTCAGCCCCCCAGAATCTGCAATTTTGCTTATTTACGTACTCATTGAGGTGAAAATGAGCCTCATCAGAAAACAGCACTTTGGCCGAAAATCCGTCTTCTCTTTCCAATTAACAAAAACACGCCGCTGTTAATGGTCTGCCGGTTTCAATTCTTGTGTTAGTTGGATTTTGTATGGATGGAGGTGTAAATCAATGTGTAAAATCCGGCGTAATTCCCAATTGTTGCGAACTTCGAGGTGGTTGGATCTTCTCGCACACTTTCACTGACTGCGGCTATGTTTTCACGAGTACGAGCTGGACGAGCATGTTGGTATGGTCTACGACCTCCAGCAGAACCAGTTTCCTCAAAATGATTAACAATCCAACGAATTCCAGGCTCTGTAGGGCGTCCATGTCGGCCAAAACTAGTGCGAAGTTTGCGAAAAGTATTTTTTATATTTCGACGGTTCTCGTATTAAGTTTGGATAACCAAAGTGCGTTGTTGCCTTGTAAATGAGTCATGACTATAAATGGCATAGCTTTGACAGTTAATTTATGCATACCACGTGACTTTTGACTCACATGGTAACACACAAACTTATAGGTAAAAAAAGTAATAGATCCAGTATATGGGCCCACTGGTCCTGGGCCCTTGGCTTGGTGGTAAATGTCCAAAAATCAAAATGCCTGAGTACCCGGCCTCTCCTCAATTCTCTCCATCGGCGAAATAGTGCCTCGGATTTCGCTCTGCCCTGGGGCATCTATTCCTGAAAAAATCTTCTTGTTCTATGACCAAATTCAGTTGCAACTAACGAATCCGGAATAGGCGGGAGAAGCAACCATGCGATTTATTTTGATCTTATACAGGGTGTTTCAGTTTATTGTTGCATAACTTTAAGGATTCGATAGAACATTTAAAATTAATGCATAAAGTCTATATAAACATGGGTCGAAAAATGCGTGGGTGTTTAAATTTACTTTCTAAAATAGTTTTTTTGAAATATTTCGAACAATATTTGATGTATATAAGTGAAAATTGGTATACAAGGGTTTTTTGGTGCGACAAAACGAACCATGGGCATAGTGTAGTGTATTAAAATGACCGAAAATTTTTTTTAGTGCATTTTTTTGCTTTTTGAATAAAAAAACTGATTCTTCGCACTTTTCAACATAAGAAAGCTCTCTTGTGAATTTTCGTTATAGTTAGCCGTTTTTGAGATATTTTGATTTTCAAGGTTCGATGCATTTTTAATTATTTATGATAAAATAACGTTAAAAAGTCAGTATCTCGATAATTTTTAGAAGTAGGCTGTGCCTGCAAATATCTTTGAAATTGAAAGCAGAATAAGGTTAAACGTCAATTAGTTGACAGTTAGTTTGTGTATGGCTTTGTAAATGGAAACGCAGCAGAAGCAGCCAGAGAATACGCACGAAGATTTCCAAACAGACGACATCCAACTCGCTCAGTATTTGTAAGAGTGCATCGCCAAATAATAGAAAATGGTTTTGGAAATCTCCAAAGGGATGAAAACATAAATGTTCGTCAGCGCAGATTTACCTGTATGATTCTGCGTGAGTTTGATAGAGATCCGACCACAAGTGTTAGGAGAGTTTCTGGTACCTTGGGAATTTCAGCAAGCCATGTTCACCGTGTTCTTAGAAATGGCCATAGATGTCCTTACCATTTGCAACCTGTGCAAGGACTACAGCCAGGGACGGAGAGCGAAGAATCACATTTTGTCAGTGGATTCTTGATAGAACTGATAATAATAGGGAGTTTTTAAGTAACGTTTTATGGACTGATGAGTCATGCTTCACTAACGTGGAGTGGTAAATTTTCATAATCAACATATTTGGTCGCATGAAAATCCGCATGCAGTTCGGGAAAGAAACTTTCAGCATAAATTTAGTGTGAACGTGTGGATTGGTATCTACCGTAATCGACTATTTGGACCCTACCTTTTGCCTGCAAGGTTAAATGCTGCGACCTTCTTGGATTTTTTAAAGGCTGGACATGCAACTATGTGGGATGATGTTATGTTAGATTTAAGAAGTTTGGCCTGGTTCCAGCTTGATGGTTGTCCGGCTCATTATTCGAGAATAGTTAGAAACTGGCTGGACGAAAATTATCCAGAAAGATGGATGGAGGACCAGTCGCCTGGCCACGATCCCCTGACCTAAATCCATTAGATTTCTTTGTGTGGGGATTTCTAAAAGAAAAAGTGTACCAGACTCCCGTAACCACAAGAGATATGCTAATAGACAGAATCAGGAATGCATGTGATGAAATGAGGCCTTATTAGAATAATGCTATACCATGTTCGATCATTCGTAGATGTGAATTGTGTATTGAACAATTGGGATTACATTTCGAGCAACTCCTTTAGATTTTGTATGTTTGTCCTAACTATCCAATAGCATTTTAGTTATAAATAATTAATTTAATTTGTTAAAAAAATTAAACAAATTAATATTCTGTTTTTTTGTGTTTATTTGGAGTTAGGAATTATTGCTGTGTTCAAAAACACAATCTAAACGATCATCTTAATTACTTGTAATGCCCAAATCGAAAATGTAAAAAAATATTATTTTCCCATAACTTATTAAAAATGCATCGAACCTTAAAAATCAAAATATCTCAAAAACGGCGTACGATAACGAAAACTCACAAGAGAGCTTTTTATGTTGAAAAGTACGAAGAATCAGTTTTTTATTCAAAAAGCAAAAAATTGCACTAAGAAAAATTTTTAGGTCATTTTAATACACTAAAGGTACAGTAGAGAGCGGCCTCTAGCGGCTACAGTAAAACTATGCCAATGGTTCGTTTTTTCGTACCAAAAAACCCTTGTATACCAATTTTCACTGTTATACATCAAATATTGTTCGAAATATTTTAAAAAAACTATTTTAGAAAGTTTAAACACCCTGTATTTCGGAACCCACGCATTTTTCGACCCATGTTTATATAGACTTTATGCATTAATTTTAAATGTTCTATCGAATCCTTAAAGTTATGCAACAATAAACTGAAACACCCTGTATAAGATCAAAATAAATCGCATGGTTGCTTCTCCCGCCTATTCCGGATTCGTTAGTTGCAACTGAATTTGGTCATAGAAGAAGAAGATTTTTTCAGGAATAGATGCCCCAGGGCAGAGCGAAATCCGAGGCACTATTTTGCCGATGGAGAGAATTGAGGAGAGGCCGGGTACTCAGGCGTTTTGATTTTTGGGCATTTACCACCAAGCCAAGGGCCCATATACTGGTTCTATTACTTTTTTTTACCTATAAGTTTATGTGTTACCATGTGAGTTAAAAGTCATGTGGTATGCATAAACGAACTGTCAAAGGTATGCCATTTATAGTCATGGATCCGTTTACAACACAACAACGCATTTTGGTTATCCAAACTTATTACGAAAACGGTGGAAATATAAAAAAAACTTTTCGCAAACTTCGCACTAGTTTTGGCGACATGGACGCCCTACAGAGCCTGGAATTCGTTGGATTGTTAATCGGTTCAGCTGGATGTCGTAGACCATACCAACATGCTCGTCCAGCTCGTACTCGTGAGAACATAGCCGCAGTCAGTGAAAGTGTGCGAGAAGATCCAACCACCTCGACGTTCGCAACAATTGGGAATTACGCCGGATTTCACACATTGATTTACACCTCCAACCATACAAAATCCAACTAACACAACAATTGAAGCCGGCAGACCATCAACAGCGGCGTGTTTTTGTTAATTGGAAAGAGAAGACGGATTTTCGGCCAAAGTGCAGTTTTCTGATGAGGCTCATTTTCACCTCAATGGGTACGAAAATAAGCAAAATTGTAGATTCTGGGGGGCTGAAAATCCACATCAATATCACGAACAACCTCTCCATCCTGAAAAAGTGACTGTTTGGTGCGGATTATGAGCTGGTGGCATCGTTGGACTATTCTTCTTTGGAGAGACCGAAGAACAAGGCATTACCGTCAACGGGGAACGTTATGGCGGCATGTTAACAGACTTTTTGTGGCCACAATTAGATCGTATTGGTGTCGACGATCTTTGGTTTCATCAAGACGGAGCAACGGCTCACACATCTCGCCAAACAATCACCTGATTGCACACTAAGTATCAAGACCGCATAATTTCACGAAATTCAGATGTCAGTTGGCCCTCGATATCGTGCGATTTAATACCTCTTGATTATTTTTGTTTGAGGATTTTTGAAAGGAAAAGTGTATGCGAATGGTCCCCGGACAATTCAAGACCTACAGCGCAATATTCGGACTGATAAGAAAACATTTTCGGTCATTTTAATACACTACAGGTACAGTAGAGCGCGCTCTAGCGGCTACAGTAAAACTATGCCCATGGTTCGTTTTGTCGGACCAAAAAACCCTTGTATACCAATTTTCACTGTTATACATCAAATATTGTTCGAAATATTTAAAAAAACTATTTTAGAAAGTAAATTTAAACACCTTGTATTTCGGAAGCCACGCATTTTTTGACCCATTTTTATATAGACTTTATGCATTAATTTTCAAAGTTCTATCGAATCTTAAAGTTATGCAACAATAAACTGAAACACCCTGTATATCCGAGGCAGTAGTTAGGTTCCAAGTGCATACTAGTTTGATAACTGCCGACACTCTGCATCGAATTCATATTTTTCCGAAGAAACGTGAAATAAGGCGTGGATTTCCATGCAGTTCTAGCATACCAGACAATTGGCGTAAATGGTAATAGTTTTTGTACATAGCAAAAAGCAGTTTGTGCTGGATAAAGTCTGTAATTGTTAATATAGGATACGCATCGATGATGCGAAAAGGCATGTGCCTCAACGTATGGCCTTCACCTGGACAGTTGAGGATAGTTTTAATTTTATTAATCTAATTGTTTTTTTTTTAATCTAAGGTTTTTAACAAAACTTTATCGCTATCGACATTGCTAACTGCAAAACATTGGAGACAAACCGGAATATTATAAAAATAATAAAAAAAGTTAAGTGGAACTTTAACTTCGAGTTAAATGTATGAAGTAGATCATGCAACGACTCCAAAGTTATCAGTTCCATCAGGTATGTTCAGTCTTCATAGCACTTCCCACCGCTTTGCAACAATCACTGAAACTCCAATCGCGTTATTTTTGGGTCCAGCTCAAATCGTAGAAATTGAGAGCGTTTTTGGTAAATAAGGTCTCATTTCAGTAGAAATACCGAAAAACCGGTGGCTGCCTATATAGCTTGATACGTCCTTGTTTCTGATTACCTATTGAGGATGTTACTGACTTGATCAATCCCTCCTTTCTGGCATAGCGTCTGATGTCGTACATCTGTGCTGTGCGAGCTGTCCCCCATTGCCGACTGCCACTGTTACGAATGGCAGTGAAAGTGCCCCTATAAGACACAGTCGAGCCGTATCGATCGGTAGCGTAGCATACACACACAGACAGACCGACCCCCAACCCCCGACCACCGGCACCGGATGACTGCCAGCGTCCGATGCTGCTGAACTTTGAAACTTTTTTCGTATTTACTCTCGCCACGCTCCGTTACGCCATGCCAGGTTTGTACTTTTATTTGTGTTTGGAGATTGCTGACTGATAATTACAGGAGTTTACTCTCAACCACGAAATTATATAATGCTCTTAAAAACGCAACAAATTATAAATTATACGCACATGAAAAAGACGCGTCAGCAAAGTTTGATGTTTGTCTGGAGATCGAATAATAGGGAACTCAAGTTACATGCGTTGGATACTATTGAGTTTCTGAGCACGTACAATGGATTGGTTGTAGATCTAAAGTCACCTTTCTAAAGTATAGTCCTTTCACTGAAGCAAAGCAGTTAGTTATTTATGGATTATTTTCATTCTTATTGCCTCAATATTTGCATTGTTATTTTATAAAAACAGTTTTTTTCAAAACTTTGAGGTGTCCTTTTAACCATTTTGGCAAAATTTTATTTCAGCGTTCATTTTTCTTATAGCTTTTTAGAATTGCATAATTTAACTTAAATTATAAAATTGTAACAAAGTTAAAATATGGTTTGAGTGGGTAGTAAAACTTTCCAGTATCTATTTTAAAATTTGTTATTCCTTTCCCTGTAGCCTACTTTTTATATTATTATCATATATTCACCAAAAGTAAGCTAATTTCTGCTAGCCACTAATATGCACAGTGTCACTAGCTCTAACGTTCACGCTCCATAATATTGGTTGCGGTAAGGCATCGAAGACATGAAGCAGATTTTGTAAAACGTCCTGGAAACTAGTAGTTTTAATTAATGAGGCAGCCATGTGCGTCACTGTCATTATTTGACGTTGTGGCGTAACTGCTTTGATTCTATGAATAAACTGTATTAGTGTAAATAGACATACTGGGTCCGCAGTAATCAGCGGCAATGACAATATGGCAGTGCCACCCAGTGGATAGCCTCGTTCTGCGTATCCGTTTATTTCATTCAATATGTATCTAATCAAACCTTGATAGAAGTCACTGGATCAGATTTGAAGCTCTGTTACACTCATTAAAAAATGAGAATGATTATTACCTAACTATAGGCGGAGGAGTCGGTAACAAGCAGATTGACTTCCAGCGTGCAACATAAAGGATTATCTGAGGATAAAGTTAGCCTATCCGGACCACAATCCGCCCGGTATTTTCCAAGTTATAGCGGGGTCAGCGATTTCAGCGGACAGACAGATCAATAGACAGACGAAAATAGATGACATGATTTTTCCTGATTTCTTATAACATAAAAAATATACTATCTCTACTCTACTAGCAAACGTGATTCTATACGTATATTAGGAAAAGCTTAATCCGTAAGGCGCAAATATTAAAAATTAGGATATCCAAACAATTTCGGAAAACTATAATAAAAAAAGTTAGAAGAATATGGATTACAGAAAGAAATCATTACGTAACGATGGGAAGACGAAGGGATTTCTAAAAGGACTTACAAGCTCTGCAAGGAAAATAAACAATACCAGAAGAATACTATTCAAAAAAGTAATAGTAGTCATACTGTGAAAGTGAATACGAAAAAAAGCACCAAGGCAAATAATTTGAATAAAATGAAAAGTATGTTTCGACATATCTTCAACTTTGAAAATTAAGTAGATTAAAAATAATTATCCGATATTTATGAGGATTTACTATCACTGATCCACCATTACTGATATAATATATACACAGGGTGTTTCAGTTTATTGTATACAAGGGTTTTTTGGTACGACAAAACGAACCATGGGCATAGTTTTACTGTAGCCGCTAGAGGGCGCTCTCTACTGTACCTGTAGTGTATTAAAATGACCGAAAATTTTTTCTTAGTGCAATTTTTTGCGTTTTGAATAAAAAAACTGATTCTTTGCACTTTTCAACATAAAAAAGCTCTCTTGTGAATTTTCGTTATAGTTAGCCGTTTTTGAGATATTTCGATTTTTAAGGTTCGATGCATTTTTAAGTATTTATGATAAAATAACGTTAAAAAGTCAGTATCTCGATAATATTTAGAAGTAGGCTGTGCCTGCAAATATTTTTGGAATTGAAAGCAGAATAAGGTTAAACGTCAATTAGTTGACAGTTAGTTTTGTTGTCTGTTGAAACCTGAAACGTTTTTTTGCAATTGTGAATGCACGAAATTTAGTTTCTTTTACCTGTTTTTTTGTAAGTTTTATAAAAATGCCATTTTTATTCTCCAATCAAGAGTTAGCAAATATTCATTTTGTGTATGGCTTTGTAAATGGAAACGCAGCAGAAGCAGCCAGAGAATACGCACGAAGATTTCCAAACAGACGACATCCAACTCGCTCAGTATTTGTAAGAGTGTTTCGCCAAATAATTGAAATTGGTTTTGGAAATGCCCAAAGGGATCAAAACATAAATGTTCGTCGGCGCAGATTTACCCGTATGATTCTGCGTGAGTTTGATAGAGATAGAGTTTTTTTATTCAAAAAACAAAAAAATGCACTAAGAAAATTTTTTCGGTAATTTTAATCACTCTAGGTACAGCAGAGAGCGCCCTCTAGCGGCTACAGTAAAACTATGCCCATGGTTCGTTTTGTCGTACCAAAAAACCCTTGTATATCAATTTTCACTGGTATACATCAAATATTGTTCGAAATATTTAAAAAAAACTATTTTAGAAAGTAAATTTAAACACCCTGTATTTCGGAAGCCACGCATTTTTCGACCCATGTTTATATAGACTTTATGCATTAATTTTAAAAGTTCTATCGAATCTTAAAGTTATGCAACAATAAACTGAAACACCCTGTATACAGGGTGACTTTGAAGTTGAGTCATTAATTTTCAGATAATGATTGTAGAAGGAAGATAAACCAAAATATGTGTGTAAAAATAAAAAAAAAAAATAAAAAAAAAATGTTACCTTGTTTTATAAAGTATCCTCCCGACATGTATTTCAGTGCGGACCTGTATTTGACCGTGCGGTCTTGGAGCACCGGCATGCCCTCTCCTGTGAGGTCTTAAGTCACCTGATTCACGAGCCCTTTGTACTACATTAACAAAGGCACGAGGGGTTGGTTGCACTCAATTGGGAAACCGATCCGCATAAATCCGTGATGCCGCGTAAATAAGAATCATGTCCACAAGTTCAGCATTTTCGTAAACATGTGCCATTTTTGATTTCGTTTGAGCTACGCAACAGACACCACTATTCACTCACGCGTTACCGACTGACACTGACTGAATACAACTGAATAAAATAATTGTAAAAACATCGTTCCAAGTTCCTTCGCTTTTTTGTTTCTGATGCGATAAACCGATAAGGCGGATTATATCCGTTGTTGCCAAACACGAGCACATAATATTATTATTGAGACAGGGCGGCACTCAAACTTCCAAAGGGCTATAACTTTGTTACTTTAATTTTACCAGAAAAATGGTAAAGGAAAAAACATTTCTTTTGATCAGATCTAATCACTGTTAAAATAAATGACTCAACTTCGAAGTCACCTTGTATATATACAGGGTGACTTTGAAGTTGAGTCATTAATTTTCAGATAATGATTGTAGAAGGAAGATAAACCAGAATATGTGTAAAAATAAAAAAAAAGTAAAAAAAAAATTTTACCTTGTTTTAAAAAGTATCCTCCCGACAAGTATTTCAGTGCGGACCTGTATTTGATCGTGAGGTCTTGGAGCACCGGCATGCCGTCCCCTGTGAGGTCTTAAGTCACCTGATTCACGAGCCCGTTGTACTACATTAACAAAGGCACGAGGGGTTGGTTGCACTCGATTGGGAAACCGATCCGCATAAACATGTGCCATTTTTTATTCACGCAACAGACACTATTAACACGCTAACCGACAGACACTGACTGTATGTATAACTGAACTGAATAAAATACTTCATTGCAAAAACATCGTTCCAAATTCTTTCGCTTTTTTGTTTCCGATGCGATGAACCGGTAAGGCGGATTATATCCGTTGTTGCCAAACACGAGTACATGATATTATTATTGAGACAGGGCGGTACTCAAACTTCCAAAGGGCTATAACTTTGTTACTTTAATTTTATCAGAAAAATGGTAAAGGAAAAAAACATTTCTTTTGATCAGATCTACTCACTGTTAAAATAAATGACTCAACTTCGAAGTCACCCTGTATATATAAATATATAGCACAAAACAATTTTATCGAATTGTGAAGATGCAAAATAGAAGCCTTATGCTTAAAATGCAACTGACAACAAAGAATAATTTCTGGAGACACAGATATTTTAGAAAAGGAGAAGGAAAAGGAATCTTTGCGTAGAATTAACGAACAGATAAAGGTCTTTAAAGACTCTACGTAGCAAACGAAAACCTTAAAGCTCAACCGAAGAGTAGTAGTAAGAGAAGACAGACAAGAAGAATAAAATTAGAGAGAGATGTGAGATGACTCCATACACTTGAAGTCCACAAAACAGCTGATGGCGTCTAAACGCTGTTCTCATTTTGTCGGAAAAATGCGTTGTTGCCCGATAGACAATTCTTTTTGGGTGAATTCATAGACCATCACTTGACGTTTATTCATAGTGGGGGGAAAATTTAACATCAATTTGCAACTTATTGAATATATTTTTCATTCAATAATGTTATAAATCACACTTTTTGCGAGATACGCTCTTCGCAAAACCTGTAAGTTTAGCTTTTAGGGCTCTGCGCGGAACACTACACTTAGTTTAGAAATAAAAATGTTAGCAGGGCGCATACAAAATAAGTGGACACAGGCTTTAACTTACTCAAGTTTATTTGAAAAAGAACTTAAGATTTTCAACGAGACAAGACTGATTCGCGGGCAACTTGTAACTGCACCTTGTCAATTGTCATACTGCTTGACATCTCATTAATACCAACATAGTTTGCTATTGCCAACTTAACAAAAAAGAAGTACGTCAGCTTGGAATTCAAAAGTTTTCTAAGCTCAATTTGACCACAAGTTAACTAGACAACCTGCCCTTAGGACGATATGTGACGATATAGATTTTACTATAATGCAGTTAAGTCCCTGTGTGAATGGGGCCGACCGGCGGATTATAAAGGCATTCCATGAAGTGTCTTCTCTTGATATTACTGCTCTTTGGCTATTATTGTTGTTGTTAGTTTATGATAGTAAGATACCGCAATATCAATAAATCCATCGACAGACAACGAATTCCGCCTTCGAAAAATCGGAAGCTACACATATGGATATGAGTATAAGAGCTATAGAATATCAAACGACTTCATGTCTCTACACGGTGTAAATGTTATGGTAGACATTATTGAAACAAGTCAAAAAGTTCATATTATGATCCAGGGTCCAAAAGTAAATAGATTTTTGTCTAAACGGCTTCATAGCTTACAACTTTAAGTGCTTTATATCGACCACAATCTTACTAATTTTTATAATCTAATCTAAAACGTTTTTAAATTGGGTAATTAACAAATAAATGGCACTAAGTTTTTCTAAGTTAAGCCAAAATTTGTAGTCAGTAAGTAAGTAAGTTTCATTCAATTAGATATTTAAAACACATGACAATAGAGGGTCAGTCATTCATCAATCTTATCGAATCGGCAATCGATTGCAAATGGTTACAGTGGTTAGTTATTGTTCGCGTACGTTGTCGTGTTTATTTACAATGTTCTCGAATTAAGAGTTTGCCGACATGTTGTTAGTTTACGGTGAAGCTCGTCAGAATTCAAATCTTGCAGCTAAAATTTATCGCGACATATTTCGCCAACGGGTACAACCAGACAGAAGGACATTTGTGCAAGTGTACCAAAGACTTCGAGATACAGGAAGTGTTCAGCCCACTAATATTCGCACTCGTGAAAGACAGATTACTGTAGAGCAGGAGGAACAAATTTTAAATATCAATGCAGATATCAGCACTCGGGAATTAGGCCGCCGCGTAGAACTATCGCATACCATAGTCCATAGAATCCTTCGGGAAAATTTGCTTTATCTCTAGCATGTACAATGAGTGCAGGCCTTGTTACCAGAAGACTATCCTCGCAGACTAACATTCTGTCAGTGGTTTTTGAACAAAAACATTGAAAATTCGGATTTTTTCAAAAACATTCTAGCGACGGACGAATGTACTTTTACGCGAGACGGGATATTAAATTTCCATAATACTCACACATGGGCCCAAGAAAATCCTCATACCATTCGTGAAGGTCATTTCCAGCAACGTTTTAAAATAAATATTTGGGCGGGTATTCTTGACGATATCAAAATAATATTAGGAGACTGCAATGCAAAAGTTGGGCGTGAAGACACTTATCGAAACGTTACAGGAGGGAAAAGCAAACATGAACTCTCAAATGAAAATGGCAAACTGCTGATTAACTTTGCAATTGAACAAAATTTCAAGATAATGAGCACTTATTTTGATAGGAAAGATATCCACAAGACAACATGGATCTCACCAGATGGTAATACTGCCAATCAAATTGACCACGTACTGATCGAAAACAAGCATGCCTGCAATAAACACAATGTTAGAAGTTACCGTGGTGCAGATAGTGATACGGATCACTTTATGGTAGTAGCTGTTATAAAACAAGAAATCCCGAAGAAACAGTTAGAGAGACAGAAGACAATCAAAAGGTACGAAACAAAAGCGCTAGAAGATACGTCAGTTAGACAGCAACTTGAACAAGCAATAGCGACAGGACTGCAGAACACACCAGTTGTGCAGGATATTAATCAGGAATGGAATCGTATCCAAGCAATAATCACTAATGTAGCAGAACAGATGATGAGAAAAACGAGTACTAGAAAAAACAAAGAGTGGTTTGATGATGACAAAGACAGAAAGCAAAAATACAAATGGATGTATCTAGAACAACAGAGTCAAGGAAAAGATATGAGCAAGCCAAACGAAAAGTGAAAGAGATGTGTAGAAAGAAAAAGCGTGAATACTGGGAAATGGACTTGAAAATGATAGAAAATCACATGATCAACAAAAACATTAAGAACTTTTATCAGGATGTAAGAAGAAGCAAATTGGGTAGTCAAAGGTCTTCTTGCTTCTATAAAGACAAAGATGGGTCGTTAATTGGTGACATTCCAGGAAAATTATAAAGGTGGGCCAAACATTTTGAGGAACTGTTAAAGCTATCAGACGAAGAGGAAAGGAACACGGAAGTAGCACCACTAATCGAAGACGACAATCAGGGACAAATATACGAACCAACGGATCTGGAAATAGAGGAAACAATAGGACGATTAAAATACAATAAGAGTCCAGGAGAAATGGAATCACAGCAGAAATAATAAAAGCGGGTGGACAAGATTTACACAAGCGACTTGGAAGTCTGATCAGATATACGAGTATATGGAATCAAGAGGAACTACCAGATGAATGGAAAAACGCCGTAATCTGCCCAGTACACAAAAAAGGTGATAAAAGTTCATGTGAAAACTATAGAGGCATTGCCCTGTTAGACACTGCATATAAGATACTAGCATTTCAACTAAGGGACAGATTGGGCATATATGAAAATGAGGTTATAGGTGAATATCAAGGAGGTTTTAGAAGGGGCAGGTCCACAGTAGACCAAATATTTACAATGAAACAGCTGTTCTATAATAGCTATGAACAAAATCTTGGTTTACACGCATTATTTATTGATTTCAAGCAAGCGTATGATTCCATTAACAGAGAAAAATTATATGAAGCTATGAGACTGCTGGGACTACCAAGTAAACTGATAAGGTTAGTCAAAATGACAATGCACGGGACAATGAACAAAGTCACATTGGAAGGGAAAACATCTAGAGCTTTTGGCGTAACGAGAGGCCTGAGACAAGGGGACCCGCTATCTACAACATTGTTTAACTTTACGCTAGAAGCTATTTTACGTAATTGTGGTATACAAACCGACGGAGTTGTTTACTATAGAAAACATCAGTTGATTGCTTACGCCGATGATATAGCAATAATAACCAGATCCAAAGCAGAACTTGAGAAGACGTTTAGAAGGTTAGAAGAAACTGCCAAACGTTTTGGGCTTCATATAAATGAAGACAAAACAAAATACCTTGAAATGAGAGGAAGCGATGAAGGAAAGTTAACAATAAAAAGTAGTTGCAGAGAATACTGTTTCGAGAAGGTGAATCAATTTGAATATATAGGGGTCACAATAACAGATAAAGCAGAAGAAGATTTAGAAATTGAAAAAAGAATAGCAAAAGGGAGTAAAGCAATGGGGGCTTTAAGCAAGACGATAAACTCGAGGTGGATATCAAGGAAAACAAAGGCAAGGATATATAAATCAGTTATCCAACCATCAGTACTTTACGGCGATGAAGCTTGGGTGTTAAGCCAGAAAAACGTACAGAAATTGGAACGCTGGGAAAGAAAAATGTTACGTAAAATATATGGGGGCACAAAAAATTAACGATGGTACATGGAGAAAGCGAACTAATAAAGAACTTATGGAGATGTATAACCAACCCAGTATAATACAAAAAGCCCGAGCTCAAAGAGTGCGCTGGTTAGGACACGTTTACAGAATGCCGTCTCATAGGAATGCCAAAAAAGTTTTGTTTGGAGGCGAAGCTAGTAGAAGAAGAAGAGGAAGACCGAAGAAGCAGTGGCTGGAAAAGACCAAAAACAGAAAAGCGTGGAAAGAAGTTGTCAAAAAGATAGAAGCCATGGGCCTTCAGGGCTGAAGCGATGAATTATATATATTCTTGACGATCAGGTAATTGGCCCTTTCGAGTTACCCCCAAAGATGTCAGGAGGATACCTTAGCTTTATAGCCAATAACCTATCAGAAATTTTGGAACATGCCATTACGATGGAGACAGAACTTGTGGTTTCTTCATGTCGGGGCACCACCACACAGTTTTCGAGGTGTCATTCAGTATTTGAATGAACATTATCCAAATCGCTGGATCGGTCGAAATGCTCCTGATCCTCGAAAATGGCCAGCAAGATCTCCTGACCTCAATTCGATGGATTTCTGGTATTGGGGAGAACTTAAAGAGATGGTTTATGGGGCTGGTCCAATAACAACTGAAGCACAACTTCGCGAAAAAAATTTAATGCGGCTGAAATAATGGACAACTTCGAGGACCTAGAGTAAGAAGAAACTGGGTTCGTCGTCATGAAGCTTGTGTGGAATGTGTAGGACGACATTTTGAACACCTTCTTTAAATACAAAGAAAGTGCAGTGTGGGTTTTAAAAAGATAAACAATGTATGTATCAAAATTGTGTTCTCTATTTATAAGTGGATTTTCTTAATACGTTCAATAAACTTTCACACAAAAGGTAAAGCGCTGAGACAGTTAGTGGTCCGTTTTTTTTAATTGTTTGTATTTTACGACTACATTATCAAATAATGAAATAATACCTAAGAGCCAAAAATAACAAACTCCATCTTTATTTACACTGCGTCCCGTCGTAATTTGCGTCTGGCGTTGCGGCGTTGACAGATTTTATTTTACTTTAAAGTAGCTTTTCCCTAAAAAAATGACGTTTTGACCCTCGTGTTATATGAAACTTTTTGCTTGTTTTAACCCTGTACATCACCCATTTAAATAATGACTATCATAACGTTTACACCTTGTGTATCAAGGACAAGTGGGCATTGCAATTACTGTTATTTGCATGGTAAATCTTTGCCACCCGTTGTACGAAGACAAACAATAGAATCATACTTCCGCACTACACAGACTTGCTGCAATCGTAGATGAGTCATCCGCCTATCGTTACTCAAAATAGATCACAGTCGGCTAGGCGCTGAGCATTTGTTACGTCTTAACTCGATGCGGAAAACACGTCGGTTACTCCAACGTGTACATGCAAAAACTCTTCTCCTCAACATTTCCAGCAAGATTGTATACCAGGTTCATCAACCTTTCAAGCACGAAAATCTATGCATACGAGTAGACGCATGGGCGTTCAGCAGGAAAAGGGAAGTTATATTGATTATCACTTACAAACTCCTCGAAGGCATCAGTGTTTTTTGTTACATTATTGCTATCTTCCTTTTGTTTTGATGTTCTCGTTTCATTGCTTTAGGTTGCATTTTGCAGAAACCGTTCCAAAAAATATCTTCGATGTTATAGCGACTTCTTGTACAATGCATATACATATTTTACAGAAATCAGTCTAGCAGTCTTGGATTATGAACCAATACCAACAGTTGCACTTGCTTCCTCAAGCTAGCTACGAGCTTCAGTTGAATTTACGATCTGTCAAGCAGCGTGTTGCCGATTTCTCTAAGAATCAATCAGTTCACACGCCTACCAACAAATTATCATTTCTTACATCGGTCGCGGTACCGGGATCTTTAGGCTACGCCTTTTTGTTTATTCGAATGTAAAAAAAAGAAGGAACAAGCGATGTTTCAGCTGTGATGCACAACAGGCACAAAAAGTGCGAAGATTTTTTTTTTCTATTTCAACAGCAAATGTATTACAATTACAATTTTACAATTTACGTAAGTACAATTTATTTTACAATTTAAATAAAAAAAGCTTCAAGAATATATGAGCTTCTATACTCTTGCTACCCTGAATAACCAAGATTGCAACAAAAATCTGAGCAAAGATACTAGCATCAGATCTAGAACCAGCAAGTAACGGTATATGAATTGTGAAAATTCTGTATACTTTCGTAAAGGGTAAATGTCTGAATCTTGTCGTCACAATTACGTGTCTGCATAAACAAATCTAAAATTCACATAGTAGTATAGAAGCATACTAAAAACACTCAGAAGTATAAATATAGAGTACATAAAATATGAATATCTGAAATATGATAATATAGATATTTCGAGTAAGGTCAAACTATGTTGTTTAAACAATAAAAATTTTACGTAAAGGTTAAGCAGAGAAACAAGAGTACTACAATTTACTACAAAAGAATTTACTACAAAAGAATAGACACCTAAGCTATAAGCTTTTGTGTGTCATACAATATACAAATTCAATGCATGGCTAATGGTTATAAGGTATATTATGAGCAAATGTATATAACAAAAAAGAAATAAAAACAAACATTAGATGGAAACGAAATTACTGAGTTGAGTCAAGCTACCGTCGATGCAAGCATGTCAAAGTTATTTAAGATGAACTTCTTAATTCTTTTTTTGAAACTATACTTTGAGAGGATTTTATATTCTAGGGGTAATTTATTATACAACCTAATACCATCAAACTTTATGCATTTTTGGCAAACAGATTTATTCACTCTGGTATAGGTGTAACTTATATTTATTTTAGTTCTTCTTTCATAAGCGTGGCTGGTTGGAACATTGTTTCGGGAGTGAACAAATTTTAGAGCAGCAAAAATATATAAACCTCTAACATTCAAAAGATCATTTTCAATGTAAACAAATCTGCAACTTGACCTACATGGGATACGAAAAATAGTCCTGACAATATAATTTTGCGTGGTTTGTAGTATTTTTAAAGTACTAGTGTATGCGGCTCTCCAAATACTTATCCCGTAAGTTAGTAGAGACCCCACAAACGAGTTATATATTGAGAGAAGACTCTTTCTGCTTAAAATATTCCTAAGAATGAAAAACTTATGAATAATTCTCCGTAATTTCGATGCCAAAAGCCATGTGGTTGTATTCCTAAGACTGTCACTGTTCAAATATTTGAATCGGTACCATGTGTTACAGTGATTACAGTTTTAGCTTTGATCAATATCTTTCAGTCGAGTTAAACCTATTTTAGAGGACAACACTGTTAAGAATTGCAGGGTTGATTCATAATGTACCCATCAAGAAATTCTACAGGGTGTGGCAGCATAAATTCCTTTTTTCAAGACTTAATAAACCCATCGAACGAATCAGAACATTTTTATTTGTTCTCTATAATGTAGGCCTACAGTTTTGTTGTACATATATAGTTTTGGGGATCAAAATATATAGGTGACGTTCCCCATTCTCTATATACTGAGTAAACCGATTTCCGGCGTTTGTACATGACCCTTGCCAGCATAGCACTCGTTAAGTTAGCAATGTCAACCTCGATAAAGGTCTTCAAATCGTAGGAACCTTGGAGAGTTCTCATAAGCGCATGATTTCAAAAAACCACATAGAAAAAATCACAAGGTGATAAAATGGGGTGCGGACCGGTGATCACTTCAAATCGGAAGAAACGGTAGTACAAATTTTTTGGTAACAACTCTTGATGATTGATATTTTTTATACAGGAAGCTCATTCACGAAACACTAGTTACAGGTTGCACTGAAAAGTTCTAAATTGGATATTTTCTGAGGATTCACAAAGATGGAAATATTTCCTGAATTATTGAACGGATAATACAAACATATAATGGGTTAATTCGTTAGGTATTGAGGTTTTTTATCATCTGGCTCTCGTTAATCCATCTATAACTTTACACTCTGTATATGGCCTTCTGTATGCTCATCCGCATTCCTGTTGCTTTATTTTTGGAATGTCTTGGCACAACTTGAAAATCACGTTGTTAAAACCCATCAGTATGCTGACTTCTTGATGGCATTATCAAACCTGATGTAAAAGTCACTTTACAAATTTCTCGTGTTTTTAACGCTCTCAGTGTACATAGCAATATATCCTCTTGAGGTATTGTACTCTGGAAGCTTTTTCTAAAAGCAAATTTGGAAACTGCAATTCTTTGAAGGCAGTGACTAGAAATGCTCACATTACTTTCTGCAAATTTGATTCCATGAATAGTCATTGCTACAGTGATGTTAAAAGCCACATTTTATTTGACGTGATTAGTCGTAAATATAGAGCACACAGGACACCCAGCACCAGTAGTAAAATAGTAGATTTATTTGACATGTTCCAAATAAATTGCTAGCCTGTATCAGCAGCCATAAAATGGAGACAATGGTGAGCAACCATAAAATAAACGCATTAGCAATAAGAGTTTCAATGATGTTTGTAGTTGACATTTGACATTGTCTTTAAAAGAGGTGCTTGTAATTTATGGCTTGCACTAGTTAAGTGTAGGGGTTAAAAGCAATTTCTGCTTGGTCGTTTTGCAGCTTTAAGAACTTTTAACATACAATTTTATACTTCGTTATGTAGTTTTTCAAAGTTATGGAGCATTGCTAAAGCCTAACCCTAGGATAGCCTAAGAATTAACTTATGTTTGTGTGGTTTGGTGAGACAAGAATGTATAGACGGCGCTGTCCAAGGTTGTTACAGATCAGACCTAAAATAGGTGCTTTCTCAGCAAGCTAATCTCATCCCCGATGATACCAATTCTTGAAAACGAGGAGGTATTTTATTGGTAGAAAGCGTTGTATTCATCTCTCAGCGTGTTTAAATGTTCATCCAAAAATGACATATATTAATAAAAAAATAGATTTTTAATATCACGAAATGTTTGACCACCAAGTTAACTTTGTTTTAGGAGTATTCAGCACCTTTCGTCTGAGGATGACCAAGGTAGCGACGCTTATATCATTGTTAAGATATGAAATTCCCCGAAAATTATTACGCCCACTTTATATCAGTTATTCTACTCCCTGGTTACCGAGAGTTAACACAACCTAACATGTCTGGAGATTGAACAAGAACTTCACAACTCCGGAAAACATTCGTATAGACGCTCATGAAAGATACAAACACCTACAAGAGACCAGCGTGCCTTGATGTCGATGCTGGATTGTTCGCGGTAATTAACGAATACGCCAACGAAGGAGGCCGATACGATGTACAAAACAGGCTGCGGGAAAGATGCACCGACTAGGAATAACGGGACTCAACACAGAACACACTACAAAAAATGATACGGGGCTGTATAATTATACGTAAGTTGAGTTTTTTGAAATTGACATGACATGCATTCTTTATAGTTGAACCGCACGAAGGATAAGTCGACTGTGGTGGGTACCGTGGAACTATTCGTTAGGTTCGCGATGATAGCACCACCTAGCCTATGTCCGAATATTTGTGTTTGTTCTCTTTTGATCTGACAAAATATTTACCTGAATGGACCCTACATGACACAGTTTTCACAATAGAGATGCCTACATTCTACTATCAGACCGATAATGATTCCTTTTTGGACTAACGCGTGTGCTGCTTTCGATTCAGTTCCCCCCTAATATGCCCTCCGCTATGGCGAATAGGGGGATTCAAGATACTGTGGGTTGCCACTTGTTTTAGTGGATTGAAATTCCTTGAAAACGACAACATTTGTGTTCTTAAAAAAATGGTACGATACTTTTTCTACTGGGTAGGCCAATAATAATAATTTATTTGCCAAATAGTACGAATTGCAAAGATTGTTGCCCCAAAAGGGTATCAATGACAAATAAAAGTAACACCATGAAAGAAAATTTGGTGTGTGACCATTCCAGCTTGGTGATTTGTATGTCGGCAGTTATGAATACAGTCTATCAAATATTTAATAATGCACTATGTGGTTCTATACTCACGCACTGATATAGTTTGGTGTTACAGAAACTTTTAAAACTTTGAACTGACAATGTGGCACTTTAACTGAAATCAATAATAAATTACATGAATTAAATATACTAAGTGACATATAAATCCGAACACCCAGTTTAAATGGTTTTATTTTAATAAAATTTTGTATAAGTACTTAATGAAGCATAATAAGTAAATGATAAAAATTTCAAAATGACTGCACTGTTTTAAAGCCCTTTGACCTTTAATAATGTGTGGATGCACCCTCATGTGCTACGCATTCTCCAACGCGCCTAGGCATGCTTCTGATCAGGTGGTCAATGTCCTCCTGTGGTATCTCATTCCAGGCAACCACCAACTCCTCTCGAAGTGCTTCTAGAGTCTGAGGAGGACGTTGCAAATTGAGCAATCTCCTACCCATCATATCCCACACGTGCGCAATTGGGGATAAGTCGGGAGATCTTGGTGGCCATGGTAACAATGTGACATCATTAAGTTGAAAGAAGTCTATTGTGACTCTTGCAATATGTGGTCGGACATTATCTTGTTGGAAAGTTGGATCTGCCAGGGTGTCAAGATAGGGTAAAAGATGGGGTTCTAGAACTTCGTGGATATAACGCTGCGCGTTCATGTTACCTCTGATGAAGATTAAAGGTGACCTGGAACCATAAGCTATAGCACCCCAAACCATAACTCCAACAGTGTGATGGACATGTCTTTCAACAAAAAACTGTGGATTCCTCCTTTCACCACGTCGCCTTCTAACCCTGGCACGACCATCGTGCATGCCTAAACAACATCGAGACTCGTCACTAAAGATAATACTGTTCCATTCCTGATACCAGAATGACCGTTGTCTGCACCACTCAAGGCGATTACGTCGGTGTTCTCAAGTTAAAGGGAGGACCCAGTGTGGCCGGTATGAAAACAAGCCAAAACTTCTCATTCGTCGGTAAACACTTCGCATGCCAATAGGTCTTCCGTGTTCTGCAAACCATTCATTTGCAATGGACTTGGTAGTGGAGAAATGGTCCCTTAAGGCCAATAACCTTAGGCGGCGATCTTCACGGTCTGTTGTTCTACGGCGGCGTCCAGTGCCCCTTGCTCTTTGCGTACGGCCTTCTCGAAGCCATGCCTGATAACACCTAACCACAGTATCTACATTTCTTTGCACTCTAACTGCAATTGCCCGAGAAGAAAGTCCAGCTTCCCGAAGTCCCACTATACGGCCCCTATCAAACTCACTAAGTTGACGAAATCGTACAGGTCTCCGTACTCTAGGCATCGTAACCGATCGTAAAGGATGTCAAGAACCAAAATCCGCCAAGTTGATTCTTTACTGCGGCTGGAATATTCATTTTTAGAGCGTTAGTGAATTAAAAAAAAAGCAGTATAAAAACCGGAATGTCCAACTGATAATGCTGAAAATTTTTTCACTTGTTATTTACAGTAAGATAAATACATTCACCAACTTTTATTGAAATAAAACCATTTAAACTGGGTGTTCGGATTTATATGTCACTTAGTATAGTTTGGTGTTACAGAAACTTTTAAAACTTTGAACTAACAATGTGGCACTTTAACTGAATTCAATAATAAATTACATGAATTATATACTAAACACATTAGGAAGAAACATACACGTACATTAAAAATGAGTATTGAACTAAACTGCAGTAAGAGTTATATGTGTACAATGTTAACACGCAGCGTACGTCAATGGTAAAACAGAATAACATTGTGTTGTGAACAATAAAGGTAAGTATACATCAGGCTTAGAATAAAATTAAATAAAACTGAAGTGTCCATTATACATGAGATAAAGTGTAGAATATAGAATAATAAAATGTAATAACATTCAAATTATTTACAGAACGATGACTTCACTTGGGTTGTGAAAGGTGGGCGCTGGTATTAATTTTCAAGCATATAGTCTTGGTTGTGTCGTTATACAGTGTCCTTGTTCGTATAAAAAATGACATACGGGGCTCCCCTAGGGAGATACAAGTCCCTAACGGTGCTGAAAACTAGGTTTTCTCAAATAAGTGGAAGGTACTGTGTAATTGAACAAAATATCCGCAGTTTACTAAATAGCTGCAATATTGCTGATATTTTTGCACCTTGTATATTAATGGTTCAAAAATATCAGTTGTTTGGTGTTTCGAGAAAAAAAAACAATACGGTTCCTACATCTATTAAATATACTAAGTGACATATAAATCCGAACACCCAGTTTAAATGGTTTTATTTAATAAAAGTTGGTGAATGTATTTATCTTACTGTAAATAACAAGTGAAAAAATTTTCAGGCTTATCAGTTGGACAATCCGGTTTTTATACTGTTTTTTTTTAATTCACTAACGCTCTAAAAATGAATATTTCAGTCGCAGTAAAGAATTAATGTTGGTGGATTTTGGTTCTTGACATCCTTTACGATCGGTTACGATGCCTAGAGTACGGTGACCTGTACGATTTCGTCAACTTAGTGAGTTTGATAGGGGCCGTATAGTAGGACTTCGGGAAGCTGGACTTTCTTTTCGGGCAATTGCAGTTAGAGTGCAAAGAAGTGTAGACACTGTGGTTAGGTGTTGTCAGGCATGGCTTCGAGAAGGCCGTACGCAAAGAGCAAGGGGCACTGGACGCCGCCGTAGAACAACAGACCGTGAAGATCGCCGCCTAAGATTATTGGCCTTAAGGGACCGTTTCTCCACTACCAGGTCCGTTGCAAATGAATGGTTTGCAGAACACGGAAGACCTATTGGCATGCGAAGTGTTTACCGATGAATGAGAAGTTTTGGCTTGTTTTCAAAGCGGCCACACTGGGTCCTCCCTTTAACTCGAGAACACCGACGTAATCGCCTTGAGTGGTGCAGACAACGGTCACTCTGGGATCAGGAATGGAACAGTATTGTCTTTAGTGACGAGTCTCGATTTTGTTTAGGTATGCACGATGGTCGTACCAGGGTTAGAAGGCGACGTGGTGAAAGTAGGAATCCACAGTTTTTTGTTGAAAGACATGTTCAACACACTGTTGGAGTTATGGTTTGGGGTGCTATAACTTATGGTTCCAGGTCACCTTTAATCTTCATCAGAGGTAACATGAACGCGCAGCGTTATATCCACGAAGTTCTAGAACCCCATCTTTTACCCTATCTTGACACCCTGGCAGATCCAACTTTCCAACAAGATAATGCCCGACCACATGTTGCAAGAATCACAATAGACTTCTTTCAACATAATGATGTCACATTGTTACCATGGCCACCAAGATCTCCCGACTTATCCCCAATTGAGCACGTGTGGGATATGATGCGTAGGAGATTGATCAATTTGCAACGTCCTCCTCAGACTCTAGAAGCACTTCAAGAGGAGTTGGTGGTTGCCTGGAATGAGATACCAAAGGAGGACATTGACCACCTGATGAGAAGCATGCCTAGGCGCGTTGGAGAATGCGTAGCACATCAGGGTGCATCCACACATTATTAAAGGTCAAAGGGCTTTAAAGCAGTGCAATCATTTTGGAAGTTTTATCATTTACTTATTATGCTTCATTAAGTACTTATACAAAATTTTATTAAAATAAAACCATTTAAACTGGGTGTTCGGATTTATATGTCACTTAGTATAGTTACTAAGCTGAATGAATTCCTATGTATTTACGAAAAACCGATTTTTTATTTTATAATACGAGATATTAACAAGATATTCTGACACACCCTTTGCAAGTAGTAGTTGAGTACCTGAAATGAAAACTTGATCTTCTACCTCAGATTTTGAAAACCAATAAAATCGCGCCCTGTGTGCTAGGTTTGAACATCACTGACATGCATTCTAGACCTATGATCTCTTTGGAAAAACTAATAATAGCTAAGTCCACTGTTCTCCAATTGTTTACAGCATGCAGGTGAGTATAACCTTGGTATGCTGTGATGATCTAAATTTAGACGCAGTTTATATACAAATATATATAGCGAAATAAACAAGCGATCAGCAATCCGCTTGCAAGCCTTCGCACTATGATTCACACTTTATCTCACGCATTCAACAAGCAAAATAAATATTTGGATATACTATCTGTATACTTGCATTGTGTTGTACCTAAAGAAAAGTTACGTAATCACTTTTACAGTCCCCAGATGCTAAATTGATAAACCTGTAGAAAGATTGCAAATTGGAACGTGTCTTGGAGTTCATTAATGACGTGAAAATGATCTCCAGGGACGTTAATACAAAACAATAGGTTACTGACGAATATTCTCAAGAAAAGTTCCAGATTATATCGACGGTGAGCTGGCAATACCACCTATCTGATTTTTTTGCCAAAATGAGATTTTTGTGACTTCCTATCGCAATCTCTGCTAGGCATGTCTCGTAAGCGCAGTTTTCAGCATAGAACAACAGTTTAGCGCGATATTTAGTCTTGAAATTTCTCCCACCTAAATGGTCTAGGAAAAAAGGATTGCAATACCTCCTATGACGCAGTTATGAATGGGTGATGATACGGTTCACGTCGTGACTTGTATACCAGCTGTCTATTCACTGATTCATTATCATCACAAGGTAGGTTTTATTGTTGCTTATGAAACTATAACTAAAACGAAGTATTTTGTGACTATATGCTATAAAATTACCCTTTTATTAAATGGTTGAGTGACGTTATTTGTGTATTGTTCTAGTGGGAGATTTTACTTGGTGCGAAAATTTGGCAGGAATACGTAAAGGACGCTAATAGGAGATATTGCCATGACTTCCCGATGAAGAAAAATATTGGCCTTAGTCAATCAGGAACATGAAAATAGAAATTTTGAAGTTAGTCTTGAAAATATGGATACAAGTCTTAATAAAGCAGATCAAGATCCAAACGAGCACGTGTTTGACATCGAAAATATTCCGATTATAATACCGTCTGACTTAATAGATGGAAATGTACTATCTCTAGATTTTGCAAACTGCTTGAGCAGCCCAAGTGATGACATCCCGATTTTTGAAGATTCAGAAAGAATGTTCTTCCAAGCTTGCTGCGGAAGTCAAGATTCTTTAGCATCCAGTAATCAAAGTGTATGGATATAACCGAGGATATACCCCAAAACTCAGATATCCAAGAAATGAATGTTATCAACTTCGATGTACCAGATGTCAACTACCGTCAAAATGTCTGTCCATCTGTTTACATCAATACGAACATAAGCTCAGTACAGCTTGCTCAGAGAATCAAAGCATCCTCAAAGGTAATTTCAGACATATCGTTTGCTGTTTTGTGTTCTAGTTGAAATGCAACTATTAAAGTAAAACTTTTCCTTGACATTGGCATGTCGCCGAGTGTCAAAATTTCAGTTTAATTATATTATTTGTTTTTGAATTATGAGTTTCATCTTTCTATAAAACTGATTAATTACAAACAGAACTCTAAGTGCGCTTTGGGTTATTTCAGCTTTATAACTGTTTTTTGTGAAGCTTTTCATATCTCGGTAACTGACGCTTATGGTTAAGGTCCATGAGCTAGATGTCCTTTTTTCCAATTTTCTAGGTGGTGTCAGTCTGGTGCCATATGAAATAGAAAGCGATGAGCTCAGTGATAGTGATTCTACACATGCTGAACCAGTAAATGAAGATGTGTTGAAAGATAGAAATGAAATTGATTATAGTAATTCTGAACCGGGAGAACTAGCCGAAGATCGTTTACTAGCAGATATTGAGAAGATGAACGAGACCAGAAAAAGAAAGAAGATAGCAGATCCAGCTGAATGGAAACGTTTGAAAAATAAGCAACTTAGAATGGAAGGTAAAGAATACTTGGGTTATAGGAAAAAGAAAGGCGAAAAAATAGTACACGATACAATCAGAAGAGAAAGAGAGATGGGAATGGCTTGTAACTCAGCAAGATGTAACAAGAGCAAAAATAAGAACTGTTTCAAGTTCAAAGAGGAAACCAGAAAAAATATATTCAAAAAATTCTGGAATGAAATGAACTGGGCACAAAGAAAAGTGTTTATATCCTCAAATGTCTTTAAAGGAAAAAAGGCTAGAGGTGAAGAAACATCAAGAAGACAAAGTACCTATACATATTTTTTAAACAATGGGGAAGAACAGCTTCAAGTATGTAGGAAAATGTTTGTCAATACATTAGATATAGGATATAAGACAATTCAAGAGTGGATTTCTAAGAGTTCTTATGGCATGGGCACAGATATAGTACAAAAAGATAGATTGAGCTATAATAAAGCACGATACTCCAAGCAATATGACCATTTAAGGATGTTTTTAAATAAACTACCAAAATTGCCAGCCCACTATTGTAGAATGGACACTACAAAATTATACCTAGAGGAAACGTTCCATACAATGAGCGATCTTTACAAAGTATATGAAGACTTTTGCAAGGGAAATGGGGAAATAGAAGATATGAAGCCACTTAACCGAAAAATATTCAGAAAAACATTTAACGAAAAAAATCTTTCACTGTTCCAGCCTAAAAAGGACCAATGCAATGTTTGTTTTTCATATAAGTATAATAACACTGATGAAGAAAAATATAGAATTCACATTGCAAACAAAAATAGAGCAATGCAGGAGAAGGCAAAGGATAAAGATCTGTTAGAGAACGGCTCATGTATTGTGTTGAGCATGGACTTACAAGCTGTCAAATTATCACCTTGTCTCCCTGCAAACAAAACCTATTTCAAGACAAAGCTGTGCTGCCACAACTTCACCATCTACAATCTTGCTAGTAAAGATGTGACGTGGTATTGGTTTTCTGGAGACCAAAATAACCAATTCGTTGCATCCACATTCACATCATGCATCATTGACTTCCTGGAAAATAAATGCCTAACCTCGTCTAAATTGCCCATAATAATTTATTCCGACGGATGTGGCTTTCAAAATAGAAATAACGTATTGTCAAATGCATTGCTCAATTTTTCCGCTAAACATCAGGTGAAAATTTACCAGAAATACTTGGAACCGGGTCACACTCAAATGGAATGTGACTCGGTTCATAGCTTGATTGAAAGAAAGCTGAAAAATAGGGAAATACATCTTCCAAGTGACTACGCCAAAGTTACAAAGGAATGTAGAGTTCATCCAAAACCATACGAGGTGAATGTTATAGAGCACAGCTTTTTTAAAAACTATGCTGAAAGCAAGTTCTTACGATATACGTCTATCAGGCCGGGAAAAAAAGCATTTGATCCTGTCATTTTAGACATAAAATGCATCAAATATGAATATGAACCATATCCAGCTATTCAAGTGAAGTTATCTTATGACGAACCATTTCAAGACATACCTGTCAGGCCCAAAAATGTGCCTATCATTGAGGACTACCCTCAACTGTTAAAAGATCATTGCAAAATTAAGAAAGAAAAATGGGATCACCTCCAAGACCTCAAATCGGTTCTACCAAAGGATACACATGGATTTTATGACAACTTGTTGTATCAGTGAGGAGTGTCTGTCAATACTGGAGGTATTGCGACTCGACGAAGATAACTTTGTTTGCTTTTATGCGTTTACTACTATAATTATATCATTAAAGTTTGAGATGAATGACTGTTGTTTCTCATTGAATACCTCCTATCTAGATATAAAAATTCATGCAAAATATCCTATTTGAAAAAACTTATATTTGATATTATCCTATCTACAATTCAAAAGTACTTGGTAAATATTCTAGATGTAATTGTGGAAAATTTGATTCCAATTGACTCTATTAATATAAATGTAAGAAAGAAATGTAGTGAGCTATATTTATTTTGGCTTGTATATCGTTTTTCTATCGTCCTGTAAAATTCCCAAATTTCAGTTAGGAGATAATTCCAGCTCACCGTCGATATATTGCATCGTAGTTCAGAAATATCTTCGAGATTCCTAAGCACATCCGAGAAACATTCGAAAATAATCCTTTCAAGGTTATTATACATAAAATAATGTTTGCTGAAAAATGTTTTATCGACGGGAACAGATTAAATTGGTTTGGATATATCGCTGTATTACCTTTGCCATGAAAACAGTAAAACCTAGGTATGATACAGAAGAAATTTACTTCAAAATTGTCTAACATGGTGGTTCAATGCACCATAGCTGAGTAAACGGATACCTTCGGTAAAATTAAATTTAGGGCCGATTTCACCAACTTTAATATTATGGACCAATTGGAAAATACCTTATCGAAATGCAATTTGACAGAAGCTGTCAAAGGTCTCTGAATATTAGTGATTACTATTGAAATATTGAATAAAATCGTGAAAATTCGACTGTATTATAAACAAGACCACTTTTTGATTCCAACATGATGCTTTTATACAGAAAAAATAGGACAACTTTCATGTATTTTGATATATGTTATAGGTTTACATTTAACAATCCGTTATCCCCGCAGCGAATGGGAATGCGGCAAATAATAGGTCGATTTTCTAGCTGTTAAATTTGGCAGCAGATTTGGACGTTTGTTAATGCATGGCACTGTAGAATTTACCAACTTCAATATACTGAAAGTTATCATTACATACCTGTTGAATAGTGTGGATTTGTCTGTATTTTGCAAGAAAATAGAATATAAAATACATCCCATCCAATTCCTCATCTTCCTTTACGTCATAGTAGTAATCATTTATTAATTTATGGGTTAATGAATTACTTCAAAGCAATAAAAACATTATGTCCTCTCCATCCTAAAACACAGATAATATGTTTAAGACGTGTAAATCCCTACATCTCCCTGATGCATAATGCAATTACTAAGGACATAGACCAAAAAATTATGAAAAATGTTTCACAAATAATGTTTTTTAAGTCCAAAAATCATCAAAACTAGTAATGTTTGTTGTTTGTCTTTTTGATTGGCAAGGATATCTATCTGTCACTCGCAGGGTTGCCAAGTCTAACGACGATCACGTCCCGTGGTGGATGGTGCGAAATGAATCTTTTACATTTGCTGGTTTTGCATTTTTTTCGTGAAAATTTACTAGGTATCATGATTATAAGTATCTTTGGTAGATTGTTCGATCCGGAATGAAAATATTTTTGGTATCATCTAACCGTTGCAATCAGTGCACAAACACTGTGACATATGATTTGTAGCATAACCAGCTGCCCTATCAATACAAATTTAACATACAGGTCGCCTAGCCGTGGGGATGCAGTGGTCGGGATGAATATCACGGCAGCAACTGATGATTTGGGCATGTCTGGTAACAACGTATGAAGTGAAACTCGCTAACTTCACAAATTTGAAGATTTTGTACAATTTCTTTGAAAATGATAAAAGATATGTCTGATTTGGCAGGGTAATGTCGCAGCCAAATGGCAGTCACTCTTTCTGACACAGTCCGGATCGAAAGATAACGATACTCGTGAAATGTATTGATACTTCTAAATATAGGATCGTATCGAACATCCCTACTGTCAAGATGTATGACCCAAGGTATCGACGGAGCTATTTAGCGGCGTCATTGAGATACTTTTAAATTTTCATTTGCATTTTTTCAAGTGTTGTGCAATGGTTTTGCATGTCACGAAAATTCTTATAAAACATAGTAGAGTATATTTCAACAGTTGGCGGAACTTACTCCACTGGGACCAGGAGGGTGAAACGGGATATTAATGCTCAATCTGGCAACCCTGTCGCACCCTCACAAAATGGCCGCTGTACAACCACACAAGTCACCGTGTTGTCACTGAATAGCATGGAATTGAACCTTCAGAGTATATGTTTTGTGACTGGTACCAAGAGTTGACAGATCCCACACATGTGTCACTCCTTGAAATACAATAATCAGATGTATTCAAATAATGTCTAATATAAATATAACCTAGAATGTGTACTCGTGAAAAAAGAAAAATATGGCAAATTTGCAGTTTTTTTTTGCAGGTTTTAGGTTTGCCGGTAGCTTTAAGGCATATATTTGGGAATTTCTTAATCGCTGTGAATATAGTGTGGATGTTTGTTCAGTTCCTGAACAACGAAAAATATTCAACTTTATAGATGTATGGATATCAAAAAACCTGAATGGTTTTGTGGGAATATCAATCTAAGGTGCCATAATGGTTCTGATGAACGGCAAGTAAATGAATGAATGTTTGGAAATGAGCAATATCTTTAGGTAGAGCCTGTCATCAAGTAGGTGCTTAATGGCTATCTGCAAGAGGTTCATAGAAAAAAACACCCAGTATCGCATACCAATTGAAGAAAATAATATAAACATGAATAAAAAATCAACAATAGTAATTAAAACATGAATTTTATTCAAAAATCCAACATTTCTTTAAATTTTGACTGAATTATATGTAATTTCATAATATTCAATAAGCTGGTGATGTTTCAATGACAAGCTGTCATCTCATACTTTGACAGTATTTTGTTTTCAAGATTTCATAGCTATTGGTTGCTAAAATTCGTTGACTGGAACTTGAAGCTCATTCGTTGTATTTGACGGTCTGTTACCCTATAGGTGGAGAATAACGGACTGTTGTTGGTGAAATTAGCCCTTAGTCACACAATCACAGCAGAGCAGATAAACTCAGTCAGAGGTGTTAAGATGATAGAAACGCATCACGAATGCGTCAAGATCGGCTGATGTTCATCTACTTGCAGTGGCCAGTCCTCGCCGATGGCAATCGTACTGTCGTATTTCAGCGGATGTAAAGAGCTGTGCTTTGACATATTTCACATTTGTAGCGATACACTTTTTGACAAACTAATGAATCATCCACGATTTTCAGGAAGCCGCCCAGGTAGGAAAGAAAGAACAAATGGTAATTGACACACTTTTGCAAGAGCACTTTATAGCGTAAAGATCAAAGCGGAGATATTAATATACCGATCCATTGTTCTCTGCAGCAAGGAACAATGGACCAGAAAAGCCCGTGTAATAGATACCAATTATCTAAGGTAACCCTTTTAGGTCGAATTTAAAAAGCAGAACAATTTCTCATTCTGTTAATATGCTTGTACTGAATATATGAATATTAAATTATAATATACCTTTCGTCACAAAGACACATTGGTACTCATGTTTGCTCACAATTTAAAGAAACATCTAGAAATTTTATAATATGCTTTAAAGAAACTGTAATGTTTTTGACATAACCCTTTAACCCTCTTATGAAAAACTTATAATCACTTCAATGTGTATAAAAAATACACAAATAGACGATACAAAATTCAGGCCCTGATCATAGAAGCTAGAGTGTTATTGAATCAATAATGCAAAGAAAGTAAACCACTTACTTTTTGAATATTGGGCTGGAATGGAAGATTGATCAATCCGTGATTGGTATCAATGTTATCTCATATTATTTCACGTTATACGAGTATAGTGTGTCTAAAAAAATTTTCCTATAAACATGGGCCGAGAAACGGCTTATATCAGAAGGTGTTTAAGTTATATTTTTACGAAGGACCAAGAAAAAAGTTATGGAGAGTTATGTAAATAGTATAACAACGACTAAAGTCAGTTCTTATTCCAGTAACTCAAAAATGTCCTTACTGTCAGTTTCCCGATTTTGGTATAAAATAAAGTGTTCAAGGATGCACCAAGCACTCCTTAAGGACTGACAAACATTCTCTTAAGTCAGTGCTATACAGGGTGTCCGCCAAGTTGGGGTTTTTCTTTACACGACGTGTAGATCTTGAAAACATAAGCAATTTTTCTTAGTACCATATACACCAATGTCTTAAGGGAACCGAGATAAAGGGCTCTGCAACATCAAAAATATCTGAATACCGTCCTGTAGCCGCGACCCGGCGGGATATCCCCGACACCCCGACTGGTACAAGGTCTCAACCCGACGGCAGAACTGGGTCGGGGTCAGTGTGTCAGGTTAGTATGCAACCTTCAACCGACGGTTACAGTCATGCGTTTAGAGGTAAACGAACTCGTATAATCGATTGCGTTTCAAAAAACAACAAGCACTAGAGACGTGGCTAGACAAAGGCAAGTATCAAAAACTAAAGTGTGGCAAACGCTGCGTGAAGAGGGGCTGTATCCGTTTCACGTCCAACGTGTACAAGCCCTTCAACCTGACGATTTTCCAGCAAGAGTGCGGTTTTGTGAGTGGTTGTTGCATCAATATGACAATAATCCGAACTTTTTGAATTGTATATTGGTGACAGACGAATCTACGTTCACGCGTAATGGGGTGAATAACTTTCGCAACACTCATGTTTGGTCATTTTCAACAAACATTTTCGGTGAATGTTTGGGCTGGCATGGTGAACGGTATGCTCATTGGACCATTTATTCTCCCAAATCGATTGGACGGGATGCAATACCTAGACTTTTCACGCAACATTTTGCCTTCCTTGTTAGAAGAAGTGCCATTAAGTGTAAGACTATCAATGTGGTTTCTGCGTCTGCTCGGTAGCGCTTCAGCTGATTTCATTTTCTGTTGGAGCGGTATGATTTCGGGCAGAGACGTACTTAGCCCTTCTCGTCCACTGGAGAGTGAGTACTTTTTCCTTTATTTTTTTTACTTGGTCGCCCTCGTTTCACTACACATTACCTTTGTTATTTCAAGGGTAGTTGTTTCTGAAAAAGAAAACCCCAACTTTGCGGACACCCTGTATAAAAATACTCTTCTCAAGTTCTTGACCCCATGACAATTTTGATTTTTCCGATCTCGTTGATGCTTTCTGCGTTGTGTGTGTATTTTCAAATTCATAAATGGAGAAATGGGTATCGAGGGGGCCGGGGACTGATTAGCCGTTCCTTGAATGTCAAAATGACAACTCAAAAGCTTTCTTTCTGTGTGTGTGAAACCCAGGCAGTTGGGTAGATCGATACTATAATTGCGATGCGACTCAAATGGTAAAATTGCACGTGGGCGGTGATTTTGATATTCATACAATAACTTGTTGATCTCTGATCCCTTGTATATCCGTCTCAGTGACGTGTATATAAAGGACAATTACCGGAAAGATAAAAGACATTTACGACATATAGACGAAACGGATATGCCAGGACAAGCCAAAAACTACTAAAATATTTTGAATCCTTTAATAGCTATTATTAACATACTCAAGTACTTAAAAGTTAACGATCACAATCTCTTCAAGTAACGACCAATGTTTATTGCATAATATCAATTTAAAATATAGATGAATCGCGGACAGCAACATATATAACTAGCTCAAGATATTACAGAAGGTACTTTCATTTTCATACAACACGCGCGTAATAACAGCATCCGAGCATCAATATAAATCTAAATTCCACAATGAAAGCGACAGTAAAATCGAGAGTACGAGTTAATATATGCAGCTATGTTTCTTAAATACTCGAGATTATTACATCCAAGGAGGTTGTATAGTCAACTAATGAGAATTTAAATGCTGCTATTTAGATTATGAAACTGAATACCGAAGATGCTTCCTATAGCGAAAGGTACACAGACTCTGGGAAGATTTATTACTCTCTATACCCAGAAAACCGGAGATAGTAAATGTATGTTTAGGTTAGGTTATGAATATCATTTTCTGCGAGAAAATTGGTTTCGGTTATAGGCAGGACAAGACTTCTTACATTTGGTTGTTGGGGGTGAGAGTGTCAACAACAGGATGTTACAGACACATGTGCTTTGAGTTGTAAACTGATCGCATACCTATTCCATAATAGGGTAAAACGTACTGTTTTGAAGCAAATGTTGAAGCTATATTAAAGCGCGTTGCACCTCGGTGTCCGAGCCAGGATTCTGAAAGAACTTTCTGCAGGAAAATGCTTTGATCACTGAGGTTTAAATAAACCGATACCAAATTCCATTCAGATATGTTTATAACTTACTTCAATTCTAAATGCTAAATGATGAAATACTCAAAGTTGGGACTTATTAAGATTATCGAGATATTAAGTTCCAAAAACTAAAGTAAATGGGACAGTCCTACCCGCCCTCCCTCCGCTCCTCCTCCTCCGGGAAAATGTATGTTTTGTGGTACTATGTGAGTCAGTCTTCAAATCACGCGCCGCGCTGTGTGTTTGTTAGTAGTTTATAAAGAAGAGGCATTTAAAAAACAAAAATGGCACACTCCTACGACAATAACGTAGTTATCGATTTGATGTTAGTTCAATGTGAGCGCCTTCAAGATCCTGTAAATACTCAGCGAGTGTATTCACAGCGTCCGCCCTCAATGTTTCCATCTGAGCTGGATACGCTTGATTATATCATGCAGAATCCGTATGGGTGGACACAGTATTTTTGGCAGTCGCAGAAGACCCGCCAGGACCTCGCCATAGCGAGCAGGGGCAAACTTTTACAAATGAAGATTACGCAGACATTATGTTCTGTTATGGACTTTGTAACGGCGATTCTGCAGCTGCCCGCCGTGAATATCGGCAACGTTTCCCGAATCGCCGAACGCCTCATGTTACTGTGTTTGACTCTGTGTATCGGCGCATCCGCCAAACCGGACGTGTTCAAAGGCAACATAGTGATGCTGGTCGACCCCGAGTCTATCCTCCTGAAGATGAAGAGGAAATTCTTCGTGTGTTTCAGGAAGACCCTACTACGTCTACGCGCTTTGTGGCTGCTCAGTTGGGTATATCACAATACAAAGTGTGGTTTACTATGCATACTCCAAGATTATACCCTTATCACTGCACGCCTGTGCATGTGATTGAAGAGGGCGATCCTGCAAGAAAATTCTGAGGACCGATGAATCGAAGTTTGATAAGGACGGGATCACTAACTACCATAATGCTCATTACTGGGCTGATAAAGTAGCTTTAAACCCCCGAAAAATAGGACCGACGGGGTCTCAGAGCCGGTTTTCAGTCAATGTGTGGATGGGCATCATTAATGGATATTTAAATGGACCTCATTTTCTGCCCGCCAATTTAAATGGAGAAGTTTATGAAGAGTTCTTGAAAAATCACTTGTTTCCATTAATGGAAGACGTCCCATTGGCGACGAGACAAAATATGCGGTTCCAGCACGACGGTTTTCCCGCACACTACAGCAGATTAGTGCGGGCGTATTTAGACTCTAAATTTCCAAATCAATGGATTGGCAGAGGCGGGCCCATTTCCTGGCCAGCAAGAAGCCCAGATCTCACACCGATGGATTACTATGTGTGGGGACATATGAAAAGCCTGGTGTACGATGTTTCGCCTGTACCAACGCGCGATGAATTAATTACAAGGATAATCAGTGCAGCTGAGCAAATAAAAAGCCGCTTAACAACTAGAGTTACCAAAAGTGAATTACGTAAGGGAATGCGGGCGTGTATTCGCAACAGGGGTTTAAAAATAAAATTCAAATTAACTCAAAAACGGTTAACTTCTGGATAGGACATTATAGGACAAAATCGGTTGCTTTTGACCTAATCTATCACCCCTTAACAGGAATACGTGACATTACAAGTCACCCTGTATATACCGTATATATATATTTGAAATTATGGGACGAAGAGAAACAAAATATTAGGATTATTTGGTAATAAAAATAGAAGTCGGAAAGATAAAGGTTGAATGTTGGAGTATCGAGCTTTGATGGAGAAAAGATATACACATTTGTTAGTGAGTGATTTGAAACATAGAAGCGCTAGTTAGTGCATGATTCTCGATGTGGTAAGAAGAACCGAATAAGAATGAGGACTGAAGGCATGAGTTTGTTCAGGACACTCAGAAAGTGGCAGAGATGAGTTCACAGAATTTATTCTGTTAGTAAATCGAAAGGATAGAGGACTTGGATGAACTGATTAAATACTGTCGAAAACTGTCAGCATAGCTCTCTCTAGAAGTATCAAGTGTGGATAGTGCACTAGCGACCAGTATTCTGGGCTAACCCTGACTGATCCATTCTGTATGCAGATTCACTGATTACTCCTTACTTTCAGGTTCTGAGCACCTGCAATTCTCAAGACTATAAACATCATACCAAATCACAGGAAATTTTTACACCTACAAGTGTTGCCGAACTTACCGATTTTTCGGTATTTTTACCTATCTGTACCGCAATACCGAAAACGTCATTTTCCACGATTTTTTAAAATAATTCAGATTTCTACAGATTTTTTTTTACCGAAATAGACCTGGAACCACAAATCAAGCTAAAAAATGAATTATGTGTAGTTTTATGCCCCATGCCCATCATACATATGCACAGTCGGGCACAGGCAGCAGCGGTGGCCGCAGTAGTAGACTCTTCGGTCTCCTGATCAGTCGCCGTGCTGTGCGGGTTCGAATCCCGTCCCAGGAGAAATTTTTCTCTTAGCTATGGATGTTGTGATTGTCCGTAGGTGGTAGACGGTCTCTGACTGTCGAACGCGGAGGTACCACCCGGCGGATCTCGTAGGCGGAGCCAGAATGTGCGCCAGAGTCCGTGTGGCGTCCCCCCCCCACCTGTATCCCCCTATAGCCCCGAGGTACCCAATGAGTGTTTAGGCCCTTAAGCCTTCGTGGTAGTTGGAGTATAAAAAAAACACAAGGGTATTTAGATTTGGGTTACCTATGATTATGTAGGCACATCACTTATTCCGCTTTTCCTCTATTGGACAACTGCCGTGACAACCCTCAAGTTCAGAGGTAAAACAGAAAAATATAATCTTATAACCAAGAATGGATAAAGGAGTTACCAGGATGGTTGTAAAGTTTGAAGAGCGACCAGTATGCTCATTATGCAAGTTTGTAATAAAGAAGTCAATATTTTTTTCTGGAAAAAGTGGTTTCAAAAAACCGTGTTGTTTGTGCGCGCACAAAATAAGTATACTTTATCTGAAGTCACTTGAAACACTGTGAAATACCGGGTGCGTTTTATATATCTATATTTAACACGCTCTGTTGCTGCAAAAATCGCCAAATTTCGCAAATATCCCCCGTATAAGAGATCAAAGGCAGTTTCACCGGTCCACGTGGAGTAAAGCACGCCTATGCGTGGACATAGCCAATGAGAAAGCTTGTATTTCAGAGCTCGGAACAAGTGCAGGTGGCTACTGAAAATTGAAACAGTTTAGCCAGTGCCGTGTAGCGGTGAATAAACGTGTTTTCTTTAGTCTGTCCGTGTTTTTTCATAGATTTTATTAGTATGTGTGTTTTTGACTTTTGAATACTCAGTTTACTTGTTAATTTAACTGCTGTGTTGCTTGTTCTTGTGTGTCCTAAATATGGCTCTTTGGAGACCTTGGGAAAATCCTCCAAGCCACGAGGAGATGGTTGATGAACCAGTGCAGGCAGAATTCTTTCATAAAGATTCAGAGGAACAGACCCAAAGAGAAATCCTAAATATGAATGATTGTCTGAAAAACGAAAATCCAGATTCCTCGCAAAATCAAATTTTAAACAGAATTTGTATCCTGACAAAAATCAGTCGGTCTACCATTTATCGGGTTATAAAAAGGGGATATGTAGTCAACCATTCCTTCCACAGAAAGCGCATAGGGCAAAAATTAAAAAGAATAGACGTGGGTTTTCAGGAAGATATTCGTCGTATAATATACGAATTTTATAAAGAGAATTTGGTGCCCACGTTGGAAGTGATACGGGATAAATTAAAAGATTATCCTGGAGATTTTTATAATTACAAATGCTTAGACTCACTGCACTGTATTGTAAAACTGGGTGGTTTTCAATACAAAAAATTAGATAAAAGAATGGTGATTATGGAGTCGTCTCGAATCCTTGAATTGCGCCAAGAATTTTTGCACAAAGTTAAAATCTATAGAGAGCAGAAAAGAAATCTGATTTACCTGGATGAAACGTGGTATGATACCCATGATGTTGTGCAGTACGGCTGGGTTGACGACAGCAACAAGTGCATTTTAAATGCACCATGCAACCGTGGAAAACGAATCATTATTCTCCATGCTGGCAGTGAAAATGGATTTATACCTAATGCCTTGCTGTTATCTGCCAAAAATATCAAAGAATCATGTGCCGACTATCATGAGGACATGACCTCCGACTTATTTGAAAAGTGGATAGAGCAGCAGTTAATACCAAACATTTCCCCAAATTCAGTGATTATTATGGACAATGCGTCATACCATTCCCGACAGAAAAACAAAATTCCGAATACAGGCACAAAAAACAAGACATTATTGATTTTATGAAGGATAAGGGAATGGAAATACCACAAAAATCAACCAAAGCCATATTATTGGATCTTATTAAAAGACAAAAATTTGAAAAAGAGTATTTTGTTGACAATCTGCTGCAGCAAAATGGCCATGAAGTATTACGTCTACCTCCCTATTACTGCATTTTTAACCCGATTGAGTTGGTCTGGGCTGCTTTAAAAAAAAGTAAGAAAACATAATCAGACCCCTCAATTAAGTGAATCGCTATTGGCCACAATATCTCATAAATATTGCTGCCACAGACCTATGGAAGCAGTTTTCTAGGCATATTATTGAAAAAGAAAATGAATATTGTGTTTTGCCTCCTGTAAATCCCGTTGTAATTCCTCTACAAGATGACTCTAGCGACAGCTCCGAAGGCGAGGATGATATGTAAATACCTATAATGTAAGTCTTTATATACCTTTTTATATACCTACCTGCTATGTAAATATTTGCCTATGTCAAACGTTGGAATTCTGTAATTTTTCCATTTCTTAACTTTCAGTCAACATAAATTAAACTCCCAATATAAGTATTTTTTATCCCAAATCAAAAAAATAAGCAGATAGTAAAATCCATTTATTGTGATATAAAAACATTATTACTATCGTTATAAATAAATGCCGCACGCCTATGATACGTCATGAAATTACAAAGGACGCGCCGACCAAAGGTTTTTATGCTATTTCAAGTGACTTCAGATACACCATACATACTGCTGATCTTACGACGGCCCTGATTTTTTTCTCCTACCGATTTTGTCCTTGAATCTACCGAATTTCAACGGTACTATATACCGTCTTTTTCGTTTCTGCAACAGTGTCTGCTACATCTATTCGGATTGTTGGACTCCAGCAAAATCAGTTTTGTAACCACAAAAAACGTAAGCCCAGTATGGAGCTCCTAACAATAGATGAGACAGAACCGTCCTTTCTTGGTTCCTGACCCCGCTATTGACTATTGCTCCTGACAGATGTGTCCAGCAGTTGTTTCAATCGTCAACGAGTCAATGTGTAAAGATATGTTTTATACAAATTATCATGAATAATTATTAAAAGATTGATGAACTACGCTACTGTCGTTCACCCCTTACGTCAGCCGTAGAACCTCTCCCACCGTCTTAACACAAAGTATACAGAATATGAATAATAGGGACACTCTGCGTTCAAACATTCTAGGTCTCACTACGTTGGTTCCCCCGTTTCGCCTCGATAAGCAAAACACCAACCATTTACTCGTAGTAGTTGACATGAAGTTGCTAAACAATTTCCAAAAACGGTTTGAAGAACGAGAATACCCGCCCAGGGCTCCACGGTCATATAGATCTCCGCACAGTAGACCAGGACAACCCAAGTACTGGCAAAAATTAGAATTTCTACGGCATCTATGGGGTATTCGGTGTAGCCAGCCTGTTTAGGCCAGTGATTATAAATCTGAGGTCAGTTTGTTTTCAAACTAATTAATGTACAGGTAGACGTCAAGTTCGAAGAGTCTACAGTATATTCAGATAAGAGATAGACCGGATGTAAACAAAAGGTTCGGGTGATTTTCACGCTAACGCCGCCGTCTCGACGTAAAACAGGAGCCCTCATTGGTCAATTCGCAATTAAATGCCTATGCCGAGCGGCAGAGCAGTCGTATCAAGGCAGAGTCACATTCAGGTTCAGACGTGTTACGTATGTCGTGTGCATCATTGCAATTTGATATTTCTTTGGACGTTTTCGTTTGTTATCTTATTAAGTTGTTGAGTTTGTCGTTGTTACTGTTATACCTTGTTATTGATTGTTATTGTTATCAACTGCTTGCGCAAAATGCCCAGTAGTACAGATACTGCCGATGAAGTTGTAAACTCCTGTAGTCCACCTAGGAAACGCTCTAAAAAAAGACACCTGAGTGCAGAAATGAAAGAGGTCATTTTGAATATATATAAGATCGATCGCGAGGAGAACGAGGCATCAACCATCAAAGAAATTGTTGTGAAGGTTTATCACAAAGTTGGGGTGTGTCGCGCATCAGTGTTTAATGTGTTAAGACAATACAAAAAAAATCACACCTTTTCTGAGCCAATAACCAGTAAACATCGCAAAAGTATTGTTAAATCATTGGATGAAGCTGATAAGCATGCAATTAGGAGGAAAGTGCACGAATTCTTCTTTAGGAATGAAATACCTACTATAGATAAAGTACTGCAGGAGGTAAATGGAGATACAACGTTGTCAAATTTGAAACGATCAACTTTCCATGCGTTACTGAAGCATTTAAATTTCAAATGCAAAAAACGGGGTCGTAATAGTTTACTACTGGATAGAGAAGAAATTGTGCTATGGAGGAGGGATTATTTAACAAAAATTGGGAAATACAGAAATCAAAACAGGAAGATTTATTACCTTGATGAAACGTGGGTAAACGCAGGACACACTACAAGTAAAGTATGGGTTGATGATTCTGTAACTTCATCCAGGAGGGCCTTTCTAGATGGACTGTCCACCGGATTAAAAAATCCAGCAGGTAAATACGAGTAATAGACAACAATCGGATGTTTTTCAAACCTTGGGAACAAGGTTCTAAACATTAATTCCAGGGGGCAGATAAAACATATTACAAGTAACAAAACTTTTATAACTTTCGATAAAATGCGTGGATGTTTTATTGTCATTTTCATTTGTTAGAACTTTTTTAAGCCATGTTTTTATGTGTTTTCGATATTTCAATAATTTTTTAATATAATCTTAAAATATGTCGAATATTATAAACTTAAAAAAAGTTACTAAGTTCTATATTGTGTACCGTTCCTAATATTTCTAATCATTTTAATTCATACTTTAAGCTTTATAAAGTTATAATTTGTTAATATTAATATTTGCGCGTATTTCAGGTTCCTGATCATTCATTTTTTAAAGGTTTATAACTTTAAATTAAATTGTGAAGCGCTGAGTAATCATACACGTTCAATATTCTTTCTTTCAATATGACTAAATAATCCCAATTATAGCAATCTGATACTCATGTCTCAATGTTTTTTCGCTGAATGTGATGAAAACATTTGAAAAAGGTTCGCTTATTGAAATAAATCTACACCAGTTAGTACTTCGATTTCCAGGTAAAGGGAAAAGGCTCATTATCTGCCATATTGGCAGTGAGGATGGATTTGTCGTTGACGGTCTGTGGTGCTTTGAGTCAAAGAAAACTGGAGATTACCACGAGGAAATGAATGGCGAATCGTTTGAACAGTGGTTTTCAAAAATTTTACCGAACTTAGAGGAAAACGCAGTAATTCTGTTGGATAATGCGCCTTATCATTCTCGAAGAATGGAGAAGGTCCCAACAACGGCTTCAAGGAAAGTTGATGTTCAAAATTGGCTCCGCTCGAAAAATATCAACTTTGAAGAAGCAATGCTGAAAGTACAATTATTAAGAATTGTCAAGGATCACAAGGCGGAATATCAAAAATACGCCATTGACGAAATGGCAGCAAGTCAAAATAAAACTGTGCTCCGTTTACCTCCATACCATTGCGAGCTCAATCCTATTGAGCTCATATGGGCAGAGGTTAAAAATTATATAGCTAAGCACAATACAACTTTTAAATTTTGTGACCTCAAAGGACTTTTCAAAGAAGCACTAGAATTAATAACAGCGCAAAAATGGGAAAACTATATTAAGCACGTGAAAGACAAAGTTGAAAAGAGAATGTGGGAACTGGACAATATTTTAGAGGAACAAGTCGAGCCATTCATTATTGACGTTGGTGCTTCAGGCAGTAGCGATGATGAAAGCTCATCAAGCTCATCTTTCCAATAAAAGATGTCGTTCATCAAATTCGGTAAGTTATAAGTAATTATAAAGCTACTGTATTTTTTAATTAATTATTAACATTTTTGAACCCATTTTGGCAAAACCTATTCAAGAATCTACTTTCTGACAATGTTCAACCATGCACATTTTTTACGTTTTGAACGTTTTAATTTGGTTACATATTTACCTAGAAATCAAAAAATATACTAATCAATATTCTAAAAGCAATTTTAAGAGATATACGATTATTTTTAATTTAGGCTAATTTAAACGACATTTTGAGATTATATTCGACTGTATTTCACCAAACATCAGGCGGCATCCGAAGCTGGAAATCGAAGCGAAAATTTTGAAACCCTTATGTATATTTACATCATTATATATTTCTTACCCCACCCCCACATGATCCTATATCCATCACCAATCGTATACACATCGAATTGTGCTAATTTACTACAAAGTTACGCAAAGCAGCATCTACTATCTAAAATATGTACTGCGTGACTCTTAATACGTCCCTGCCGAATGTTACAGCGTTCGATGATCACGTGGTCTTGTTTATGTCCGGTCTATCTCTTATCTGAATATACTGTAGAATAAGTTTCAATTATTTTATTTGAAGGTCATTTGAGGACCCTTCCAGGGATAAATTCCGAAGTCGATTAACGAGTCCAAACTCCTGTTTACTTTGTAAAAGTCAACAAATACTGAATCTAGAATTTATCAATCAGTTAAGTATAAAATTATGCTCACAAAATAAGAAAAGTTGTGTGCTTAGGGTCACACTATGTTTTTCTCGTGTACTTTTTTACGCTAAACATGAACTTGAAGTCAAATGGGGGTCAATGGACAAATTTTAGAGAAAACGAATAAAAACGAACCACAGATCCTCAAAAAAAAAGTGGTGTACGCTGTGGGTCTCACTATATTTTTTCCTCTGAACACGAATCTGAATTCAAAATTGATGGAATATGGTCAAATATGAGAGTAATTTAGAAATCGTAATTAATATTTTGGGTATACCTGGTGAATGTGCATCTCTCAGAGAGCCCTGAAGAAATATGCACATCTACAATAAATGCTAAAATTTGTTATCTTTATGCCTAAACAACTTTCTTATTTGTCTGCCTACCCCCAATTCTGACTTCAAACATAGTGGGACCCCAAGCACACACCACTTTTTTCATTGTTTTGGCGAGATCTCATTACAAATCTATCTGATAATAAGTAACCAAAAAGATGCAGGAAACATAATAATCACTTGAATAATGTGTATAAAAACGACAATAATAACAGGTGTTCATTGTGAAATGCGAAAAATCGTAACTTACAGTATATTCAGATAAGAGATAGACCGGATGTAAACAAAAGGTTCGGGTGATTTTCACGCTAACGCCGCCGTCTTGACGTAAAACAGGAGCCCTCATTCGTCAATTCGCAATTAAATGCCTATGCCGAGCGGCAGAGCAGTCGTATCAAGGCAGAGTCACATTCAGGTTCAGACGTGTTACGTATGTCGTGTGCATCATTGCAATTTGATATTTCTTTGGACGTTTTCGTTTGTTATCTTATTAAGTTGTTAAGTTTGTCGTTGTTATTGTTATACCTTGTTATTGTTATCAACTGCTTGCGCAAAATGGCCAGTAGTACAGATACTGCCGATGAAGTTGTAAACTCCTGTAGTCCACCTAGGAAACGCTCTAAAAAAAGACACCTGAGTGCAGAAATGAAAGAGGTCATTTTGAATATATATAAGATCGAGCGCGAGGAGAACGAGGCATCAACCATCAAAGAAATTGTTGTGAAGGTTTCTCACAAAGTTGGGGTGTGTCGCGCATCAGTGTTTAATGTATTAAGACAATACAAAAAAAATCACACCTTTTCTGAGCCAATGACCAGTAAACATCGCAAAAGTATTGTTAAATCATTGGATGAAGCTGATAAGCATGCGATTAAGAGGAAAGTGCAATTCGGTAAGTTATAAGTAATTATAAAGCTACTGTATTTTTTAATTAATTATTGACATTTTTGAACCCATTTTGGCAAAACCTATTCAAGAATCTACTTTCTGACAATGTTCAACCATGCACATTTTTTTACATTTTGAACGTTTTAATTTGGTTACATATTTACCTAGAAATCAAAAAATATACTAATCAATATTCTAAAAGCAATTTTAAGAGATATACGATTATTTTTAATTTAGGCTAATTTAAACGCCATTTTGAGATTATATTCGACTGTATTTCACCAAACATCAGGAGGCATCCGAAGCTGGAAATCGAAGCGAAAATTTTGAAACCCTTATGTATATTTACATCATTATATATTTCTTACCCCAGCCCCACATGATCCTATATCCATCACCAATCGTATAGGTACACATCGAATTGTGCTAATTTACTACAAAGTTACGCAAAGCAGCATCTACTATCTAAAATATGTACTGCGTGACTCTTAATACGTCCCTGCCGAATGTTACAGCGTTCGATGATCACGTGGTCTTGTTTATGTCCGGTCTATCTCTTATCTGAATATACTGTAGTTCTGGTGATCCATATTCAAATGTTCAAAATGTTCCATAGAATAACTGTTGATAGTACAGAACTTATTTTTGCCGTAAAAAAAAAAACTCATGACGTGTTTACAACAAAATTCAAGTTCAATAGTCGGCCATGATAAATATAGGGTAAACAGGGTTTTGCTCTAATGACAAACTTATTACCCAACGTATAAACTTTGAATTAATCAATGAATTCAATTCACTTTCATATTTAAGGGAAGATGGACACATATGAAAGTAATTTCGACATCATAATTAAAATGTTTGGTATTTTTTTTTGAACGTGCACCTCTCACAGGCTTCTGAAGAGATGCACATCTACCAAAAATGGCAAAATGCCTGAATTACTTCCTTATTTGTCAACCAACCCCCGATTATGACTTCAAACATAGTGAGAACCGAAGCACACACCACTTCTTTTATTTTGTGGGAATAAATGTTATTAATCCTAACTTGGGCGAAATCTCATTACAAATCTCCCTAAAAATAGGTAACCAGAAAGGTGCAGGAAAATAATAATCTATTCAACCCACATGGTGTGGTATGAAAACAGCAATAGCAGGAGTTTATTGTAAAGTGTAAAAAATTTAAAAAACGTAAAGTATTTGTTGTGATTCATATTCAAATGTTCAAAATGTTTCATATGATACTGTCGTAAAAATAATACAGACTTCAAGTTTAATAGTCGGCAATGATAAATGCAGCGCGAACAGGGGCTTCTAATAGCCAGCTTATTATCTAATGCCCTCCCCAGACTCACGCGCGAAGCCGCGAACTATCCGCGACCCATTCGCGTATTCTTCCGGTTTCACGTTGCCTTCGCGCGTTGTTTCCGTTTGTTGTAGGTTTTTTGTCCCGCGACAAGGGGTTCGCAAGGCGCGGACATGACTAGGCTCCACATTCGCTGGTGGCTCAGTTGCTTCATAGCGAGTGCCGGAAGTAGTTATGTTTTTTTCACTTCTTTTCGATTGTTTTAGTTTTACTTGTATATGCGTAATTATAAATTGCCAAAGCGCAAAGTAGCCCTGCAGCAGGAGCAACTTCACCATCCATACTCGTCAAGAGTGCGAACTATACTAAGGGACATATAAATCCGATCACCCAGTTTAAATGGTTTTATTTTAATAAAATTTTGTATAAGTACTTCATGAAGCATAATAAGTAAATGATAAAAATTTCAAAATGATTGCACTGCTTTAAAGCCCTTTGACCTTTAATAATGTGTGGATGCACCCTGATGTGCTACGCATTCTCCAACGCGCCTAGGCATGCTTCTGATCAGGTGGTCAATGTCCTCCTGAGGTATCTCATTCCAGGTAACCACCAACTCCTCTTGAAGTGCTTCTAGAGTCTGACGAAGACGTCGCAAATTGAGCAATCTCCTACCCATCATATCCCACACGTGCTCAATTGGGGATAAGTCGGGAGATCTTGGTGGCCATGGTAACAATGTGACATCATTATGTTGAAAGAAGTCTATTGTGACTCTTGCAACATGTGGTCGGGCATTATCTTGTTGGAAAGTTGGATCTGCCAGGGTGTCAAGATAGGGTAAAAGATGGGGTTCTAGAACTTCGTGGATATAACGCTGCGCGTTCAAGTTACCTCTGATGGAGATTAAAGGTGACCTGGAACCATAAGCTATAGCACCCCAAACCATAACTCCAACAGTGTGATGAACATGTCTTTCAACAAAAAACTGTGGATTCCTCCTTTCACCACGTCGCCTTCTAACCCTGGCACGACCATCGCGCATGCCTAAACAAAATCGAGACTCGTCACTAAAGACAAGACTGTTCCATTCCTGATCCCAGAGTGACCGTTGTCTGCACCACTCAAGGCGATTACGTCGGTGTTCTCGAGTTAACGGGAGGACCCAGTGTGGCCGGTATGAAAACAAGCCAAATCTTCTCATTCTTCGGTAAACACTTCGCATGCCAATAGGTCTTCCGTGTTCTGCAAACCATTCATTTGCAATGGACCTGGTAGTGGAGAAACGGTCCCTCAAGGCCTATAATCTTAGGCGGCGATCTTCACGGACTGTTGTTCTACGGCGGCGTCCAGTGCCCCTTGCTCTTTGCGTACGGCCTTCTCGAAGCCATGCCTGACAACACCTAACCACAGTTACACTTCTTTGCACTCTAACTGCAATTGCCCGAAAAAAAAGTCCAGCTTCCCGAAGTCCCACTATACGGCCCCTATCAAACTCACTAAGTTGACGAAATCGTACAGGTCTCCGTACTCTAGGCATCGTAACCGATCGTAAAAGATGTCAAGAACCAAAATCCGCCAACGCTGATTCTTTACTGCGGCTGAAATATTCATTTTTAGAGCGTTAGTGAATTAAAAAAAAGCAGTATAAAAACCGGAATGTCCAACTGATAAGGCTAAAAATTTTTTCACTTGTTGTACAGTAAGATGAATACATTCACCAACTTTTATTAAAATAAAACCATTTAAACTGGGTGTTCGGATTTATATGTCACTTAGTATATACTGTGATGCTGGCAGGAACATCTGCGAGTGTGGAACTGTAGGAACAGTTTTCGGGATTCGCACCGCGATCCGCGCCGCGATTTCACGCCGTGATCCGCGCGTGAGTCTGGAGAGCGTATTAGGAATAAACTTTAAAAAATAATTAATGCATTCCATTCACTTTCGTCACCGTACTTTTTGAATTATTGACAAGCTTCAGCATAAACGAACCAGTCTGCGTCGTGAGCAGCTATTTTTAGAACCTGGAAACCGCCTTGCCAACACTGAAAAAACAAACATCTGGCTTTTGTGAAGGATCTCGGTACCGCTCAATAAAAAGTCTAAAGTTACATTTTTTAAACAGTGATTTTATCTTCCGTAGTCTGTACACCTCGGGTAATCTGTTCTCGTCGGTCGCGAATTCAAACCGACTTGTATTAATTAATGAACTCCTCCGTTCATCAAGCGCCGCACCAGGAGACATACTCAAGAAAGAACCGCTGCACTTTAAGTGCTGCGGAAACTGCTATTAATCTCACACCCAATTTTCGAATCACTCCCAGGTTCGCTCGTCACCTGGACATGGCAGCAGTTCCCACTCGTATTTATTACTTTTGTTCAGCCAGTAGCGTTGCTCGAATATTAATCTTACGTCGCAATGGTGTACTGTACCTAACTTGTTTTCTTGCTTGAGGAAATGACTGATCTGCACTACATACAAGGAGAGGCAAAAGGGTAAAATTTTAGATTCCTTAAACAACAGAATTACTGTCCTGAAGAAAATAATTGTAGATAAATGTGGAGAAAGTTCAAAAATGAATGGTGGTTCCTTGGGCAATGGAATAGAAGGATATCCTAGGAGGTTTCCTACTTTTTCCATGGTGAACAGGAGCCATGTTCATATTGATCAGTTTATACATGACGACAATGAGTATATAAGGAAATTGTGGGCAATTACTAGAAATTGCCGTCTAACAGAAAAAATCTACAAAAATCCCGCCACTTTCTATAGAAAATGCGAGTCGGTCAGTATAACTAAGCATTTTGAGGCAAAGGAATTACTCCCTTGAAGAAAAGTATGGAAATCCTCTAACCTTTCAAAAAAAGAGAGCAATCTTCACCTAGTGGGTCAATGTATACACGTCTTAGAACTTTGGCTCCTGAAAAAGAAATCTGTAGACAATTTTGAGTATCCGCTTCTCCAAAAGCAATTTCACGACGACTCGCCACCTCTCAATAATACTAGTAGCCACGCTAAACGTGAATCAGTATGGGAGTGACTAGAGCCGTGTGCTTGATTGGATCACTATAAAAGAGAATAGTGGATAAAATATTTTCAGGCATTTATGCATATTTGGGGTTAGAATTAGCAACATACTAAATGTATTTGATAATTGTGCACCTATGAGAACACTCAGAGTTACAAGCCACCAGCTCCTTGGCTAACATACAATATTGAAATGATCAATAAAGCTAGAGATAAAGCGTATTTAAGGTTTAAAAGAAGTAAGTCAACTGCCCACTGGAACTATTATAAAGAACTCCGTAATTGCGCTGCTGCTGCTCTTCGGAGCGAGAAAAAGGCTTATATGGAATATATCCTATCTGGGAGGAACAGTAAAGCAATATGGAGTTCTCTTAGGAAACTTAATATAATTAAGTCCTCTATAAATACTCTTCCAGATAGCTTCAATGACGCAGATGAAATAAATTTACATTTCTCAAATATTCCGATCCTAACCAAGACACAAAATTAGAACTACTGAACAAATATCAAAACAATAAGTTTCCCAAGTCATTCAGTTTCCAAAAGGTTGCCAAAGAATCTGTTGCGAAGAGTTTCTCATTTATTAAAACTAATGCTGTAGGAGCTGATGGAATCCCACTCATTATGATAAAATACATTTTCACTTTGCTCTTAGACCATATTACATTTATAATAAATCACGCAATATCAACATCCTGTTTCTCTGATGCTTGGAAGCAGGCTATCATCATACCTACTCCTAAAGTAGCGATTCCCACGTATGTAACGCAACTTAGACCAGTCAGCTTACTTCCCGCATTTTCGAAGCTTTTGGAACGGGAAATGAAGACAAATATCTCAGTATATTTTCAGTAATGAAATAGTTCCATCAATGCAGTCTGGATTCAGGGAAAACCATACTACAACAACTGCTCTAGCCAGTGTCACTGATGATGTTATAAGAGGCCTCGATCAAGGAAATATCACTTGTTTAGTTCTGCTGGATTACACAAAAGCTTTCGATATGATAGACCCTGAAGTTCTGCTACTTAAGCTGTCTTACTATGGTTTTACTGATGATGCAGTCAATTTGATAAGCTGCTATTTGTCAAATAGAAATCAAAAGGTCTTAACAGCTTCGAAAATGTCACAGTCAACTGCTATAAGTTTTGGTGTTCCTCAAGGTTCCATACTGGGACCTTTACTTTTCTCTCTATATATATATATATATCGGATTTTCATCAATATGCACAATCCATCACTATGCTGATGATACTCAAATTTATTTTAGTTTTCAACAGAAAGATTTTAAAATAGCAGAACCATTGCTCAACGAAGACTTAGCAAGGCTAGTGGACAGCTCGTGCTCGCATAACCTAACCAGTTATGGTATCCGGCTCAAAAAACAAAAGAACATTGATCGAAACGGAAATTAACCTTAAAATCTATGATTGCCTGCTTCCTATAATGAATGAGTGTAAAAACCTGGGACTCTGGATTGACACAGAACTAAAATACAAAAAACACGTAAATTCGTTATGTACTGCATCATACTGCATTTTAAAACAGTTTTACACATAGGCAAATAATATCTACTTCAGTAAAGCTGAAACTGTGTGAAACATTAATTATATCAAAGATCAGTTATTGTGACAGTATATATCGCGCAGCTCTATCATATAGTGAACAAAGCAAAGTACAGCGTATTCAGAATTCGTGCGTCAGATTTTCCTGCGGAATACGAAAGTTTGATCATATTTCTTATAAATTTAAGGAACTTGGTATTCTGCAGATTAAAGGCATGCAAAAGCTTCACTTATTGACACTCACACATAAGTTCTTAGCTACCAAACAACCACAATATTTGCATAATAAGTTAACACGATGTAGTGACATAAGTCAACTGAATACAAGGAATAGGAATATGTTAGTGATACCCGTACATTCTAAGGCTGTCTACAAAACATCATTCAGCTACAATGCTATTAAATTATATAATGATCTACCTGTTACATTCCAAAACTATACATTATTTAATTTTAAAAAGAAGCTAGCTAAAACTACAGGTCGAGGTCTGATGATGAATACAAAATGCTATAAATATGGACTATTCTTGTAATTGTTCTGTTTTTTTGTGTTGTTAATTATTTAGTAATTATTGAGAATTATGGATACATTTTTGTTGGTGGAATGTTTTATTATATATGTATATATTTTTTTTTTGTTAAGGTTAAGGTTAAGTTGAAAAACGCTAATCTTAGCGACACTTCGCCTTTCTTGTACTTTTACTTAGGTACGAAATAAAGCCTATTTATTATTATTATTATTATTATTATTATTATTATTATTATTATTATTATTATTATTATTACAATAACTCGTATGAAATTTTATCATAAACCATTATGTTTGATACAACTCATTTGCAGTTGCTCTGAGGTAAAAGTTAGTTACCAACACGTATAGCAAGAAATTCAATCGAAAGTATGGGGTTGGAAACGTATAAAGATGCTAACGCCAAAAAATTGAGACTTACCTTCCCTCACGCCTGATTTTGAACCCCTACCAATTTTTTTTCAAAAATGACTCTGGCACGTCGAAAAAAAAAGAAGAAAATTTGCGCAATTTACATTTTTCTATTTTTATCGTTCTTAGCATAGTAGTGACCTTGTGAGAACATTTCATCAAATTCCGACCATGCCTTCCAATGTATAGATGAGGCAAGGATTAACGGACAGACAGACACACTGACGGAAATGAGTGACATGGTTTTTCGTGATGTACATGTCATATAACATCCAGTAGGCGTCAGAAGTGAAAGCGCGAGATGAGTAGGAGCTTTATGTGAATAATCTTTTCTCATTTCTCCTCATTTTTAAAGCAGGTGAGAAGATAGCTATAATATGTGTATGTATCAATGTACGTTATAATTATAATTTCCTGCGGATACTAGGTTTACATATATATTAATTCGAAATTTACACGGCCGACCTATTTGTGGTCTACTGGAATGTTTATTATATATTTTCAGAGAATATTAAATCAAATCCATTTGCCCCTAATCTTGAAATAGAGACCTGTTTAATGCATATCGTCTGTCGATCGGAACCTGATGTAGGCGTAGCTGGTTTTTGATTACCATTTTGTGAAATGATCGGAGGATGATTCATGCACCGGAAACATCAAATAGACACCTGTAGAACGTTACAAAAACGTACCTTGTGTGAAATGGAGCCGTATCTTCTTATAGAGCCATGTTATTAATTCACTTTTCGGAGAAATGGTATCCCAACTAACAATTATCACTCCTGTTAGAGTTGCAAGAATGATTACACAGTATTCCTTACACAGCATTGTATACCGTAAGAACATTGGCAAAACCCTCTTAGAACAGCTATACAAGCGGAATGGGCACACCTAATAGGACACCTCAGTCACTTAAGAGATTGTATAAGGGCTGCACGTAACAGTTATACAACAAAAGTGTAAGCCTCTTGCAGCCGCTATAGGACATTTGCCTCAGTGCAAGATTCAGTTTTTGTCAACTATGCAACTATTGTGTTACGTGATTCTACTTTATTGCAACCAAACTATTTCTTATGTATTGTATAGACGAAGTGGAGAATATATAACTAACACATTACAGTCATCTTGTTTACTTACATATCGGCCATTGGGAATTTCATACATAGGTATATCATAAACGTCTACACTGTGATATAGGGCAAATTTTATTGTGCTTATCGTGCAAAGTACTTACGCAATTTCTAGGGGCTTCGTATTTGATTCATATTTTAATAATGATCAAAATATATCTAGATTTTTAAGATGAAAACAGAACTTATCTGCGTTAAATCTTTCACAAATCCTGTATTTAGACACAATTACACTAATGTTTATCACTTTGTATCTGTAATTTCGAACTGAAACAATTATTTAATATTAAATAGAGGAATAAATGTTTGCCCAATATGGCGGGTGGTTGTGTACAATCATGGCATCGTCCATGTTGTCTTTAGGTTATTAGAATATTTTGGTGTTGCCTGCAGGTGTTATACAACAATTTGACAAATGTCTGAAATGAAATAGCGATAGAGTCGAATGATTTACCCAGAATTTGTACCAGATCTATATCTTCTATTTGAACAGTTGATAAAACATTTTGAACCAATATGCATGCGTTGTTTGTCTTAAAACATTGGTTATGGCATTTTAACAAAAATATGACACCAGAAAGTTAGGTTATGGTGAAGTTGTATGCCAACATATTTAGCAACAAATGTATGCAGAGCACAACAATTTTGTACTGCAAAAGTTGTATTATTGTTGCATATGTACAGCTTTAACAGTTGTATAAGTGCTTCCGTTGGGAACAATTTGTTGGCTAAAGTAGTAAATTTGCGCAGCAAAACAACAAGGCTCAGGTTTGTTTTATAAACGTTACCATGGATGTCACAACACAACCATTTTGACTAACGTGCAAATATGCCGTACAAAATAGTTGTATAAAGGTTTATGCAACAGTTAAACATTTGTCCTATAAGGTGTTGTATAACTATGCTATAAGAATATTTTAAACAGCTCATTTTAGAGCAAATATGTTGAAGAAAGCAAATTTGCATTCCACACAACATTAAGAAAGCATTTTGGTGTTCAGGCAACAACAATAGAGAGCTTTTATGGCTGAATGGTTCTTTTACCAAAAGCTTATAGCTCTACTTTGCTAGTTGGGATCCCCTTTTCTTTTTATTTCAGAAAAAACTACGTTCCAAGTCGCCTACTGAGGTTTCCCGATTTCCAAATCACGATGCAATTTTTTGGTTCGAAGATATTCCGCTTTGGCTTCTGGTAATATTTTTATGTTGGGCAATATGGACTGCACGGACAGTGTGCAACATGTTACGGCTCAAGCGCCGGGCCAGGTGCGTTTTAATTATGACAAGATGGCGACACATGTTGCGCAAGATGCTTGCAACATGCTAGGTTGGCGACGTACCTTAACAAAGGATAGAAGGAATACCTACGCCATTGGTTCCGACCAACCTGTTTAACCGACAGCGGGATCACGTTGGGCCAACGGATTTGGAAGCGTAGCGCTGGGAAAAACTACACGAGAAGCAGTTCAATAAATCTTGAAAATAGGCCAACGGCTCGTATAAATGTATAAAGCGAATGTCTCAGGTAGAGCTGCCGCTGCAGTTGTATGCAATAATTTATTATTGAAAATCGTGATACGCGATATGGTGTGCAAGATATAGTAAAGCCAATGCAGACGACCGTATATGGAGTATTAGAGGAAAGATGTACGATACGCTGTATGTTTCGTAGCAAATGTGCCAATTCTTAAAAAGGAATAATATGAGAAGTCGTTGAACTTCTTGACGGGCGGACTAGAATACTAATCAATCTTCTCAGCGCCTAATATCATCAAAATCAACGTTATGTTATTCATTCATCATGTTGTAAAATTAGTAGCGCATTAGTGTTTTCCTTCTTTTGGTTTAAAAAAAGCCAGAACTTGAGATACGTATCTGATCATTCAAAGTGTTTATTTCTACCAATATAATAAACAAATATAATTATATCCTGAATAACATAAATATAATATGAGTTATAAATATAAATAATATTATATTTAGGCTACAAATATCATAAATAGCACCTTTTGTCCCGGAAAATGACTGAAATATGCCATCGTAACTAACACGTACCGGCGTAACTAACATTTTACAAATTTTACAAGAGAGCTAGGACACGAAAATCAGCAATAAATAAGACTGAAAATGACATATTGATTTTTTTGTCTGCACGTTGACGTTTTTTGTTAGGCTAAAATTATGTAGAACTTTGTTTTGGCATGGTTTAATTTTGTAAAACTAAAATGAGTTTAAAGAAAATGTACATTTACGCCACTCCTTTTATTGCCAGCAATTTAAAACTGGACATGACAAGAAAAATAAACATCTTGTTTAAGTCGCCATTCACAACAGCACAACAATATTTATAGGTTATGTTTACATATTATTAGAGACACATGCGCCGGTACGTGTTGCATAATTATCGGTCAAACAGAAAACCAGTTGAAATAGTTTCGTATACAAATGTTTAAGAACACTGTATCCTCAGTATGAAAGATATAATCTCATTATTAGCATAGAGAACACCTAAGATCATCAATTTTATACATTTTCAACAACATAATAATTCAGTTATGAACTCTCCTGGTTGGTGTTCGCCGTCCTATGTGACGAGAATTATTCTAAGATATACTATGTGACATATAAATCCGAACACCCAGTTTAAATGGTTTTATTTTAATAAAAGTTGGTGAATGTATTTATCTTACTGTAAATAACAAGTGAACAAATTTTCAGCCTTATCAGTTGGACATTCCGGTTTTTATACTGCTTTTTTTTTAACTCACTAACGCTCTAAAAATGAATATTTCAGCCGCAGTAAAGAATCAACGTTGGTGGATTTTGGTTCTTGACATCCTTTACGATCGGTTACGATGCCTAGAGTACGGAGACCTGTACGATTTCGTCAACTTAGTGAGTTTGATAGGGGCCGTATAGTGGGACTTCGGGAAGCTGGACTTTCTTTTCGGGCGATTGCAGTTAGAGTGCAAAGAAGAGTAGACACTGTGGTAAGGTGTTGTCAGGCATGGCTTCGAGAAGGCCGTACGCAAAGAGCAAGGGGCACTGGACGCCGCCGTAGAATAACAGACCGTGAAGATCGCCGCCTAAGATTATTGGCCTTAAGCGACCGTTTCTCCACTACCAGGTCCATTGCAAATGAATGGTTTGCAGAACACGGAAGACCTATTGGCTTGCGAAGTGTTTACCGATGAATGAGAAGTTTTGGCTTGTTTTCATACCGGCCACACTGGGTCTTCCCTTTAGCTCGAGAACACCGACGTAATCGCCTTGAGTGGTGCAGACAACGGTCACTCTGGGATCAGGAATGGAACAGTATTGTCTTTAGTGACGAGTCTCGATTTTGTTTAGGCATGCACGATGGTCGTGCCAGGGTTAGAAGGCGACGTGGTGAAAGGAGGAATCCACAGTTTTTTGTTGAAAGACATGTTCATCACACTGTTGGGGTTATGGTTTGGGGTGCTATAGCTTATGGTTCCAGGTCACCTTTAATCTTCATCAGAGGTAACATGAACGCGCAGCGTTATATCCACGAAGTTCTAGAACCCCATCTTTTACCCTATCTTGACACCCTGGCAGATCCAACTTTTCAACAAGATAATGCCCGACCACATGTTGCAAGAGTCACAATAGACTTCTTTCAACATAATGATATCACATTGTTACCATGGCCACCAAGATCTCCCGACTTATCCCCAATTGAGCACGTGTGGTATATGACGGGTGGGAGATTGCTCAATTTGCAACGTCCTCCTCAGACTCTAGAAGCACTTCGAGAGGAGTTGGTGGTTGCCTGGAATGAGATACCACAGGAGGACATTGACCATCTGATCAGAAGCATGCCTAGGCGCGTTGGAGAATGCGTAGCATATCAGGGTGCATCCACACATTATTAAAGGTCAAAGGGCTTTAAAGCAGTGCAATAATTTTGAAATTTTTATCATTTACTTATTATGTTTCATTAAGTACTTATACAAAATTTTATTAAAATAAAACCATTTAAACAGGGTGTTCGGATTTATATGTCACTTAGTATATCTATGATGTTGCTTGGTTGTTTGAATCTGCTAGCCCCAGTGGCGACGGTGACTTTTTCTAAACTGTTACCAAAACCAGATGCGAAAACTTTTTCTACAGGTTAAAATTGCTGTACTGGGCGCCTGGGGTATTTGATGTACCTCATCGTCTTTTGCTATGACCTTCCAAAAAACAGTAGACGTTTCTAGATGTTCGGAATTTTTTTATCTTTTTTGACAATTAATGTTAACAATTCCCATTAATTTTCTCTATTGTCAGAGTCATCCCCTTCAAAATGACCCCGAAATGGTAATTCTTGTTTATCCAAAAAACATACAGCATCTATAAGTGTGCTGCCTAAAACCTTGGTTAAGACAACTTTCGATTCTTGTTCTGCCAACCAGAATTAAATTGGCTACACATCTCACATGTAAAGGAGAAATTTCATGCCTCCTCTTTAGAACCCAAACTATTTAAATCGTTGCTGGTCCACCCATTTTTCTGTAGAAAACAGAAGACATGGCCAACACTACAATCTGTTTTTCTTGCAGCCACATAACCAAGAGTTTTCAATATATCAACAAAATTTAAAATATCGAACTACTTTGTTTGACTCCTTTTTAAAATTATCTAAAATAAGTGTTGGTATTCTATTTTCAATTATCTCTTTTTTTTCTTCAAAATTATACAAGAATGACTTTTCAAGTAGTCAATCGATTACGCAGCGACACTCATCCAAGTTTAATTGCACGCTCACTAGTAAACAATAGAAAAAATGGTAACAAGTCCACATAATAATCGCGGCGGCCAAGCACTTGGGAGACCACGATCAGACACGAGCCAGTACCGACGTTCCCCGACGGACTATCAGGTGTATCCATAAACGAAAGTGATAACAACCGACAACCAAGTCGAGGCAAGGCGGCTTCATCGCGTTCGCAAAATCTAGTCAGTATGTCAGTATTATAGGGCTCATCATTTTCGTGGGGCTAATCTGCTATTTACTAAAATACTAGTGCATATTGCTGTTGGTAAACAAATAAATGAAATTATTTCACAGTACTTAGTTACAGATTATTTAGTTTTAAGATTTTTAACTGTTACCAGTGGTAACAATGGTTACATGGACGCTTCGCCACTGGCTACCCCAGAATTTCGCTCTCCAGACTAAATGGTCTAATGTTTTTGACACCCTAACAGGCTTCATGTTTAAAATCCCTGATTAGCGTATCTTAAATGAAAATGGATCTTAAGATAGATTAACCTCAGCATCTTGAATGTAACCACAAGTATCACAAATATAATAATAAAACAAAAAAAAAACAATGTTTCTGAAGAACGCAGCACGCCCAAAGGTAATATCGTACGTTTCCATATACATGGTACCTACTGAAATATCCCCATATCGAGATATACATACACAGTTCTGAAGAATCGAGAAATCCAAATGTAAGTTATAAACCTGAAGGTAGCCTAAATAGTGCCGCGCATAATCGAGTTGGTATGTTCCTGCAGCAGAGGAAAAAAGAATATCTTCTATGCTACCAACATAGATACTTAAATGGAACAGTTATGAATCTCATATATCAGTTGTCTATCCTTGAAAATTGCTATCAGGTGATTCGTTTTAGAGAGTTCTATAAAAAGTTTATAAAAATGATTTAAAATAAATGTATGTTTGTAAGGTGTGCTAAAACCGTAATATCATAGCGACAACAACTTGTCATACTTAGTGCTGTACAAAGTTCATCTGGAGATTTTCTAGATACTTGCCACAGGTTTTCAAAGCAATCATAGGACAATTTGTGAATATTTTGAATCTCTTAAGTTAAAATGAAGCTTCTCTCATGATAATAATCAAATATTCATAGGAATTCCATAAGGGTCTTGCCCTTCCAGCGACAAACTACACTTGCACCTTGTTACTTGACAGTTTAATCTTGTTTTCCGTTTACCATTCACAACTACAGTGACATGACTTTCCTATTTCATTCCACTGTGTATTGAAATTCAAATCTTACACCTCACACAAACACGTAACACCCTGCGGAATACTCCCTATATTTATATTTTTCTTGTGGCCGTTGAGTTTACCCAGCTATTTACCTCAAGCCACACACACAAACCATCGGTCTTTTATTGACACTCGCAAACTGCTTCCGGTCGCAGAATGTTTCCTGTCCGGTTATTCCACTCAAAGGCGTTCGTGAAAGATGGCCTAAGAGGATGCTCAATATCGTGCTTGCATCTTCTTCGATACATACCTTCGTTACGGATCGAGATAGATACGATTTTTGTTCGCAAAACGAAAGACCAAAGTCTCCTGATTAACCCGATATACAACGATTCCTGTTAGGCGGGGTATTGTAGGTATGATAATATTACGAAAGCGAGCGCGTGATAGCGGAACGTCCAAAACGTGCCATTTTCGGCTTATGACGATCGCTTCATCCAATATTGGATCATACCGAATCGCATTGTCCTTTTTTACGCGTGAAAATAAACATTCCTGAATAGATTCAGAATTTCTATATGCTATAGTCTAAACGGTACCGGACTATAACTATAATCATAATAACAATCTAGTAGGTTGCAATTTTTACCGGCAGCTGGTGCAATTAGGCTTTGACGTTTAGCAGTTTATAGAAGTCATCATCAGTTTAAATACGATACAAATGTTTGTAAGCCCTAATTAGTGCCATAGATCTATCCTAAAGAGACCAAAAATCCACAACATAGTAAGACTTTGTACTTATCGCATTCTATTATTGTCTAGTGACACCGGGTGCGGAGTGTTTACAGTTTTTCGGTTCTGACGACGTGCCACAGTGTATATCTATCGTGATAATAATTTCATCTTTCAAGAAGTTGTATAGGTACCCTTATTAATCGTCAGCAAATTTAAATGAGGTAAACAATTTTCATTCCTGTCTATGTATAACAATGGCATTGACTTAACATCACAAAACAGAAAACATTTACACTGAAGAAGGAACAGTCCCGTGCTATCCATAGGCCAACGCGGTTGATTTATGTCAGTGTCAAGCGCCATCTTTTTTGCACGTCACGTCGTTGCCAGACATACGCGACGTTGCCGGCTCCTCAGTAACAGAGTCTGTTATACAATTTTATAGAGGGCATTAATGCTAGATGGAAAATTTATTTTTTCTTATAGACGATAAAAGATAACGGTTAGTGGTTAACATATAACGGATAACATATAACAAACAACAGATCAACAGATAAAATATAACAGGTAACGGGTAACGTATGACGGACGACAGATGGGAGATGACAGATGACAGATTACAGATGACAGATAAAAGACCAAAGATGCTAGAGGATAGAAAATGATTGAAGATAGGGGTAAAGTATATCGCTAGCATTGCATTAGCATACCACCAACTGCGCTACGGGAGGTTTTAAATGCAGACATCATCGTACAATATATATATATATATATATATATATATATATATATATATATATGGTCATAATATTACTTTAAAGCTACTGCATGACTTGGACGATTGATCGAGGGTGGTATTCAAGCATTTGGTTCAAGGACAATAGTTATAGGTTGTCTCTGCCAAATGCCTCACTCGATAATGGAAGGATCTACAAAACCATTCAAGCAAAATCACTTTTCTTCACAAAAAAATGATTCGGGGGGTCGAAAATTGTCTAAGGAGTTCGACAATATATGTTGGGCTTGTTGTGCACACTTTTATCTCTTGAAGGCGGACTACCTTTGTTACAGCCCATCAGCCACTTAAACAGGGAGCATTGGATGACCCGTAAAAGAAAAAAAATATTTCTTCTGGCTTCTACTTTTCTTCAGCCCGTTTAAAGGAAAAGTATCAGCTTAAGTAGTGACTGATTTTCAAATACTATAAAGCTTTTTCATCCTTGGAATAGTAGTAACCTTGTGCGAAAATTTCATCAAAAGCCTAGCGGCGCTTCTGAAGTTATAGGCGGTTATGAAATTAGTGAACAGACCGACAAACAGACAAACCAACCGAAATGAGTGACGCAGTTTTTCGTGATGTATATGCCATATAACATCCGGAAAACATAATATACTAAGTGACATATAAATCCGAACACCCAGTTTAACTGGTTTTATTTTAATAAAAGTTGGTGAATGTATTTATCTTACTGTAAATAACAAGTGAAAAAATTTTCAGCCTTATCAGTTGGACATTCCGGTTTTTATACTGCTTTTCTTAATTCACTAACGCTCTAAAAATGAATATTTCAGCCGCAGTAAAGAATCAACGTTGGCGGATTTTGGTTCTTGACATCCTTTACGATCGGTTACGATGCCTAGAGTACGGAGACCTGTACGATTTCGTCAACTTAGTGAGTTTGATAGGGGCCATATAGTGGGACTTCGGGAAGCTGGACTTTCTTTTCGGGCAATTGAAGTTAGGGTGCAAAGAAGTGTAGACACTGTGGTTAGGTGTTGTCAGGCATGGCTTCGAGAAGGCCGTACGCAAAGAGCAAGGGGCACTGGACGCCGCCGTAGAACAATAGACCGTGAAGATCGCCGCCTAAGATTATTGGCCTTTAGGGACCGTTTCTCCACTACCAGGTCCATTGCAAATGAATGGTTTGCAGAACACCGAAGACCTATTGGCATGCGAAGTGTTTACCGACGAATGAGAAGTTTTGGCTTGTTATCATACCGGCCACACTGGGTCCTCCCTTTAACTCGAGAACACCGACATAATCGCCTTGAGTGGTGCAGACAACGGTCACTCTGGGATCAGGAATGGTACAGTATTGTCTTTAGTGACGAGTCTCGATTTTGTTTAGGCATGCACGATGGTCGTGCTAGGGTTAGAAGGCGACGTGGTGAAAGGAGGAATCCACAGTTTTTTGTTGAAAGACATGTTCATCACACTGTTGGAGTTATGGTTTGGGGTGCTATAGCTTATGGTTCCAGGTCACCTTTAATCTTCATCAGAGGTAACATGAACGCGCAGCGTTATATCCACGAAGTTCTAGAACCCCATCTTTTACCCTATCTTGACACCCTGGCAGATCCAACTTTCCAACAAGATAATGCCCGACCACATGTTGCAAGAGTCACAATAGACTTCTTTCAACATAATGATGTCACATTGTTACCATGGCCACCAAGATCTCCCGACTTATCTCCAATTGAGCACGTGTGGGATATGATGGGTAGGAGATTGCTCAATTTGCAACGTCCTCCTCAGACTCTAGAAGCATTTCGAGAGGAGTTGGTGGTTGCCTGGAATGAGATACCACAGGAGGACATTGACCACCTGATCAGAAGCATGCCTAGGCGCGTTGGAGAATGCGTAGCACATCAGGGTGCATCCACACATTATTAAAGGTCAAAGGGCTTTAAAGCAGTGCAATCATTTTGAAATATTTATCATTTACTTATTATGCTTCATTAAGTACTTATACAAAATTTTGTTAAAATAAAACCATTTAAACTGGGTGTTCGGATTTATATGTCACTTAGTATATCTCATTTTCGGGAATTTTAACAATGCTTACTCGTCACGAAGACACTTGAGACCACTTTGTTTCTAACCGAAAAACTGAATTCGGAGTAGCTGGTGGTTCACCAACTTTGACGTTAAGTGGAGGTCACGAGAATAACCACAGAATACTTCAGATGTTACATTAGCAACGCTAGTTATTAGAAAAGTTGAAAGTAAATAGCATTGTCTATACACCTAGTACAGAATCTTCAATAGTTGCTTATAGCCTTGTCGAAAAGGATCAGTACGACCATGCATTCAACATACGATCTGCATGTGTGACAAGGCATACACAACACCAACGGAAATAAGAATACGTATGGCAGTAAACAATTTTTCATTTTCGCTTTCGAACTTGATCTCGTTATGCAAACACCACTGTGAATACATACATGTGTGAATAGAGGATAAGAGATGTCGACTGTAAAAAAGAGAAAGCTCTCAGTTCCGTTAGAGAACATGTTCTATCTGAAGATTGCATCAAGATATTGTTAGCTCATCCAATTTTCTAGAACAAAAGTTATCGATTAAAACAGTTAATATCTCAAAGAAGGAATTATCAGAAACTAAGGTAACTATACTAAGTGACGTATAAATCCGAACACCCAGTTTAAATGGTTTTATTTTAATAAAATTTTGTATAAGTACTTAATGAAGCATAATAAGTAAATGATAAAAATTTCAAAATGATTGCACTGCTTTAAAGCCCTTTGACATTCAATAATGTGTGGATGCACCCTGATGTGCTACGCATTCTCCAACGCGCCTAGGCATGCTTCTGATCAGGTGGTCAATGTCCTCCTGTGGTATCTCATTCCAGGCAACCAGCAACTCCTCTCGAAGTGCTTCTAGAGTCTGAGGAGGACGTTGCAAATTGAGCAATCTCCTACCCATCATATCCCACACGTGCTCAATTGGGGATAAGTCGGGAGATCTTGGTGGCCATGGTAACAATGTGACATCATTATGTTGAAAGAAGTCTATTGTGACTCTTGCAACATGTGGTCGGGCATTATCTTGTTGGAAAGTTGGATCTGCCAGGGTGTCAAGATAGGGTAAAAGATGGGGTTCTAGAACTTCGTGGATATAACGCTGCGCGTTCATGTTACATCTGATGAAGATTAAAGGTGACCTGGAACCATAAGCTATAGCACCCCAAACCATAACGCCAACAGTGTGATGAACATGTCTTTCAACAAAAAACTGTGGATTCCTCCTTTCACCATGTCGCCTTCTAACCCTGGCACGACCATTGTGCATGCCTAAACAAAATCGAGACTCGTCACTAAAGACAATACTATTCCATTCCTGATCCCAGAGTGACCGTTGTCTGCACCACTCAAGACGATTACGTCGGTGTTCTCGAGTTAAAGGGAGGACCCAGTGTGGCCGGTATGAAAACAAGCCAAAACTTCTCATTCGTCGGTAAACACTTCGCATGCCAATAGGTCTTCCGTGTTCTGCAAACCATTCATTTGCAATGGACCTGGTAGTAGAGAAACGGTCCCTTAAGGCCAATAATCTTAGGCGGCGATCTTCACAGTCTGTTGTTCTACGGCGGCGTCCAGTGCCACTTGCTCTTTACGTACGGCCTTCTCGAAGCCATGCCTGACAACACCTAACCATAGTGTCTACACTTCTTTGCACTCTAACTGCAACTGCCCGAAAAGAATGTCCAGCTTCCCGAAGTCCCACTATACGGGTCCTATCAAACTTACTAAGTTGACGAAATCGTACAGGTCTCCGTACTCTAGGCATCGTAACCGATCGTAAAGGATGTCAAGAACCAAAATCCGCCAACGTTGATTCTTTACTGCGGCTGAAATATTCATTTTTAGAGCATTAGTGAATTAAAAAAAAGCAGAATAAAAACCGGAATGTCCAACTGATAAGGCTGAAAATTTTTTCACTTGTTATTTACAGTAAGATAAATACATTCACCAACTTTTATTAAAATAAAACCATTTAAACTGGGTGTTCGGATTTATATGTCACTTAGTATATATCGCTAAGTGATAAGTAGTACTTATCATTATCCAGCGTCCCTGCAAAGTCAGCCTACCTGAAATCCTCCCCTGGCTATACCATGCAAGCTTGATTCACGGCTTTAAATCAATAAGAACAATGATGTAGATTGTATATGTTCGTATTTAGTGAAACTTTTTATTGTGCGACCAATTAGTACATTATGTTGTTGTCTAGATGTTTCCCTCACCCTCGAGGAATTGCATTCATTAAGAACTATATTATCTTGATGGAACAAAGTAACTTGAGTTTTTAGGTGCCAAAATTAAAGTACGGAACCGATTATCCATATGAACAAATAATAAAAATACGTTGATTCAGATGCACAACTAATGGTGGTAAAAGACGGCCAAAAACAGTTTGTAGCTCTTATTTTTCAAGCAAAGAAGAATTCGGATTCACAAATAATAAATAAAAATGTATCGAATACGGATGAATCATTAAATTCCCTCCTCGTTTCTTCCCGTAGCTTGTATCCATAAATATCCCGGATTGAGCCTTGAACTGAGCCATACGTTCCAGGTTCGCCACACCCACATCCCATTATTTCGCGATCCACCTTCGACCTTTCTCTGGAGGTTGCGCCATTCTTAAGTTTATTCGCTAAAATTAGATCGGATGGTTTTTTAAGGTTACTTTACACACCCCAAGCTAGTGTTATCCAGATGTATCACATACCCCGGAAGAAAAAACAACTTCCTGGGATTGTCTTTGTTAAGAATCTGTAAATGCAACTGTACAGAGCGTCCCAAAAGTGTACGAGTCAACTTTGACGCTTGCCATTTCTCATCAAAATAATGGGGCACTACTGAGTAAAGCTTTTCCACAACATGCGCGTAGTCAAGAACAAACATTGAAAGCTTCAGTATCGCTAATTTGCCACCATGCGATAATTGGAAGTTATTACTCATTCCGTCGGACTAAAAAAACTTGTCCCATAATTAAAATCAGCCATACTTACTGAGGATGGTGCATTATGCACAATAAGTTTCTCGTACTTACCTGAAAACAAAAAGGAAAATTAGGATACAGGTACGGTTATAAGCATTTAATTATTTTATATGTCTTGTATGTTGTGGTTCGTGCAATTGTTTATTTTGGGACGATGTATATTATACTAAGTGACATATAAATCCGAACACCCAGTTTAAATGGTTTTATTTTAATAAAAGTTGGTGAATGTATTTATCTTACTGTAAATAACAAGTGAAAAAATTTTCAGCCTTATCAGTTGGACATTCCGGTTTTTATACTGCTTTTTTTAATTCACTAACGCTCTAAAAATGAATATTTCAGCCGCAGTAAAGAATCAACGTTGGCGGATTTTGGTTCTTGACATCCTTTACGATCGGTTACGATGCCTAGGGTAAGGAGACCTGTACGATTTCGTCAACTTAGTGAGTTTGATAGGGGCCGTATAGTGGGACTTCGGGAAGCTGGACTTTCTTTTCGGGCAATTGCAGTTAGAGTGTAAAGAAGTGTAGACACTGTGGTTAGGTGCTGTCAGGCATGGCTTCATGAAGGCCGTACGCAAAGAGCAAGGGGCACTGGACGCCGCCGTAGAACAACAGACCGTGAAGATCGCTGCCTAAGATTATTGGCCTTAAGGGACCGTTTCTCCACTACCAGGTCCATTGCAAATGAATGGTTTGCAGAACACGGAAGACCTATTGGCATGCGAAGTGTTTACCGACGAATGAGAAGTTTTGGCTTGTTTTCATACCGGCCACACTGGGTCCTCCCTTTAACTCGAGAACACCGACGTAATCGCCTTGAGTGGTGCAGACAACGGTCACTCTGGGATCAGGAATGGAACAGTATTGTCTTTAGTGATGAGTCTCGATTTTGTTTAGGCATGCACGATGGTGGTGCCAGGGTTAGAAGGCGACGCGGTGAAAGGAGGAATCCACAGTTTTTTGTTGAAAGACATGTTCATCACACTGTTGGAGTTATGGTTTGGGGTGCTATAGCTTATGGTTCCAGGTCACCTTTAATCTTCATCAGAGGTAACATGAACGCGCAGCGTTATATCCACGAAGTTCTAGAACCCCATCTTTTACCCTATCTTGACACCCTGACAGATCCAACTTTCCAACAAGATAATGCCCGACCAAATGTTGCAAGAGTCACAATAGACTTCTTTCAACATAATGATGTCACATTGTTACCATGGCCACCAAGATCTCCCGACTTATCCCCAATTGAGCACGTGTGGGATATGATGGGTAGGAGATTGCTCAATTTGCAACGTCCTCCTCAGACTCTAGAAGCACTTCGAGAGGAGTTGGTGGTTGCCTGGAATGAGATACCACAGGAGGACATTGACCACCTGATCAGAAGCATGCCTAGGCGCGTTGGAGAATGCGTAGCACATCAGGGTGCATCCACACATTATTAAAGGTCAAAGGGCTTTAAAGCAGTGCAATCATTTAGAAATTTTTATCATTTACTTATTATGCTTCATTAAGTACTTATACAAAATTTTATTAAAATAAAACCATTTAAACTGGGTGTTCGGATTTATATGTCACTTAGTATATTTACAAAAAAATATGCGAATGAAATATTGAAAAATAGAAAAAAGGGTCAACGCAATGATTTGGTAGAATTTAAGAATTCGAACGTTAATCCAAACGAAACGCACCTTAAAAAGTACAGATGTCACATGTTATGACAAGAAGTTCGAAGTTATGGTCAAGCATGAAATCAACGTCACCGTTCATGCACCGACACAGAAATAATAGTTGGTCGACGACTGTCGGGTGATATTATAAAATATACCTTGGTTTATTCTTCAAAAAATCCTTCAGAGTGGAAGCAAAAACAAAAGTGTTCCCTAGTATTTATGATACAAGTAGGCTGGCTATGCACTTACCAAGTAACGCTGTCATCAGTTCACAAAATTATCTTATATATTCGGCTCTTATCAGATAAGTTAGCTACAAGCATGTATAACAAAGGAATTAAACGGATCAAGTAAGTCAAATAGGCTCATATGATTAGACGCCAGCACCTACCCATTTGACAACGTTGCGGATTTTACACAGCTCCTTCGCCTTGGCATAGTGAACCAGAGATGAGCGTTTACACCTATACTTTATTTGTCTATGTTTTAATGTAGACAATGTACACGATGCGTAAACAATACGTATACAATGATGAATGTATGTAGCAAACGTCAAACTCTCCGGCAATTATAAAAACAAAATAAAGAAATTCGTGAGCCATGGTCATTTTGTGCAAACGAATGAATGAATCGTGAAATTAGAGGCATTCCGGCCACCATAAGGAGCCAGTGCATAGTTCGGTAATGCGAATTTTGAATATGGATCACCGCTTTCACCCCTACAAATTGGCCATTATGCAACAGTTACAGCCCGGAGATTATGCACAAGGAATGAAGTTCGCACGTGAGATGGAAGCACTGATCGATCAAAATGAGAACCTCATTTTGTTTATGAGTGACGAAGCCCACTTTCACAAGCCACAAGCCCCGAACTCTGGACGAATTGAAGGGCGAAATTCGCGTGGAAGTCGCCCAAGTTGTGACAGCGATGTTGGAGAGAGTCTACGCGAACTTCCAGTAACGCCTCCAGCACTGCATCAACGATTTCGGTCACCACATGCCTGATGTGATATTCCACACTTGACTGTCTCAAATGCTATTTCCTTGTGAACCTGATTCCATCAATAAATTTGTTTTCGAGGAAAAATTAACAATTTTATGATTTTTTTAAAACCGTCCATCCTCTCTGCCGCACCCTGTGCACAAATCAAATCAGAATATGCAGTGAGAAGAAGTAGTAAGAAAGTTTATGTTTGTTGCTCCTTTTGATTGACAGGTAGCGGCCTTGTGATCTGAAATACTTACTTGACGATGCTAACGACGCTGAACGAAATCAGTCTATTATGTTGATTTTGGTTCCAGAATGTAATTTGTTTCAATTTATAAATGTACCTAATAAATTTAAGACTATAACTTAGATATCTATATACGAGTATACACCTCTGCTAATTATTCAAAAATCACTTCTACAAGCACTGCATATATGCAAGCGTCCTAACTAAACCATTACACTGTCTACATTGTATACATGAACATGAAAACGTAAACAATTACAACTGTATACGCACAATGATTATTTTAAATGATGCACCCTTAACTGGTAGTAACCTTGTGTCAAAATTCCATCAAATCAGAGAAGTACTTCTCGAGTTATAGAGGAGTGGAAATGAGTGACATAGTTATGTGTGATATAATAATAATAATAATAATATTTATTCACTCAATGTACAAAGATAACAAAAAATATGAGTAAATAAATATAAATCAAAACAGGCCCAATAGAAGGCATCGCCTGTACATGGACCAATAAATTTAAGTTGAAACTGTAGAATGCAAATGACAATAAAGGACAAAAATTAGCTACAGTAGATTATGTATTTAGTTGATGTTCGTATTTATGAGTTTATGAATTTCAGTCCTAGATATAGAATGTAGCCACTTTTTTAAATTTCTTTTGAAACAATTTCCGAAACGTAAATCTTTTAAGTCTTTAGGTATAATTTATAAATTTCGGCGCTAAATAGAGATATGATCGCTGCATTATAGATTTATGCGGTTGAGGAACTACTGTGCCACGAATTTTGTACCTGGTATAATGATTATGTTTAATTTTTTGGTCGGTGTTTACAAATTTATGGTAGTGAGTGATACTGTGTAAGAAATAAAGCTGTCGTATATCATACATTCGAACATCTGCGTATAATTTTTCAGTGGGATAAAGTTTCGGTTTTTTAAGTATCATTTTTAGAATACTGTTTTGAAAAACATCTAAATTATAGATATGTGAGGAACATGCAGCTCCTCATGCTAATATACCATATGTGAGATAAGGCTCAATCAGTGCATGATATAATGTTCGAAGATATTTTCTGTCAATATATTCCCAAGGTATTTAATTTTGTAGGATACAAATCTAACTTTCCTTTAAAATATAATTGACATGGATGTCCCATCGTAAGTGAGGATCCAAGACCACTCCAAGGTATTTTATGTTGGGCACTCTATTAATTTGCATTTTTTGATCATTAATATTGAAGGAGAAATTTGTGTAATTTGGCAGATGTCTAGCATAAGATCCAAATGGTAAAAAATGTGTTTTAGAGTAGTTAATGCTTAATTTTCTACTGTTAAAGCACCGAATTAATTTTGATAAAATCATTTTCAATTACATTTTTCAGATCAGACCAGTCAGTGCCTTCATATAATATTGCAGTATCATCTGCTAAACTAGTTATTTTGCCAACACAATTAATTTGGAAAATATCATTTAAATATATATTGAATAACAGCGGACCTAAGACAGTTCCTTGTGGGACACCACACTTAATATACATTTCTTTACTAAATGATCCTGATATCTGCACAGATTGTGGGCGATTTGACAAATAACTTTCGATCAGTGAGTACGCGTTTCCTCTGAAACCAATTCTCTCCAATGCTTCTAATAATAATTTGTGATTAACTGTGTCGAAAGCTTTCTTTAAATCAACAAAAATGCAGATTGAAGGGATTCTGTTATCAATATTTTGATGTATTTGATTTACAATTTTAGTTATTGCGTCCGATGTAGCCTTCCCTTCTGTAAATCCATATTGATTTTCACTTAAAATTTTGAATTTTGTGAGGTATCGAATCATTCTAGTAGATAAAACGTTTTCAAAAACCTTTGCTACACTGGATATTATTGATATTGGTCTATAGTTGTTAACATCTGTTTTTGTTCCTGATTTATGTATCGGTACTATATTACCTTTTTTTAAAATTGAGGGATATATGCCAGATTCAAAGCATTTGTTGATTAGGTAAGTGAGTGGTTCTGTTATGTCCTCGGCTATAATTTTCAAATGCTCGCTTTTAATATCATCAAACCCAGGACTTTTCCGATTTTTTAAGGACATAACAGTGGTGTATACTTCACATTGCTTGACTTTATCCAAAATAAATGAGTTCAAAGTTCTTTTTGGAGGCTGAGTATTTTGTACATTTGCTTGTATATTACTTGCTAAATTTTCGCCTATGTCAGTAAAGAATTGTACAAATTCATCGCATATCTGTTGAGTATTTTTTAATACTGTTCCCGATGTTGTATTTAACTCAGTGACACACTCTTTAACTTTTGTTTTCCCAGTAATCTACATCAATAGTTGTCCAAAGCCGCTTAGGATCATTTAAGTTATTATTCAATTTATTTAGGTAATGTTTTCGTTTGGTTCGCCTTACAAGCTCTATAAATTTATTTTTATAAATTTATATTTTACTACTGATACTCGAATCTTTACGCAATCACAATACTTCCTCGGCAATCGATGTGAAGAGTACAAGAAAGTAAAATGTATCCGTTGTTTTTACAGGTATGTAGGCAAAATGAAATAAAATAAGGCGATCATTATAAGGTCTGCGACACAATCGATTTAATGAATCCTTGTAATGAACTTGAGCATATCGGCCTTCAAAACTCTGTGAAGATTTAGAAGGTAACATTTATCGAGTTGCAAATGTGCTACTAAGTACTCCAAAAGTGGTCCAAAGCTGGTCTACTCACCGAAATAAGGCAGCACAGAGCAACATCTATTACCGGGAAACATATAATAATAATAATAATAATAATAATAATAACGTCTTTATTGGATAACCCGGAGGGACATAAACAGCGAAGTTTAGCCAAGGCTACTCTTACACTTAACTGTTTATGTCGGTTACATCTGATGTTCAAAACATGGAAAAAAAATATAAGAATAATGAAAAAAAGAACACATATATACCTAAGTATAAAATACAAATAGACACAATCTATATCTGTAGGCAGAAATGCTTATTTAATCAATAGCGAGCAACATGCTTTTAGTATGTTTACGAAAACTTTCCAAAGACATCAATTTAATACTGTTGTCCAACTGATTATAAAATAGTGCTGCATTATATGTAAATCCTCGTTGGAATAATGCAGAAGTGTGTGGGGTGGTTCTGATACTATAACGATTCCTAACAGCCCTGTCATGCACTTCGTAATTAAATCTTAACTTAGCTCTTAGATATTCAGGCTTTGATGACAATATTATTTTATGAACTAAAACTAAGAATTTATGTTTAACCAAACTTCCTAACCTAAGCCAGTTCAATTCCCTATATTTATCACTTACGTGATCGTATTTACGCAACCCATAAATAAAGCGAACACAGTTATTTTGAATGATTTGAAGACGATATTTGGTCAATTGATCCAAGCATGGATAATAAACGACATCACAGTAACTGAGCATTGACATCACCAAAGATTCGCACAGTTTTTTTCTCAGCTTAAAGTTAAGCAAGTAGCGATTGGAATAAAGTGCCCTAGAACTCAGGTAAGTTTTTTTCATCAAATTAGCTATTAGGCTGCGGAATCTTAATTTTGTGTAAATTTCCACTCCTAGTACCTTAGCTGTTTGAGTATGCTGTAATGTTATGCCATCAATAGTCAGATGGAAAGAATCTTCTCGGGAACACTCCAGGAGGTGTTAACCGCAATAGCGGATTGGTGCGAAGGGGAACGAATGCCAATCATCCCGCAACAATGGTCATAGTACCTTTCACTAGAAAGAGAAAACCGAATGGGATAAAACCTCCAACAATCCAAGGTGAAAATGTACCGTTTGCAAATAATCTTAGATAAAACACTAAACTGGAATTCGCATCTGGAAACAGTCCTGAAGAAGGCAAGCATGTCGCTATGGAACTGCCGAATGGTCTGTGGAAGGAACTGGGGAAGAAAGCCTAAACAAACACACAGGTCTAGAGGGAAACGAGACAGTTGACACTCTGGCAAAGAGTGGGGCTAGCGCACGCTTCATAAGGCCTGAGCCAGCGATTGGGATCGCATACAATACGGCTAAACAAATAATTTCTACAGAGATGGACAGAAAGATCCATCAATACTGCGAGGGATTTGCAGGGTCAACCCATGCTAAGGAAACTATACCGATCTTGACAAAGAAGGTAACAGACCCTTACTACGGCTGAACAGGAATAGCCTCAAAGCTCTAGTGGGACTGTATATTGGTCATTGCAAATTGCGTCACCACATGAACAGGCTGGGCATGGCGGAAGACGCTGAGTGCAGACTGTGTATGGAGAGAGATCAAACGGTCAGGCATGTATTAATTGTGCAGATGTCCTAAAATTACCAGAATCAGGTACAACATACTTGGAGACGTAAGCAGATGACCTGAAGCATATTTCTCCAATTAAGTTGATCGATTTCCTCGGGAGGACGGAGCAACTGGGGGAAATATAAATAGACAATAGACCAAAGAGTCGCAGTGGAGGATCGTTATTGATGCACTCACAAGAAACCTAACCTAACCAAACATCTATTACCAGAATCGGCTTCTACGAAGATCAAAACGACAAGCTGTCTGTTGGAGCTATGACAGTTCATATTGCCAGCCGGGTCACCACTGTGGCCGCTAGATGCCGCCGGTTCTGGCGCTATAGTACATACTTTTACTCACCACTGAACAAGCTAGTAGAATAAATTGCTCAGCTTTTGTTCGTTGTCCACCACATTGTCCACCGAGAACAAGCCTACACCATGCTGAAGAGTTGCCAATTACCACGAAACGGCTGTCCATGGTTGGGCGCCTGTGGTCGGACGGAAGAAAGCTATATTGCTAGTTTGGTCCACCTATGTTGTAATTGTTGTAACAATGACCCAAGAAACACCCCAACGATAATTATAGCCCTCATAACTATTTCGTTGTTTATTCTGTTTCGAAGGTGTAAACCACATATAGAGAAAACGCTAAGTAGAAAATTATATCACTAACAATGATGTTTATTTTCGAAACTTTACAAAGTCGTAATCCGAATATGATCTACAATATTTCCCTATGAATTCTGTTCTGCGGTAACAACCTCACATTGTATAGAATAACCTATCATATCAAACGAATACTAGGTCTACAGAATAAAAGCACAAAGCTGGAGTAAAAGCGATCACTTCTTTTTTTAAGGGATCAAAGCTCCTTCGTTTTTCGGATAAAAGCGTTTAAGCAAGGTACCGGCCTCTTATGATTAAAACTTCCAGATTATGGTCCTAACTACCATCATATTTTGCTGCAGCATCAGCCCCCAATAAAGCTCTACGTCAACCAAATTGGACAGTTTTCGCCATTGAGCGAGGAGGCTTAGGGTGATATTTGAGGGAATGAGAGGGTCATAAGAAATAAGCGGTTTGTAATTAGCCGTAAATTTCAGGCCTTTAACTGCCACATGCCACTATCTGGTTCTAGACATGTTATTAGAGCAAGGGGGATGATGTTGGAGCAAGGGAGATAATATGAGTGTTGGACGAACAAAGATACTGAGTGGTTGGAAGCTGAACATTATTTTGAGAAATCGAACTACTAAAAGCGAATTTAAAAAATATTTGAACTTCAAGAATTTTTCTATGAATTACAAAATTTCCGAAACTCATTTCTGAAAATTATTCCTAACCTTCAAAATTAGTGAAAACGGCTGAGTGGCTTAAGGTGTGACATGTCCTGACTAAATCAAAATTTTATATGCCATGATGTAGTTAGTGTTTCATACCACGGTTATTTAGGAAAGGTCCACAATCTCCACCAAGCTCAATACATTTAGAAAATAAAATGTCCCAAATCTTAATCCTTCGACTTTGAAGTTGTCGCGTAAGGAATGTGAACAATCCAAAGAGTTACCTACTAACTCTGGCGAATTTTTTATACCAATCAAGGTTCTTTTCGCAGTTTTTAATATTTGTAAAGACTATAGATTCAGCAATAAGCTCATCAAATTCATTTATAGATTCATGTTTTTCTTTTTCAATTTTCATGTTTCTAGGTTCAAAACATGTTGAGGAATATACTGGCACTGGTCACTGTTAGGTAAGAGGCCGCTAAGTAAACGACAACATTGGAAGGACCTGTTCCGGTTTGCAAATCATAATAATAATAATAATGTTTATTGGTCCAATTACAAAGTATTGGTATAAATAATATAATGAGTGTCATAAATCCAAGAGCAGATCTTTTTCTACTGAATAATTGCTCGAAAGAGACAAACAACATTTTGGCATACAGTATTTGGCATCCATGGCTTCTGTAGATTGTAAATATTTACCACAACGCAGTTAAAGTTTACAGATTTAAGGAAGTCCGTGATAGATTTACGATAACTTGTAAAGATATATTCACCATAGACATCATAAAAACTGTATGAACCGTTTAAGCACAGCCGACGTCAACTACGAGCCGTGATGAAAGAAAGGCAACACCGCGCTCGGACGGCATGGTAGTGCTACCTGTGAACGTCGGACGCCAGCGGCTGTGTGCTCCGTGTAACATTCAAGAACTAAATTTAATTTTGGAAAAGAGGACAGTTCGATTCGATACAAATCGTCTGAATATGAAATAGCTCTAAAAAATTTAAAAATACGAAATAATCGTGATATATATGAGTCGCTAATGCAGTTAACCTAATTAAAAGTATTTAGTTTACGTTTTTTGGTGTCAGCACACTGTGTTCCAACAGGCCCAGCTTGGAGATGTGGAGTTACCTGTTTGTTTTTAATACATTTACTTTCAGTTGTACTGTTATTTTTCAATTTTCCATAATCATTCAAAATTATGTTTGAAAAATAGACAAAAGCTTAGATAAAATATCTGCATAATTGCGGCCACAGATGCAAGTTAAAGAAAATTCACTGTATATAAAGTCAGACTGAATGCTGAGCAAGGTTAACTGACACAAAATAAATTTTTGATTATTGCTTTTCAAGAAGAAAATTTCCAATGTATCTACATTAATAATAGATTCAAAAATGGCATACATATGGTAGAATATGATTGGTACATAACTGGTTGGAATTGACATTCCTCCTCTTTGCAAATGATCAAAATAAACATTTGTTGTTAATGAACCTTTTTCTTTAACTATTAGCGATTTGCATATCTCGCAGTTTAGGTTTTTAGAGATAGCGTGTGAAGCATATCCAGATATATAAGTCTTAGTACTATCCTCTATGTCACAATTGGCTAATGAATTTGTCTCAAATACTTCATTGAATATATCCAAAACTTCAGGATTTTGTTTGGTATCCAAGAAATCAAAATTTTCTTGAGTTTCTAAGCAGTTTTGGAACCTTGTTTTAATTTCTGCTAAAGAAAATGACGATTTCTTTTCATTGAAAATATGCTTCAGCCGTATTTTCTTTTCAGCATTTAAAATTTCATCATATGACACATTGTAATTGCAGCCACATAAAAATCTATAATTGCCAAATCGTTTTTCTAAATTATCAGTGGTGTATTTTCCAGGCAATACATACTCAATGTCAAATTGATTAAATGAATATTCAATTATATTAAGTAGAGTCAGCGTGCTTTGATATAGAGCTGTATACGTTTCTGGTGTCAGGTGTCCATTATTATTCTCTAGATTATGCCATTTTTCTAACCATATCAGGAATTTTTTAAAAATTGTACTCTATAATATAATATTTATTGGTAATAGGCTTACAAAATTCGTTTCGCTTCTCCTTTTATTACACTTTGTATACTGACAATATCCACCAATTCCTTATTATTTCCAAAAAGTGTGCAGCATCATTAAACTTTAATTTTTTCATAGCAGCTATGTTGAGGGATGGAATAAATTATCTACAAAATTTACATTTTGCCTTTCAAATGAATTTGGATGCAATGTTTTATAATTTAATTTAGATGCTTTCTTAACTACAGCTTCTTTTCCAATTGATATACAGCACGAATGTTTTCAAATTTAGATACTGAATAATATCATTATTGTCAAAATTAGTATATACAAAGTTTTGTCTAGGTTTTTAAATATTCCAATTATTTCTGATACTCTTGAAATATGCACAACATCATAAGTTAAATATATGTTCTTATCAGGATTATGTGAATTTGGAATAGAATAATTTTCTGATGAATCCTTGCTAATTTCCTGAACATTGCTCTATTAATTCGGTGATTATCAGTAACAACACAAATAACTTCAAATCCACATTTTTGAACTAAATTTATCTTTGATCTTATCCATATCATCGAAATTCTGGATAGCTTTTTCATGTTTCTCAATTAATTTTTGTTTTCTTTGCATTGGGTCAGTTCTTTTGGGTGCTTCAGTTTTTGAAAGATATGATGGCAAGTTTGGGAAAATGGAGGGAACAGCATTTTCTTTCAATTTTGGATATTTCAAAGGTATATTATTTTGGACTGTTCCATCCGCCAAAACTATATTTTCTGTCCTGATGATATCCGATTCTCTAAAATGACGACTGCACACAGCTGAATACTTTGAAGGTGTCCAATTTTTTCTGGGAATTGCCATAAGCCATTTGTTTTTCAGACTTTCGGTACTTGGGAAGCGAAAAGTTGAAACATAGCTTTCTGTTTTCAAAGCAGAATTATAGTTTGCATTGCATAAAGGAACACAGCAACAATGAGGCATATTGTCTGCGTCAAATACTTGATAATGAAAAAAGAAAAATACAACCTGAATTTGCACGTTTTCATGTTGAAATCCTTAGCGTCCTGAGGCGCGAACAGCCACAGTCACACTTCTTAGTTTATTTTAAAGCACAGAAGCACTACGACTGGAGTCTATTTCTCATATATTATAGTCACCGATCACTTGAACACATACACAACACTTTGAGGCTTAGAAAACAAGCTTATCTCTTAATTACAGCCTCTGGGATTCCAAATCACAAATTGAAAAGGTTATGTTTTCTCAGCGAGCACGAGTTGCATCGATGCAGCAAGCAGCGGCGGGAGTAACACTACCACCTACGTGCCAGATTTCTTTGTTCACGGCTCGTAGTGACGTCGGCTGTGGTTTAAGCAACGTCTTTTCTGCGTAGCATAGTTCCAATTAGGTGAAAATTGACTAATGTACTAGTTAAATATACACCGTCATTCTAAATGGGGATAGTTCGAAAAATGTCACAAACTAGAACTACTACACAAACACTAATGAGAACACCAAAATAGCATATGTGATAATATTCTGAGAAAATTTTATGAAGTTCTGTTGGATAGTGTAATCTAGAGGGGTTATTCTGTCTAAGGGTACCAAAGTAACTACTAACTCCTTGATACTGAGCAATGCTGAATACGCGGACCTTGAGTATGACACATCCACATCCAAGAGGAAGCCCAACGTATACAAAAGGTGAAAAACTGAAGCAGACGATATATTCATGGTCTAAACAGAATTGAAAGAACATCTTATATAAAAAGTATCCGTTGGCTTATGATGACACAAATATGGACTTAACACCTATCTGTTAATTCACTCAGCCTATCTAAGACGTCCGATTTATCACAAACCTGTATTTGAAAAATGACATCCACGATATTAATTTGAAATTTGTAGGACACACTCTGGATGTTCCCAGAAAACATCGACTTTTAGAAGCTCCTTTTATTATCTAGCATCTAATTTATACAACAAAATACCTGCACCTTAATACTCAAGTATTTCAGCGCTTTGAAATTTAGAATCAATGAATCGATATTAGCCGCTAATTTTATTTGACTTGAAACAAATGTGACTGTCAGCATTTCGTCTCTGGCAAATGTGAATGTTTTGTTTCGTGTATGTCACAAAGTTTTTGAGACGTTTCCTCTGATTTCATTTCATACAACTTAAGGCCAAATACTTTTTTGTAGTGTTTCTTATTAACATGTTTTGCATATTGTATATTAGGAGCGCTGGCTAAGATGTCAGAACAGCTCCTGCTGAATGTCAACCAGGTTAAATAAAGGCACATAATTATTATGCATTGTTAACCCACACGACAAGTTTCTCTGCAGTATGATTCGCCCATGCCCATTTTCCAATGGAGCAGGTATTTAAAGTTCAAAGCGCAGGCTCTAATAATCCGAAAAGCACCGTTTCCTTCAAAATATCGACGGTATGGTAATGCAATTCTGAGCATATATTTGGCGTATATCGTTCTCCAATTCCTTCTAATAAATCCGTCGCCAATCCTCGTGTATATATCGGCATCGGCACTTTCATTCCCGTACCTTATCTCGCAACTCCGCGCCTCTAGCACTCCTCCCGGAAATTTCCATAATCCTGTTTAGGGAGAAACTTCCAACTTTCCTCCACTTTCTTATTTACCTTCACGTTCTAATCGCTCTTTTTGTACGGCGCACAGATGTTATCCCTCCCACAACTTTCTACACCCTCGAGTATCTGTATTGAAGTGAGCTTGGGAATTTATCACTTCAAACTTCCACGAAAACCATTTTATTGATATTGCATGTCTATTACTATATACATAATTATTTTCCTTTGTAATGATGGTTTAGATTTTTTTAATTGTCTGATTGACCTTTCCCTGAAAAAACCAAAATTCCCAGCTTTTCGCACTCTACAATATCACAGGTATATGGATGCAAAAGACAAGGTTCATTAAAAATTGCTTTTGATGTATATAAAACGTCGTAGAGTTTATTCAAATAACGTTCTTCAATATTGCCTTACTAAGAAAATATTATATGGAGACTTATTGAAAAATCTGGAAAAGGATGTACAGTAATGGACAAAAGTATATAGACAAATTAATATTGTGCTGTGTTGTTTTATTAATACACTAAGCTGTATACATAGTTCGTTATAGCATAATACTCATTTATACATAAATAAATTCATTAAAAAATTAATTGAAAAAAAAAACTGGAACTATGAAGGACAAAAATATATAGACAAAGCAAAACAATTATAGAAAAAAGAAGCAAAGTTCATTGAATTATAGAAAACCAACCATGTTTGTGTTAATATTTTGTAGTATAACCATTATCATCGATCACCGCCTGGCATCGTCTCGCCATAGAATGTAGAAGTTTCTTGATATAAGATTCATCAATCTGTCTCCACTTTTGCTCTAAAGCGGCAAAAAGTTCATCCTCATTTGAATAATTTTTATCTAGTATTTGCTTATCTAAGTATTCCCATAGATTTTCAATGGGGTTTGTATCGGAAGACTGTGAAGGCCATTTGAGAACTGGGACTTTTTCATCCAGAAAGAATTTCTTTGCGAGATATGAAGTGTGCTTCGGGTCATTATCTTGCTGGAAGAATGATCTTAAGGGCATATTGTCTTCCACATAGAGTAACATGACATGGTTTAGTATGTCTGTGTATATAAACTTATCCATAATGCCATCTATTCTATGTAAAGGTCCCATCCCAAACCCCGAAAAGCACCCCCAAACCATAACAGACCCGCCTCCATGTTTGACAGTAGGCAAAGTGTACTTGGGGTTCAATTTTTGTCCACTAGGACGTCTAACGTAATGAACACCATCTGATCCAAACAAACTGAACTTGGATTCGTCACTGAAACATACCCTCTTCCAGTCACAGATGCTCCAATCAAGATGCAACCGTGCAAATTGGAATCGGACCTTACGGTTTTTCCTCGAGATTAGCGGCTTCTTACTCTGGCGACGTGCAAATAACTTCAAATCATTTAATCTTCTACTTATAGTCTTCGTAGAAACTCTGGCAATTCCTTTTGTCTCGATTTCGGCTTTTATTTGTCTTGGGGATTTAAACGGATCTTTGGACGAAATTACTTTTATTAATTAAATGATCTAACATTTAGTTTTCTAGGCCGATCACTTCTCTTAGAGGCTTCCAAGATACCTTTTTGTTTATATCTGTTCAATATTGCCCAAACTGCTTTACGCTTCAGCTTCAAATTTTTGGCAATGTCGACTTGACATTGACCATCCTTGTATAACTCAATGATCTTAGTTCTCACATCGAAAGAAATTTCTGGACCACGCGGCATGGTCTTAAAATCACTCAACTTATTCGACAATTCTTGATGAACACAAACTAATCCTCTAATGTTGAAAAGAATTTGTTTACATATTTTTGTCTCCCATAAAAAAGTGCGTATATTCAGACTTGTATTGTGTTCATTGCAGATAATGTAAAAACAAGGAATTTAGTTTTTCTACTAATAACGCATTTGTTTATGGAGCAATGAGGTATGAATTCGTTTTCTAAAGGTATTTAGGTAAATATTCATATTTGTCTATATAGTTTTGTCCATTACTGTATATTCGAAGATAAGCTCAGGAATTTCATCATAAAACTAACAAGCTTAAGATATTTCAAGTCTTAATTTCTGAAACGTCAAAAAACGAAATTTGATGCGATATTTATATTTTGTTTTTGTCCTTTCTCTTCGCCACCACTGGACCGACTTCCAACAACGACAAAGTTTTTTCGTTCTTCGTTTGGTAGCCCAAATCCTAGCAGTACTTTGATTAATGGACAGACGGACAGACAGACCCAGGGAAATGAGTGTCATGGTTTTTCGAGGTGAACAAATCTAACATTCAAAAAATAAAATATCTCATTTCCCAAAATTTCTCGCGAGTATGGCGTGGGAAGTAACAAAACGTTTAGCAGACTTTCGTAAGATTTTGGTGGTCCATTAATTTCTTCAGCAGACATCTTTCAAGACCTCGTTACAGTTATAAAGACCCCTTAATCGTAGATCATTAATCACTACGCACAACGAAAAGGCAGACCCTATATTGGTAGAATTGCGCTATAACCCACATTATATGTGAGACCTTCCTAACCAAGGCAACCACAGTGACAGGAGGAATGCCCTCTAGAGTTATAGAGAATCTAGTTACTCTATAGGCATGGTTAGATTAGGGATTCGTACTTCCGCATGAGTCTCTCTTCTTGGTCACACACTTGGTGACAAAGAATAAATGGCATGATGGGGCTTTCTGCTGAAGATGCACTGTAGGCGTACGATGAACAACAGACAAAAGGAAATTGTTCTCAGCGATGACTAAGTATAACGATATTACAATGTATAGGGCAAAATGACATACATATACTAAGTGACATATAAATCCGAACACCCAGTTTAAATGGTTAATAAAAGTTGGTGAATGTATTTATCAGCCTTATCAGTTGGACATTCCGGTTTTTATACTGCTTTTTTTTAATTAATAATAATAATTGAAAATGAATATTTCAGCCGCAGTAAAGAATCAACGTTGGCGGATTTTGGTTCTTGACATCCTTTACGATCGGTTACGATGCCTAGAGTACGGAGACCTGTACGATTTCGTCAACTTAGTGAGTTTGATAGGGGCCGTATAGTGGGACTTCGGGAAGCTGGACTTTCTTTTCGGGCAATTGCAATTAGAGTGCAAAGAAGTGTAGACACTGTGGTTAGGTGTTGTCAGGCATGGCTTCGAGAAGGCCGTACGCAAAGAGCAAGGGGCACTGGACGCCGCCGTAGAACAACAGACCGTGAAGATCGCCGCCTAAGATTATTGGCCTTAAGGGACCGTTTCTCCACTACCAGGTCCATTGCAAATGAATGGTTTGCAGAACACGGAAGACCTATTGGCATGCGAAGTGTTTACCGACGAATGAGAAGTTTTGGCTTGTTTTCATACCGGCCACACTGGGTCCTCCCTTTAACTCGAGAACACCGACGTAATCGCCTTGAGTGGTGCAGACAACGGTCACTCTGGGATCAGGAATGGAACAGTATTGTCTTTAGTGACGAGTCTCGATTTTGTTTAGGCATGCACGATGGTCGTGCCAGGGTTAGAAGGCGACGTGGTGAAAGGAGGAATCCACAGTTTTTTGTTGAAAGACATGTTCATCACACTGTTGGAGTTATGGTTTGGGGTGCTATAGCTTATGGTTCCAGGCCACCTTTAATCTTCATCAGAGGTAACATGAACGCGCAGCGTTATATCCACAAAGTTCTAGAACCCCATCTTTTACCCTATCTTGACACCCTGGCAGATCCAACTTTCCAACAAGATAATGCCCGAGTTGCAAGAGTCACAATAGACTTCTTTCAACATAATGATGTCACATTGTTACCATGGCCACCAAGATCTCCCGACTTATCCCCAATTGAGCACGTGTGGGATATGATGGGTAGGAGATTGCTCAATTTGCAACGTCCTCCTCAGACTCTAGAAGCACTTCGAGAGGAGTTGGTGGTTGCCTGGAATGAGATACCACAGGAGGACATTGACCACCTGATAGAAGCATGCCTAGGCGCGTTGGAGAATACATAGCACATCAGGGTGCATCCACACATTATTAAAGGTCAAAGGGCTTTAAAGTAGTGCAATCATTTTGAAATTTTTATCATTTACTTATTATGCTTCATTAAGTACTTATACAAAATTTTATTAAAATAAAACCATTTAAACTGGGTGTTATATGTCACTTAGTATAAATACAACTTTGGACATTCGAACAAGGTGACAATTATCTGCATGCGTTGAAAGTAATATAAATGGGGGGAAGAAGGTTCCAAGCAATGGTTTCACTTAAGGCGATGTAAACTCTGTGATGCTTCCTCTATAACACCTGATCAAAAATCAACAAAAGCAACAAAAGCCATCAAAATTTATCTCCACTATACCACTGACCTGTACAATACATACGCCTGTCAGGAAAACTTTTTTGTACTTACCAGTTATATTCATTAAGATTATCTGCCTAAAAATCTGGACGTTCTGTGTGTTTATAAATAATCCCGGTCACTCAATAGCATCTGACCAGGTCTTGTTAGAGGAGACCCCACAAAGGGATGTAATCAATATTCATGCAACAACCTAACTTCCTCTAAATTATACAAAGTAATTGAACTTCCTGAGCCCTGGCGCATATTAACGTACTCCATTAAATGCATGTATAGTTGTGACAGAGTTACAAGACGAGTAACTAGCGACAAATAAGATCAAAGCATTGATACGTATACTATGAGTAAAGTGGTCATTTCCTCCTAATGCAGTGAAACTACCAATGATTAATGTTTTGTATGATTTTAGATTTACTGATCAATTTAGGCGATAATATAAAAATCTTAGGATATTTCCAAAAAATCTTTGCACTAAAAAAATTTTGACTCCGTTAAAACCTTGTTTAATTTTTCTAATTCGTTCAGTGATACTTTGATTAATTCGTGAGTCCCCAGATTGTCGATTTGACAGTGGTTCAAGAATCAAAAATCTTGGCCATGAGTCCAAAAACACTTTTCTCGCGTTGACGCTGTTTTTTTTTCACAAGTATAGGGATGCATATTGCATAATTCACCTTCTGATGACTCTGCATGAGGAATTATAATGCTCGTGTCAAAACCGAACCATTTTAAAATAACCAGCTCTAGTAAAATGTGATGATACGGATTGCGGTGTCGAATGTATGTATAGTTATAATAATTATAATAATTTATTCGGTATCCACTATTACATTTGGATGATCATGTAACACAAAATACTCGAATGAATAAAGTACCCACTGAAAGGATCATACATTCCTTGTGCGTGGGTGGTAATCGCTAACTAATTACTAAGGAATATTTAACAGATATAGAAGATAATATCGTACAACTGAGATTAATAAAATATGAATACACAAATAAAATTATGCTAAATAAGGAAAATCTAAGTTTTAATTATTATCAGTGATACGATACACATACAAAAGAAAAAATTTCATTTGTAGGAACGATACAGTGATTGATTTTATGAGATTATTGGCTGGTAAGTACATTTAGGATCCATCTTGTCTATTTCACATCATCAAATTTATCGATTAATGTCTCAATCGGGGATTAGATTTGTCATAATTAAGTATTTTGTTGTTCCATTATTTTAGATCGCTGTCCTTTATATAAATCGCATTATGCGACAGTAATACTATCTACTGTATTACTTGCAACCTATACATGACACGGTACAAAAACAGTATGTAATTGATGCTTTTTTCGTAATTCATTCTAAATCAGTGAATTCAAAAAAAGCTTAACAACCATCCCTTTGAGTCTGATCTATTTAGGAATACCAGTCAATAAATACAGGGGGCGCATCGAAAAGAAACAGACGCATTTACTGGCAGCTCAGTTTTTTTTTGGAAAAACGCTCAGACCCGTCGATTTTGTTTTCGAGGGGGACAAAAGTTTGGCAAAAAATTACGTTAACACGTGCAGCCCCCTGGGCGGTGGTGACACCATCCCTAAAATCTTAAATGGAAAGGGGGGTCGAGTGATACCTTATTTTAAAGGCTTTCAATTCCCTGTATAATGATGTAAAATACATGAGCTTCAGTTCAGTAGTTTTGAACATTTATTGATTTAAAGCTTAAAGTAGACTTTAATAGGTACGTCAGATTAGTTTGTACTACTTTCAGAAGAAATTTGACTAAAAGAATTTACTTAATAAGTAAATGCTTTTCTTCACTACGCCCATGGTTTGTTTATCATTTTGTTGTTGAAAATAGCTATTGGAGCGTTTTTTGTGGCAAAAAAGTTATTTCTTGAAGAAAGGAAATATCTCGTACTTATTTCAAATAGGAATTTAGTACATAGTTTGCGATTGATTTGACCAAACTTTGTTGCTAAAATAACTTGTAACGCTTTATTACATAAATTAACCCTGGTATAATCCACAGCAGAACGAGTTGAAATTATCGATATATTTTCGGAAATAATCAGTGCGCTAATAGAACAGCAGAAATATTTAATGAGCGACATGAGAACAGTAACGTGCATCGAAAATATGTTCTAGAACTTGTAGCTAAATTTCGGGAAACTGGGTCATTCGCTAATAAAAAACGCAACATTGAAAATCCCATAAGGAACGAAGCAATAGAAGTGGGGCTTTAGGGCAAGTTTATGTAGATCCTACGTTAAGTACCCGCAAATTGGAGACTGTGTGTGGTGTTAGTCGACGTACTGTCCAACGGATTCTAAAGGCCTATAGGTTTCATCCGTATAAAATTCACCTGGTACAAGAACTTGATGAAGACGATTTTGATCGGGATTACAATTTTGTGAAGATATGAGTGAACGAATTATACACGATGAACATTTTCTATTCAACACTTGCTTTTCCGACGGATGTTCCTTTTTCTTAAATGGCGTAGTAAATCGTCATAACTGCCGATATTGGTCCGATTGTAATCCCAGAATTTATGATGAGGTTCATACACAGCAGCCACAAAAATTAAATGTATTAAGGTATTTTTGGAAATTTAACCGGTGAAATGTATTTGGAATTACTGGAAGATGCCATAGATCCTGCATTAACAGCCATAATTGAAAATCAGAATGATCGGCGGTACATTGCGAATAGGTTAATGTTCCAACAGGATGGTGCCCCACCACATTATGCATTACGTATTCGACAATATTTAGATCAGACGTTTCCAGACCGATATATTGGTAGAAGAGGTGCCATTGAATGGCCCCTAAGATCGCCAGATTTATCACCTTTGGATTTCTTTCTGTGGAGTAAAAAGCAAAATCTATGCTACTCAGCCAATATCATTAGAAGACCTACGACAAAGAATTGTGAATGAGTGCCTTCAAATTACTCCACAAATATTGCAAAATGTGCGTCAACGTTTTGAGCAAAATCTTTATTAATGCATAGAGAGTCATGGTGGCCATTTTCAACATTTACTTGCCTAACGGGTGAGTTCATTCTTCATTTTTAAATTACTCTGCTGCCAAATGTATTGATCTCCACTAATGATGATGTATCAGTTTTATTTAAGCTTTAAATCAATAAATCTTCAAAACTACTGAAGTACATTAATTTTAAATCATTGTAAAGGGAATTGAAAGACCTTCAAAATAAGGTATCACTCGACCCCCCTTCCCATTTAAGATTTTGGGGATGGTGCCACCCCCGCTTAGGGGGCTGCACGTGCTAACGTGCTTTTTTTGCCACTTGTGTCCCCTTCGAAAACAAAATCGACGGGTCTGAGCGTTTTTCAAAAAAAAAACTGAGCTGTCAGTGAATGCGCCTGTTTCGTTTTCGATGCGCCACCCTGTATATTGTGTTAATTTTGGCTGAAAAAATCGATATGAAATTTGCTATCGGCGACCTCAAAAACATTAAAAAACTTTAGCGCTATCAAAACGTTTTTGCACACTTGTTCGACATGCCGGTTCCGCCATTATGATTTTAGGAAAACCGATATCAAAACCTTCAACAACTCGGATTTGAGTGCACCCTAAACATTTTTTTGTAAAAACGTCCGCCATATTGGAACCGCGATTTTGATTTTTGACAAATTGATATGCTTGTATTCGTTATCAGTGACCTCGAAAACATGTAGATGAAGTTAGTTGCTGAAATTTAGCAAATCTGTCTAGTTTTGGCCATGTGTTAAGATTTTTGAACCACTGAGGATTGTAAGGCAATGTGAAAGAACGGACTATATCTTTGAAACCTCAAATCTCAGCAGGCCACTGCTGAGGCTTTCATAATTAATATCATAGATAATATCTCTAAATGGATCAAACATTATTTTCCACTTTATAAAATACACCTCTTGCATATTTTTGCAACAGTATTCCACATTGTCTTCACAACTAGTTCTTTGTAATTTTAACCGTTTTCTTTCTTCATATTCCACGCCCAATATTTGAGGATCAGGTTTAGTTGCTCTAAACTTGTAGTTTCCAAAAGCTCGTATATCTTTGACTTGCAGAGTGCCGTAAACTGTTTCCATATCGACGTATGGGTTTTAAAGGTATTGTACGGTACAGTTTTGTCAATCGCCAGATCAATATTAGTCAAAGAATCAATTGCAAAGCGACTCATTTTCACTACATAAACTGACTAACACTGTTTAAAAACAATACAGTGGACCTCCGGCAATCCGACAAACTTTATGCAAAAGAGTACCTTGTAATCCGACAAATTACATATCCAATGGTGAGATTATATATGTTATGTATATGTATGTACTTTGAAGTACAAATCATACATAGTTTATGTATGTCGAATTTAGTAAATTAAATAACAATAGAGAGCTTATGTTTTATTATAAAATTAAGCATAAATGCACATACATATGTACCAAAATAATCAAGAATCATTCATCAAAATCATTAATGAATTCAAATTATGAAGTTTGGAAATATTCATAATTTTTTTTTGTTTAAGGTTGTTACAACGCGAGATCAGAGCTTTGTCCCTCAGTCTTCTCAAAAGTAAAAGTTCGTTGTAGGATGTACCATTCTCTTCAGCCCATTGTAAACCTAGCTCAAAGGCGTTAATTGCATCATGTGCTGTGACTTGTGGAGCAGTTGCAATCACGTCGTCGTTATTTTCTTGATCGTTTGTTGTCGTCAAAGTGATATAAAATCTTTAATTGCTTATTCTTCAGTAGCTCATATAGGGTTAGTATTATCGGGTATTATAACTTTAAATATTTGGGGATTTTGAGTTTCATTTAATATAATATTAGCTCATGGTTTATGTTCGTCGGGTTTATTTTGTTTAGCCAATATTACCTATGAACGTACAATAAGACGGAGACTATATTTAAATAAGGGTCTGATGAATATTATACCTAACTTATCTTTATGATGATTTTTGCTATGTTCTTCTAATATAGCAGCTCCCCCTCTTTAAATTTATTGGGGGAAATTGTATTAATTAATAGATTAATTTCTTTTACTTCATTTAGAATAATATTTTTAATATTATTATCTTTTTTTAGAGCAGCATGTTCATTATTTTTATTTTCTTATTCACAGCATGGGGTTCTTTATTCAGGTTTATTTTCTATATATCAAGGTCTTAGTCGAGAGTATTTATTATTATTCTTGCATTGATTTCCTTTAAATTTACTTATTTTAAAGGGGGAATTATGTATTTTATTTATTTAAATAGTTTAATAATAAAATATTGATAATCTCTTCGTCAGACATTTCATGAAAAACATTTTCCTCTTTATCCATTCCACGGCACCAGATTTCCAAATCTTCCGGACTTATCTGTGTTTTAGTAGCGACTTGTTCTATAACTTCCGAAGTAACACTGATTTGTGGAACGTTGCTAGGAGTGGTGACTATATCTGGCCATAACTTTTTCCAAGACGATTTAATAGTTGATGACGGCAACGCATTCCACGACTGACAAAGAGCAAAAACCAAGTCTTTCATATTAAATTCTTTTAAAGTTTTTTCTATTGGTGGGTCTTTTGATACGGCTCTCAGAAGTAGGTTTTTCTTATAGTCTTGCTTGACAAACTGAATAATATTCTGGTCCATTGGTTGAATCAGTGCAGTGCAATTTGGCGGAAGAAACATCGCAGTGATGTATTTATCCTCAGTTGTTAGTTATTCTTCAGACGGATGACCGGGAGCGTTATCAAGAAGCAACAACGCTTTTTGAAGAAAATTATGATCTCTTAACCATTTTCTAACTTCAGGTATGAAGCATTCATCAAACCACTTTTTGAAAAGGTCTTTTGTCATCCATGCATTTTTTTGTCCGTAATAGTGTACAGGTAAATCAATGTTTTTGAATGCCCGTGGTTTATTAGATTTCCAATGACCATCATCTTAAGCGCTTGTGTGCTCGCAGCGTTAACACATGGTAGTATGGTTACACGCTCTTTACTTACTTTTCGTCCAGGTACGGATTTTTCGTTACAAGAAACGAAAGTTTTGTTAGGCATCACACGCCAAAAAAGCTCTGATTCGTCTGCATTGTACACCTGTGACGGGTCAAGATTTAAATCGTTCACCTTTTGCAAAAATATTAATTTAAAGGGCTCTATGCAGGTGGTATCGTTAGAAAGTTTCTCTCCTGTAATAGTCATTAAACGTATAGTTCTAGCCATCCTTTACTGGCCACAAAATTATCTTTTTTTGTTATTTCCTTATAAAAAAACTTAGCTTTCATGGCCAACATGGGTCCTGAAATTGGTGCATGCCTATTTCTTTCCTGAAGAAACCACATGTACAAAGCTTCTTCCACTTCTGGATGTTCAGCTTTCTTGAGTGTCTGTCTCTTGCCTGGCCCGCAGTCAGTAGTTGACACGAACTTCTTGATCTTCTCGTGGTTTCTTTTAATGTCATAAATTGTAGATCGGCCTACGCCGTATACACTTGCTAAACTACTGAAAGTTTCATTGCGATTTAAGCGGTCTAAAATAACACATTCTCCTTTAATTGTCAATGTTTTGTGCTTTCGCTTCTGAGTTTGTGATGACATTACTAGGTACTATACTTAATACACAATGAATAAATAGTAAACAATGAACGCACGCTAGTCCGTACCGCTATCACCAGTAGTCAAATTCAAACTAAGTAAAACAATGCTTACGGCGTCGAGCACGATAGCGGTGGCGCGTACAAGTTGTTACCTGTTCAAACCTGCGTGATCTACATTAGCGAAGATTGTCAAATACGTATGTATGTAATATATGTTCAAAGACATGTCGGATTACAGGAGGCGCCGGATTAGACAGGTGCCGGATTATCGGGGGTCCACTGTATTACAAAATTTATTGACAATAAAATCAGAAAAATTGTTTAGCATCGTTTTGTGGTGTCCCTAGGAGGCCATAATTACTATGTAATCAAAGGTATTGTAATTTTTGGTGATAACAGCTGTCAAGTTTTGCCGCGGGTAAGCTCGAAAAAACAGCTGACAGGTGCTGTCATACAATTTTGTCATCTAGAAACCATTTGTGATTGGTAGAAATTAAGACGAGGGAAATCGTCACAGTCAAGGCATTCTGAACGCAACAAATACAAAAAGAAATGTGTCGTAACAGGACGGCTATTTTAAAAATGCTATTTACGTAAATGTACCGGTGCTTGATTTTTGACTCGTTGATGAACGTTTGTCAACGAACGTTGACAGTAGGAAGTGGATCATCATACAGGATGTGAAAGTCAAAACGAAAAAGAAAGATACACAGAGAACATTCGTCTGGTATTTGTTCCGAGTTTAGCCTCCTGTTATACAAAAACAAGGGTATCGGTTTTTCTAAAATAAGATCGAGCATGAGTTAATATTTTATCGTCAGAATTTATAGATTAACACTCAGATATTTGTTCATACTGTTCATAAGTGTCTGCAATGACAAAAGCCTTCGATAAAAGCCGTATTTGTTTTTTATACTGAAACAGTCGTATAGGCAGAGGCCATGACACCGGGACTGCTGTGAGGAGCTTAAATTTTGTTAAACGGATTTTTGAACTGTCTAAGGTTATTAGTAGAACTGGGAAAAACCTTCCGAGGCACAATCTCGACGCTCTAGCGACAAAGGAGCGGTCGTATCGGCCAGTTCTCGGTGTAATAAGTTCGACACGGTTAGGATATGAGGGTGAAGCCAGGCGGCTATGTCTGAGAGGCACATCACGTGGTGGCATCATGGAAGAGGACGCCCGTTATGTGGAGAATAGCCCTAAACAAATAGCCTAGCTTGTTCCCAGCAGCTGCCTCTATTGTTCAAGCCAGATCACGTCTTTGATGATCTAGACTCCGTCCAGCAGAAACGCTGACTATTCATCACAACAGGATGAGCGCTCCGGCATTTCTTGTTAGTCAAAGTACAATACTGGAAGCACTAAACTGTATCAGACTGTTGATGTGATGCCCAAACATTTGTTTAAACGAAATGCTTGAACCGCACTCATATAGTACGTATAATATGCATCATTCTACTTATTCTTCACTATATTCTCTTGTATTTTGTTAAAAGCACCAATAGAAATTTTGTGGATAATTACGTTATGTATTTCAAAAATTATATTTCTGGATACTTCTGATTGCATCACACATTCTTTTTATGTAATGTTTAAAGAGTTACTCGTACTAGGAACTATTTTAAATCCAAATGCAAGAACTTCTTAAAATCAAATTATTGTCCATACCTTATTCATATTTTCATGAAATTATCTCTTTTTTTCGAGCGCCTAAAGTGCACTTCGCTTATATATTATAGTTAAAACTTGAAATAATTATGTTGCCGAGAGCTTTAACGTAAAGCGTTTTTTTACTAATCCACTACACGTGATTATGCATAACGCTATGTACATTTGTATGTAAAAAGGAAGCGATGTTAAAATATGTATGTTAGAATATGTTATGCAAAGCCTGCTGAGCCGATTCTAGGTAGGCATCCGTTTCCAGACTTATTAAGACTAGTAAAAACATGCTACTCCACAACTCACTGGACAATATATCAATTTGTGAACCGAAACAGGAAAAAATGAAATGAAATTTTGTTACAATACGTAAGAAAAAAAAATATCAAAAATAAAATCAGAAGAAATCTGATCTATTTAAGTTAAGAATTATCCAATTGTCAACAGTTGAATAGTAAAAATGCAGACTGGATTCTGCCTCAATGTTTGGGGAAATATGAAATCTGATCTGAAATACAAAAAAAAATATAATCCGGCCATACCTGGGGGAAGCAGAGGTTTGTATTAAAATTTATCTTCAGGGAAAGTTTTGAGAGATTTTATACTTGCCAAATTTAAAAAAAACGATTATTCTGATTGGTTGAAATCTTGATAATGCTTAGACAAGAAATTAGAGATCAACTTTGAACAATTGAAAAAGAAAACTATAAAATTATGTTTTATACTTCTTTTGATTTTTCCTCATTGTCGGATATACAACGTATATATACCAAGTGACATATAAATCCGAACACCCAGTTTAAATGGTTTTATTTTAATAAAAGTTGGTGAATGTTTTTATCTTACTGTAAATAACAAGTGAAAAAATTTTCAGCCTTATCAGTTGGACATTCCGGTTTTTATACTGCTTTTTTTTAATTCACTAACGCTCTAAAAATGAATATTTCAGCCGCAGTAAAGAATCAACGTTGGCGGATTTTGGTTCTTGACATCCTTTACGATCGGTTTCGATGCCTAGAGTACGGAGACCTGTACGATTTCGTCAACCTAGTGAGTTTGATAGGGGCCGTATATTTGGACTTCGGGAAGCTGGACTTTCTTTTCGGGCAATTGCAGTTAGAGTGCAAAGAAGTGTAGACACTGTGGTTAGGTGTTGTCAGGCATGGCTTCGAGAAGGCCGTACGCAAAGAGCAAGGGGCACTGGACGCCGCCGTAGAACAACAGACCGTGAAGATCGCCGCCTAAGATTATTGGCCTTAAGGGACCGTTTCTCCACTACTAGGTCCATTGCAAATGAATGGTTTGCAGAAAACGGAAGACCTATTGGCATGCGAAGTGTTTACCGACGAATGAGACCGGCCACACTGGGTCTTCCCTTTCACTCGAGAACACCGACGTAATCGCCTTGAGTGGTGCAGACAACGGTCAGTCTGGGATCAGGTCTTTAGTGACGAGTCTCGATTTTGTTTAGGCATGCACGATGGTCGTGCCAGGGTTAGAAGGCGACGTGGTGAAAGTAGGAATCCACAGTTTTTTGTTGAAAGACATGTTCATCACACTGTTGGAGTGATGGTTTGGGGTGCTATAGCTTATGGTTCCAGGTCACCTTTAATCTTCATCAGAGGTAACATGAACGCGCAGCGTTATATCGACGAAGTTCTAGAACCCCATCTTTTACCCTATCTTGACACCCTGGCAGATCCAACTTTCCAACAAGATAATGCCCGACCACATGTTGCAAGAGTCACAATAGACTTCTTTCAACATAATGATGTCACATTGTTACCATGGCCACCAAGATCTCCCGACTTATTCCCAATTGAGCACGTGTGGGATATGATGGGTAGGAGATTGCTCAATTTGCAACGTCCTCCTCAGACTCTAGAAGCACTTCGAGAGGAGTTGGTGGTTGCCTGGAATGAGATACCACAGGAGGACATTGACCACCTGATCAGAAGCATGCCTAGGCGCGTTGGAGAATGCGTAGCACATCAGGGTGCATCCACACATTATTAAAGGTCAAAGGGCTTTAAAGCAGTGCAATCATTTTGAAATTTTTATCATTTACTTATTATGCTTCATTAAGTACTTATACAAAATTTTATTAAAATAAAACCATTTAAACTGGGTGTTCGGATTTATATGTCACTTAGTATATTTAGTAGTCCAATCAGAAGAAACCTTAGGAATCTCATTTGTTGTATCTTTTTATCATACGTACATAGAAAATGGTCTAGAAATATAAAATACAATGGTATCTAAAGTAACGCAAAATGATTACGACTGAGCGGTTTTTGGGAATCAAGTAAGTATTTAACTTATCTCATAATCGCTAGTCGATAAAAATTGAAGGTAACTTAAGCGTAATAGGCATTCATATCCATTGGCATTTCAAGCCAGCGACCATTCGCATTCTGGGTTCTATTTATACGCGGCGGGCCATAAATGCTCACTTTACGCCATAGATGATTAATAACCATTTTTTTCATAATACAGATTATTGACATTTATTAGAACATTAGTCACATTATCACGCCACCTTTGAGATGGATGTTATGTATAGCTTCTCGGATAAAGTTTTGAGGCCTATTAACAATCGCATTACTTATACTTTTGATCATTGGGCGTTTCCCATGAATATTCGAGGAGACAGTACATTCATCAAACAAAAAAAACCTATCCACTATTAACTACAAAGGAAATGCACTTCTCTCGCTTGACAACAAAAATAAGAATCTTCTTACTGAAGAAAACATGTGTCGAGTTATAATATACATTACGTACACTGTATCTTTATTTAGCCCTCATTTAAAAATACCGAGGCATCAAATTAAGTTTTACAGAGTGTAAACGCGTAATTTAGAATAATGTCTTTCAGTCTCAGGCATGGAAGCACTTAAAGAAATTTCCTGAAGAGAGACGCGCGATATTTTGAATGTGTCTAATAAAGCTTGACAAACACGTTTGTAGATTTACGTTAAATGACCAAATACACTAAAGCTGTCTTCATTCAAGGCCAAAACAGAGCTATGAGTGATCACATTACATCAGAGAACAAGATACGAAAGTTCCTTTCAAAATGCAATGTGGGGCTTTCCTATAAAGATACAGCTCCCTAAAGAATACTGGTTATCTCTTGGCAATCTACTATACCTATGGTTAGAAGGTCAAGAAGAAGAAAGATTTTTTTTTTTGATGGTATCGTTAATATTATTGCTTCCTAATGATCAGTGTAGATTGATGTCATGATAAGGCTGGAACATTTGCTGTTATTTTGATAAACGCATTTGATCAGATACCTCGAAAATCATCTAATAAAGTACTAGAAAGACTTTTTGTAGGGAACTACAGACATTAAAGAGTAGAACAATACATCCAATGATATTTCCACTTATAATGGCTAGTGCAATAATCTACGAGTAGAAAATACTACTCTTTTTTTTTAGATAATGTAATTTTCTACAAAAAAAGTTTCTTACCTTTTTCGACTCCTTGATGGTTCTTGAATTACAAGAAGGAAAAAATGAAAAAGCATGAAAAATTTAAATTCTTTTGATGATAAGTGGTGCTTTCATCATGATGATCGAGTCATTCACTTCCATCAGTTTGTCTATCGGCAATTCTGTCACCGCGTAATTTCAGTGACCGTTGCAGCAATTTCAATGAATAAGTAGATGTAGTAGATAATGCTGATCGAAATAAGACAGCACAAAATGCCATAAATTACCAAAATATACTACTGCAAGAGTGAAAACAGCAAGCTGTTTATTGCAACAGTAATAGATAGCAACCTGTGCTGTCTTAATTCGATAGACCTTACATTCTGGATAGATGATAGTTGTTTATTTTTCGTTCATTGTTCTACCTGAGATAAGTCTACGCCATCCTGATGAGTTGCCAAAAAGTATGAAACAGCTGCCAATGGTTGGCTGTCTGTAGTCAGATGGACAAAGCTATATTACTGCCTTAATTTATTTAAAATTCGTAACACAGGCTAGGTTAGGCAATGAATAAAAGTATTACTATTTACCCACCAATATTGCAGAATTACACAAATTCATTCCATTGCTTATATTTATGTGGTTCGAATTATTTAGAAGTGCGTTTTTATACCCACATTTTATTCCACAAGTTAATTGAATCATGTTTGCAAATTACTGTATGAATATACTGTATCCATAAAATTGAAATGAGCATAAGAGAATTGATAATAATGTTTATATGGGGTGGATGACATTTTAAAATGCAAATTTGTTACGTTAATAACGCTGCAGTCTCCAAAATATTTTTTAAACTATAAATGAAGCATCTGTATATTATGTTATAAGCTGTCTTCTTATCCGCTGTCTGCAGCTAAGTTACTCTTGTTGATGTTTTATGCCACATGCATTCTCCAAATTATTTTACTCCTGTCGATAGCGAGCCTTTTACTTAATTACTTATTCTCAACAAGCAATGTCTGACTATCAGAGACCATACATGGTGTCTCAAATTCGATCCTCATAATTTTGGGATCTCAGAAAGTGTAAGAGATACGAAGTCGCTTAAATGGGGGCAAAGTTGCGTTTTCCGGTAATCAACAAAGTGTCATTAGAAAATTTCGAAATTCAAAGTACCTCCGGAGAGGGACAGAAAAAGCAGAATTTTCCCACAATCGTTTGAAGTTTTTCCTGACTTTATTTGTAGTCGGATTTCAAAGTAAATTGCACATCAACAATACCACTTTTCTCGTCTGCTAGATGGAATAATTAGTATTTAAATATGACGTTCAGTCTCTTGTCCTACAGCATCAACTTCATTTTTTATTATGGACGACATATTGGATTTTTCAAAAAATACATCGACATTCTCAAACCTGAATTAATGAAAAAGAAACAGAATTTCCTAGTTTGGCCTTAAAATGATCAGATAGTCATTTGTTTTGGCATACCAAATTTATCTCAAAATCAATTTTATTTTTTCCTGACTTTATTTGAGATGGGATTTCGAAATAAATTGAGTGAGGGCCGAATTTGAAACACCCTGTATACAGTCCTTCATACAAGATGATGATTGTTGCTTTGTTATGAACTACTCTAAACTCAATCCAAATTCAAGATGAGATGTAAATAATAACAGTTAGCGCGTGATCTGCCTCTTATTGGTCAATTCGCCATTAAATTTCAAGCGGTCGTCTGGCGGAATAATGCGCGGGGCAGGGGCAGGGCAGGCAGAGTCGCATTCAGGCCACCGACCGTAGTGTGTAACCAATCCTGAACATGTCCAGTACAGATACTGCTGACGAGGCTGTAGGCTACTCCCTTAGCCCTCCTAGAAAGCGATAAAAAAAAGACATCTTAGCGTAGACATGAAAGACGTCATATTGAATACATTCAAGATAGAGCGGAAGGAAGACGAAACATCAGCTAACCCGAAAATAGCTCTAAAAGTGGCAGATAAAATTGGGGTATGCCAAGCGACAGTGTACAATGTTTTGAACGTACATAAGAAAAAGCATGCCTTTTCCAAGCTAATGACGGGTAAAAATCGCAAAGTATCATAAGATCGTTGGGTGACGCTGACGAGCATGCAATTCGGAGGAAAGTGCACGAGTTCTTCTTCAGAAACGAAATACCGACAGTTGATAAAGTACTACGGGAGGTTAACGAGGATGCTATGTTACCAAATTTCAAACGTTCGACTATTAATAAACTTTTGAAGCATCTTAATTTCGAATGGAAGAAACGAGGTCGTAACAGCTTACTTATGGATAGAGAAGAAATTGTTCTGTGGAGGAGAGAGTACCTGACCAAAAGTAAATCAATCAGGGATCAGCACAGGAAGATCTATTACCTGGACGAAACCTGGATTAACGCTGGGCACACTACTCCGAAGGTATGGTTTGACAAAACTGTGACTTCATCCAGAAGGGCATTTCTAGATGGACTGTCGACCAGATTGAAAAATCCAGCAGGTAAATAGATAGAAGTAGTTCACGGTATCAATTTTTGCGCACAATATCTCTCTATCTTCGTACCTACAAGACGTGCATGTGTACTTAGCGGATTTTATCTTTCTAGGCAAAGGAAAAAGGCTCATTATTTGCCACATTGGGGGTGTAGATGGCTTCGTGGATGACGGCTTATGGTCTTTTGAGTCAAAAAAAAACACTGACTACCATGAGGAGATGAATGGGGAAGCATCCGAGAAGTGGTTTTCAGGAATTTTACCACGTCTCGAAGACAATTCTGTGGTTGTTTTGGATAATGCTCCCTATCGTTATCGCAAAATAGAAAAAATCCCAACTTCAGCTTCTAGGAAATCAGACATTCAGAGCTGGCTCCATTCTAATATAACTTTCGACCCTTACTGAAATTACAACTATTAGATATTGTGAAACAACACAGACCAAGACATCATAAATATGTCATAGATGAAATGGTCAAAGCACACCACAAAACAGTACTCCGTTTGCCGCCTTACCACTGTGAGCTCAACCCCATTGAGCTCATATGGGCAGATGTTAAGAATTTTGTTGCTGCGCACAATGCAACATTTAAATTTTCTGACATGCAAGAGCTGTTCAGAATTGCTATACAGAGGGTCACACCAGAAATATGGCAAAAATGTGTGCAGCATGTTCAGGAGAAAGTGGAGGTTGCAATGTGGGAGCTGGACAACATAATTGAGAGAGATTTTGAATCCATCATCATAAACATTAATGACGATAGCTCTTCAAGTGAGTCTGAGTAAGTTTCGCGTTTTTGTTTTGTCACAGAATACATATTATGGGAATCCTAGTTATAGTGAAATATTAACTTACAGATAAACTACAGACAATGCAAGTCCGCAGTGCACCTTCAAAATCTATTTTCAATTGAAAAAAAAAGTTTGAAAAATCTGTAGAAAAACTTAGCACCCCTTCGAGAATAAAAATTTGATTTTGCGACACCCTTAACTATAACTACTTCACTATATTAGATAATTTCGTTAAATACTGTCATCTTTGTTTTACAACACGTTGGTGGTAGTCCATCATTCGGAGGTAGTCCTGAATGCGGCCCTGTACGCCGTCCTTGCTTTTGGCAATCACGCATCTATTCTATCTTGGGTGTAAGTAGACTATAGACCTTTCAGATATATCGGAAAGAACCGATAAGTCCGAGCCTGCACGAAGTACCCGCTGTAGCCGATCGCTGAAAATCGTACTGGAGAATTTGCCTGAGTATTGCTTCTGGGTTCCCAATTCTGTAGTACCACCATGCGGGGATACCAGATCTTTGGATAAACGCAAGAGCAAATGTATTTTTTCTGTCACCGATTGGGTAACAAGCACCCCATTTGTCGCAATATTCAATCGTCGCTATCATACACATACAGAGTATTGTACGTAAAACGTACTATGAAGCTCTGCCTTGCCTCTTGCACACTTGCCCAGATTTGCAGATAAAATCTACCTATAGTCAAATCATGCATGCCCCCATAAGAATAGTGAATAATATAGAGTATATTTATTCGCCAGCCAACCCGTTATCTGTCCAAAGTTAAAATTAGCAATCACAATGTACGTACTCGCAAAGTCCCTCGTTACGCAGCGCCCAAAAGCAATTTTCTTGGAAGAAACGCTAAGCTTATAAACAAGAGAGCATGCTCTACATCCTCGGCTGTGGCCAAGCCACATCAAACCTAAGTAAGCACGTATTGTATAAGCGGCGTAACATGAATACTTTATGGCAAACATAACCGAAGAAGTTGTTAAGCATCTGCGGTCGTAGGCTACAAATTTCAATTTGGCGGCGCCGTTACCGTTGACACCTCGGTCGGCTTGATACTTTCAGGGAAAACCAGTGGCGGCAGGTTAGAATGAACATATGACATCGAAAAGATGTTTTAACATTCTCGTGTAGAGATTGTGATCAAATCAAAATTAAAGATTACGATAGAGTCATAGAGACTTTTAAATGGTTAAACTATGTTTTTTGGATTTTAAATGGCAGTGTACATGGCGAAAAACCATTCAGTCAGTCAGATCACTACAAAAGCTAATAACAAATCATGTTAGTGTGGACGCACACATATTCGTACCACGTATGGCATATTCCAAATATGGATACAGATAAATCAAATTAGCTTATCGATAAAATTTATAAATATAAAACATATATGCATATATAAAAAAGTGAAATAAAGGACAAACCATTAAGTGACATTCAAACAACAATGATCAAAATCAAACAAGACATTCACACATTAAAAATTCCTCAATAGAGTAAAAAGCTTTCTCCAGTAAAAACTGTTTGACTGTTCTTTTAAAAGTGTTCAGTGGTTGTGATTTCAAATTGTTGGGGAGCCAGTTGAAAAACTTAATAGCCATGTATCTAGGGCTCTCCTCAGTTCTCGCCAATCTATGCGGCGGCACCTCCAATACTTGACTGTTCCTTGTAAAGTAAGCACCAGTGCTTACAGAATTGAACTTGCTCAATTGTGTTTTAGCAAGGATAAGTATATTGAGTATATATACAGATGGTAAGGTTAAAATCTTTAATGTCCTAAATGAATCCTTGCAGCTAGTGAGCCTTCCAATTTTAGCTATTACTCGAACAGCCTTTTTTTGCAACACAAAAAGTCTTTGCAGCTGGGACGATGCTCCCCATGCTTCCATTCCATAAATTAGGACTGAATGGATATGTGCATGGTAAAATATCAGTAATATCCACTTCTCCATAACAAAACTTAACTGGTACAGACAGTAACAGAGTGGGGCGATCTTTTGGCTACTTTTCTCAATATACGTATCCCATCGACAATTTTGAGATATATACGTATACATATATCCCTAAGAATTTAGTCGCATCCACTTGTTTTATTGATTCGCCAAACGATTTTATTAATAAAGTGTGATCCATCGGTGAGGTGGAAAGGTTAAATCTAAGGAAAACAGATTATTTATGCTTGAGTTGGCAAGTCCTACAACAGATTCTAGGCTTTTACCATTAACAAGTAAAGAAGTGTCATCAGCATACATTACCGAGCAATCGGAGGGGAAGTCATTGACGTGTACATTATGTATAAGAGAGGACCAAGTATGGAACCCTGTGGACCACCAGTATGGTAGAAATGTTGGCTGGACTGTGCATTTTGTACCTCGACATGATGCTTTCTATCCGACAGATAGCTATGGAACCAGTCAAATGGCTTCCCTCTGATTCCATATCTATCCATTTTACCTAGCAGAATACCATGGTCAACCGAGTCAAAAGCTTTGCATAAATCAAGAAATATACCTATGCATTTTTGTCCTTTATCCATCTTGAGATATAAATCATCTAGGAAACGAAGTACGGCATTTTTGGTTGACTTGCCTTTTCTAAATCCAAACTGATTACTATTAAATAATTTGAATCTGTCAAAGAAATTGATGAGTTGCAGAGAGACATATTTCTCAAATACCTTCGAGAAGGGACTAAGAAGTGAGATAGGTCTGAAGTTACACATATCAAACCTATCTCCAGACTTAAACAGCGGCCTAATTTTTGTAATCTTAAGTTTGTCGGGAAAAATTCCTTCTTCGATGGAGCAGTTAATTAAAAAAGCAAGAGGATGGCAAACAATGTCAGATGAAAATTTTAACATGTTAGTACTAATTCTGTCTGCGCCAAAAGAATTAGAACCTTGACCCGTCTATAACTATAACGAAAACTACCGTGCTTTATTTCGATCCAATTATTTTACCCATTGAGGCCGGTCTACAGGGTGTTTCAGAACTAAGGGATCAAACTTCTAGGAGTTATTCAGTGTAACAGTAGAAAACATTTGAGTATAGGGACCCATATCCGGAGATGTGTCACTACGGCACTACGGCCCTAAGAGGCGGTAAAATTTAGAAAGACGATAATTGCCTAAATACACCGATTTAAAGATAAATTTAAAAAGACTATTGAGCAATTCCTAGTACAGTCAGAGCCTTATACAATAGACGAGATCTATGGGAGTTGTAATAGTTTCAGCTTGTAGCTGTTTTAAGATAAATAACCATGTAACACAAAAAAGGTATCAGGTAAACTACTATAGTTACGGTGATAGTGACGCAACTTTTCATTTTATAGTGGCTATACAAATTTTGTAATGTCATTGTACAATTTGAAATATAGATTATTATTACTATTATCATCATTATTAAACGTCGTACATGATTTCGGCGGACTTGACTAAAAGTTTGATACTCGTTTTGAATGATTTCAAATGCTATCTAGCGACGTTAAATCGGGTGACCTAGGAGGCCAAGAAACTGTTTCACCTCTGGCAATCCAACGGTGGCCAAACCGCTGAGCCAAATACTCACGTACTTGTGTATTCTGGTTGGAGGAAGACATTTTGAACAATTGTTGTGATGATATCATGTACAAAAAGCAAAAATTAAATGCAATAAATCCCATTTAGGCAATTCATCGTATTTCTAAATTTTAACGCGTCTTAGGGCCGTAGTGCCGTAGCGACACATCTCCGGATAGGAATCCCTATACCCAAATGTTTTCTACTGTTACACTGAATAATCCCCAAAAGTTTGATCCCATAGTTCTGAAACACCCTGTATATCGGCGTATAGACTGTTATATCAGCCGATTCACAAACAGGGTGAGTTTTTAGTGATAGCTTGGTAGATAACTCCGTAAGTAAGTAATGGTTACTAGGAAAATATTTTCTCTACAGGGTGAATCATAAATACGTAGTAACCCAAACGTGTATGTAAAGATCTAAATTTTATTGCAGATTTGGATAGGTCCTTTCAAACGCTTAACTTTGACAACTGTTATAGCTAGAATACTGAATTTTTTCGGCAGAAAGATTTTATTTTATATTTAAAATGAACGATTTCTCAAAATCTTCAAATGTACCCTGTATATTTTCACATTCTTTAGTTCTCCTTTTCACAAGCTTCTTTTGATATAAGGTTTTTGGTGGTGTACGATCATATGTCAAGGTTAATGAAGGAATATTAGATAAATAAAATAGCTCAACGTTATGCAATAGAGTCGAAAAGTCAAGAAGGTGTTTTTAGCAACTCATAAAAGCCCTTATGAACATTATACCAGAAAAAGTACTGTGAAACATGATGTATGAAACTTCTGAGAAATAGTTGATTTTGCGTTTTTGATTACCCTGTATAAACTATCCAAAAAACTAAAAATCTAAGTAGAAAATGAGAGATCATAAAACTTTTCTGACGAAAAATTTAGAACTCGAGCTATAACAGTTGCGGAGGTGCGAGTTATCAAAGTTTATTTTTTCGATGGATTGGTCAATATCTTAAAAATTCAAAAATCTACTCCATAGTATGTCATATCGAATTGCTTTGTTCGTAAGGGCCTATGCAAATCAATTATAAAATGTTTTCCATTTAAAGAACTGCATGTCTGGGTCACCACATACAGTAGTTATGGATCATCCTGTAGCGATAAAAATATTTTCCAAACTAGGAGCATACTGTTGGCTATAATTTCTGTATTCAACTTTTTTAGATACCATGCGTAATAGTAGAGTTACCGACCGACCTCACACTAAAAACCTTGTGTAACGACAAAACATGAAGATATTACCATATAAGCAGCGCTATAGGTCAATCCTAGTGGAAACCCCAGGGAATTTCCCTGTGTTACAGCAAAATACTAACACTAAGGTTTCAGATACTAGGAATCACAAATCCAACAGCGGAAAGCTACATGCAAATCCTGTATCAAGGCTCCGGTATCTGATTGAAAGATCAAGGCGGAAAACAATAGATTAAGTAGCGTTTAGACTTGCAAGATACCACCTTTCTGTAATCTGTGAGGTACTAATCATTACTATGTCATGACTTCTCATACTCACAGTATCATCGTAGCCAAAGTGCCACTCCACTTACCTGAAAAATAAAAATATTTGTTAATTACTTCACCCGAAATGGGACAAAAATAATGAATTTATTCTATCAGTAATATACAAATATCCGTGTTTATACATTAAATCAAGTTGAAATGGTGTCGACTACATGCCTGTATCCTTACGTCACTTCTGGTTAGATAACCTTATTAATATGATAATACACTTTTCTCATGCTTGCGTTTATAACTATGTAATAGAAATCAATTAATTCTTGCTCTACACATATGGGACAAGCTATCAATAATTACTTTTCAATACAACGCACTCAATATATACAATGCTTTTCAAGAAGCTCCCAACCTATTCTTTGAACCCGTCAAATTAGCAAGCTGACAATAGGGGTAATGAGTGTTATGTACCAATACCATATTTTTACTTAAAAGTGGGAATACAGAAATTCAAGATGGAGGAAGGATGTCACTCTGGAAAATTGTTTTTTGATTAGAATTAGGGGTCCTGGGATACCTCATTTTGAAGCTTCTTATGGATGCTTTGTAACCCTAGAATGAAAGATGACCATATCCCAAATGGCGAACTGACTGGCTCTCACAGTTGAGCTTTTTGTAGATTGCTTGCTCATAACTAACTCAACAATCATCAACGCACTATAATATCTCACATCAATTTTTCTATCTTGGAAGGATTTTTGCGGATACGTGATCGAAAATTTCATTTTCTATTGTCGGTGTTTTAAGGTGAATTCAATGACCTATACTCCAAAAGAAGGTTTATAACACATACAATGATTATTGCTGATTACTTGTTGAGTTATGAGCGATTTAAAATACAAAAATGCTTAACTTTGACATCCTGCCTGTCCGCAACTTTGACTTCATATTCTAGAGTATCAGACGATCATCGATTCAAAAAATATATACGCAGAGGGGACCTTTCTGCAAATTATTATATATTATGTAGCAAAAAAGTTGAACCCAATTCCAATGCTTATTAAGATTTTACTTTAATAATACCTGAGACAATTTTCAAAATGCAATATCGAACATAAATAGCGATACAGATTTACACGATAGTACGCATAATAGGATTTATTAGACGCTTCATGACATATTGGATGGAAAAAAGTGCCGTATCTTCCCTTTCTAATTATTTGTATTATAACTCGAAAAATATTGTAAAATAATAGGTATCTACGAAAAAGTTTTTAGGGGGCGGGTGAAGATCGAAAATAAACAAAGATGCTCAAGCTTTGCCTTTGCAGCTCGTATTTTTTAGGAATATACAGGAATTTTGAGCAAAGAAGGTGCCATAAGCATACTGGGGGTTTTGACAGAATTTTAGAGGCGAGTTGATATTATTGATATTCGTTGATAATTATTAACATGTGTGTTATAAGTAAGGTGATGGAGAGGGCATCAACCGCGAGCTTCTGGACTACCTCGAACGTCACCGCTTGATTAGCGACAGGCAGTATGGTTTGTGGAGTAAACTCATCTAGTCTTATGGTGAGGCTCATGTCGTCGCTCTTGATATCACGAAAGCGTTCGATCAGCTATGGCGCGCCGCCCTCTTAAGCAAACTTTACCTCTGGCCGCAAGATATCAGTCGCAATTGACGGGTTTTCCTCTTCATCCCACAACGTCAACGCGAGTGTTCCCCAGGGAACGGTCTTGGATTCCACATTGTTCCTCTTGGTCCAGCGCTCATCCGGTTTCGATGGATGGTCGAGTTCTGCCAAAGAGCCATTCATTTTGGCTGGTTGGAGTCCAGATCACCGAGAACCTGATCTGGCACGAACACATCTCGTCAATAGCGGCAGCTGCTGGGAACAAGCTAGGCTATTTGTTTAGGGCCAAGAAGTACTTTTCTCCGCATGACCTTCTCACTCTATACCCGCCCTGCCTACATTCTTCATGCTCGATGTTGTCCAGAGGAGGGCTGTCCGACTGATCGATAACTCTTCTCTAAGAGACAGTGTCGGGACCCTTTCGCGCGACTTTGGCCTCCCATCCTAACCGTGTCTAACTTCGTACATCCAGAACTGGCCGATACGACCGCTCCTTTGTCCCGAGGGTGTCGAGATTGTAGAACAATCTACAAGAGAAAGCTTTTCCCAGTTCTACCTAGCTTAGGCAGTTCAATAATCGGATTAACAAAATTTCTTTGGGAGCATCATAGCAGCCGTGGTGTCCCGGCATTTAGGCTTCTGCCTGCGCGGCTCCTTCATAAAAAAAACATCAGTTTTTTTCCTGATTTATGCATCAATATTATATTACCTTTTTAAAAAATTGAGGGATATGCAGTAATGGACAAAAGTATACAGGGTCTCCGCGAAGTTGGGGTTTTCCTTTACACGACCAGTACATCTTGAGAAAATAAGCGGATTTTCTTAGCAGCATACTCACCAATGTCTCAAGAGAACCGAGATATTGGACTCGGCAGACTCGATCAAACCTGAACCAAGCCGAAGCCGGTCCTATCCTATCCCTCGATCACGTCCACAGCGCCAGCGTATAGTTTACGATGAACGACTGCGATGTAAATACGGATTTTACGACAGAGCCGTACTTGGAATTTCAATTCAACTGAACAGAGAGTACTTCTTAATTTTTTTCCTTTCACTTGTTCGCTCACGTTTCATCACACATTAGCTTTGTTATATCATGCGTCGTTATGTCTGAAAAGGAAAACCCCAACTTTGCGGACACCCTGTATAGACAAATATGAATATTAACCTAAATACCTTTAGAAAACGAATTCATTCTTCATTGCTCCATAAACAAATGCGTTATTAGTAGAAAAACTAAATTACATGTTTTTACATTATCTGCAATGAACACAATACAAGTCTGAATATGAGCACTTTTTTATGAGGGACAAAAATATGTAGACAAATTCTTTTCAACATTAGTTTAGTACAGCTTCGTGTCAGAAGATGATTAGTTTGTGTTCATCAAGTATCGTGGAATAAGTTGAGTGATTTTAAGACCATGCCGCGTGGTCCAGAAATTTCTTTCGATGTGAAAACTAAGATCATTAAGTTATACAAAGATTGTTAACGTCAAGTCGACATTGCCAAAAATTTGAAGCTGAAGCGTAAAGCAGTTTGGGCAATATTGAACAAATATAAACAAAAGGTATCTTGGCAGCCTCTAAGAGAAGTGGTCGGCCTAGGAAACTAAATGCTAGATCAGTTAGATTAATAAAAGTAATTTCGTCCAAGGATCCGTTTAAAACCCCAAGACAAATAAAAGCCGAAATCGAGACAAAAGGAATTGCCAGTGTTTCTACGAAGACCATAAGTAGAAGATTAAATGATTTGAAGTTATTTGCACGTCGCCCTAGTAAGAAGCCGCTAATCTCGAGGAAAAACCGTAAGGACCGATTACAATTTGCACGGTTGCATCTTGATTGGAGCATCTGTGACTGGAAGAGCGTATGTTTCAGTAACGAATCCAAGTTCAACATGTTTGGATCAGATGGTATTCATTAGGTTAGACGTCCTAGTCGACAAATATTGAATCCCAAGGACACTTTGCCCACTGTCAAACATGGAGGCGGGTCTGTTATGGTTTTGGGGTGCTTTTTGGGGTTAGGGATGGGACCTTTACATAGAATAGATGGCATTATGGATAAATTTGTATACAAAGACATACTAAAGCATCATGTTACCGTATATGGAAGACAATATGCACTTAAGATCAATCTTCCAGCAAGATAATGACCAGAAGCACACATCAAATCTCCCAAAGAAATTCTTTCTGGATGAAAAAATACCAGTTCTCAAATGGCCTTCACAGTCTCCCGATATAAACCCCATTGAAAATCTGTGAGAATACTTAAATAAGCAAATACGAGATAAAAATTATTCAAACAAGGATGAACTTTTTGTCGTTTTCGAGCAAAAGTGGAGACAGATTGATGAATCCTCTAACAAGAAACTTCTACAATCTATGCCGAGACGATGCCAGGCGGTGATTAATAATAATGGTTATGCTACAAAATATTAAAACACACATGGTTGGTTTTCTATAATTCAATGAACTTTGCTTCTTCTTTCGATAATTGTTTTGCTTTGTCTATATATTTTTGTCGTTCATAGTTCCAGTTTTTTTCAATTAATTTTTTATTGGAGTGAGTCTAATGAATTTATTTATGTATTAAGTGAGTATTATGCTATAACAAATTATGTATACAGGTTGGTGTATTAATAAAACAATTTAAAAAGATTTATCTATATACTTTTGTCCATGACTGTATGTCGGACTCAAAGACTTTGTTGATTTATTAGGTGAGTGGTTTTGTTACATTATCGGCTACAGTTTTCAAATACTCGCTTTCAGTTTCATCAAACCCATGACTTTTTTGATTTTTTGAGGACATAACTTCACGTTGCTCCACTTTATCCGAAATAAATGAATTCAATTAAAAATAGGGTAGCTGTTATGAGCACTTTTTGTGAAATGTAATCTTCCTTCGCAGAACTTTTTTCTGGATGCGCCAGTGATCAAGTTTAATAAAGTAATAAAGCAGCAAAGAAAGTATTCGCCCACGTTATTCGTTCCCTTTCTTCCGATCCGATCTTTCGATTCATCGACCGAGAACGTAGAGCGACCGTAGCGTACGAAGTTAACCGCTAAAAAGAGCATTCGTGATGTCTTTTTTGGTGGCCTCCGTGCACGAGGAGCCATTAGAGCTGTTGGAACAGTACTATAAATTCCAGAGAGCGAGCAGCGCTACGCGGTGTACAACATGGGGCAGGCAATGGACCAAGACGCATATAAATCGAAAGGGCCAGCGGGCGTGAAATTGATGAAAATTAGGATGTTTAATGGAATAATAGTTGAGTTATGCAATACTTAAATATACTAAGTGACATATAAATCCGAACACCCAGTTTAAATGGTTTTATTTTAATAAAAGTTGGTGAATGTATTTATCTTACTGTAAATAACAAGTGAAAAAATTTTCAGCCTTATCAGTTGGACATTGCAGTTAGAGTGCAAAGAAGTGTAGACACTGTGGTTAGGTGTTGTCAGGCATGGCTTCGAGAAGGCCGTACGCAAAGAGCAAGGGGCGTAGAACAACAGACCGTGAAGATCGCCGCCTAAGATTATTGGCCTTAAGGGACCGTTTCTCCTCTACCAGGTCCATTGCAAATGAATGGTTTGCAGAACACGGAAGACCTATTGGCATGCGAAGTGTTTACCGACGAATGAGAAGTTTTGGCTTGTTTTCATACCGGCCACACTGGGTCCTCCCTTTAGCTCGAGAACACCGACGTAATCGCCTTGAGTGGTGCAGACAACGGTCACTCTGGGATCAGGAATGGAACAGTATTGTCTTTAGTGACGAGTCTCGATTTTGTTTAGGCATGCACGATGGTCGAGCCAGGGTTAGAAGGCGACGTGGTGAAAGGAGGAATCCACAGTTTTTTGTTGAAAGACATGTTCATCACACTGTTGGAGTTATGGTTTGGGGTGCTATAGCTTATGGTTCCAGATCACCTTTAATCTTCTTCAGAGGTAACATGAACGCGCAGCGTTATATCCACGAAGTTCTAGAACCCCATCTTTTACCCTATCTTGACACCCTGGCAGATCCAACTTTCCAACAAGATAATGCCCGACCACATGTTGCAAGAGTCACAATAGACTTCTTTCAACATAATGATGTCACATTGTTACCATGGCCACCAAGATCTCCCGACTTATCCCCAATTGAGCACGTGTGGGATATGACGGGTAGGAGATTGCTCAATTTGCAACGCCCTCCTCAGACTCTAGAAGCACTTCGAGAGGAGTTGGTAGTTGCCTGGAATGAGATACCACAGGAGGACATTGACCACCTGATGAGAAGCATGCCTAGGCGCGTTGGAGAATGCGTAGCACATCAGGGTGCATCCACACATTATTAAAGGTCAAAGGGCTTTAAAGCATTGCAATCATTTTGAAATTTTTATCATTTACTTATTATGCTTCATTAAGTACTTATACAAAATTTTATTAAAATAAAACCATTTAAACTGGGTGTTCGGATTTATATGTCACTTAGTATACATGCTTTTTGGGACAAAGCAGAACTGTAATACATTTTTAGAAAATAAATTTTGTATTAAGATGTATAATACTCAAATTGAAAATGCATCTAGTATGAAGTATTTGGGCGTAGTAGATTTTTTAGGAGAATATCTGAAAGTCTCAGTCACTGGTGTCGTCTTCTTGTATATAATACCATCATATATCCACATTCTAATTATTGTTTTTCATTGTTGCTATCATGCAAAAAACTGATATTCAAAGGTTCCAGTTACTACAAAATAAGCGTAGCGGCACTATATTATTTTGACATGTTATACGCCTATTAATTTAATGTTAAAAACCCTCGGATGGCTTTCAATACAGCAAAAGGTTGAAATGTCAAATGTCTTATTTATTTTTAAAACAAAAAATCAATTATTGCCTGAATACTTGCAGGAATATCTAATACTGAGGTCCGAGAGGCATGCATATATCAGATCACGTAACACTTTTGACATAGAATTCGCTAGAACATCCCATATGCAAAAATGTCTTGTTAGTGATGGTTTGAGACTTTTTAATGCATTCTACAGAAATTAGAGATGTAAATATACTTATTCGTAAGGTTAAGCAATGGTATCTAGATAAAATGGCATAATATATGTACTTTCTGTATTAAGATAACTGTATGATATTATCTCGATTTGCTATTGTTGCATTTACTGTGGTTGCATTTACTATGATTTTAGACGAATTTAGAATTACTGTTTTTTGTTTTTTACTTGAGTATGACACTATTACAAACTATAGGAAGTAGCTTTATGGCTAAGAATAACAAACATTTCATTTCAGATATTGAAAAACCGGGCCTCAGTAATTTATAAATACGTGTCCATCGCATGACCTTTGTCGAAACCCTGGTTGCGTTTTCCCAACCGTAAGTCATTACATTTCAAACCAGTAACATTCGTCACCGAAAAACACCCCTCTCCATCAAGATTTGTGAGTCCCATTCCGCTTCCTGAATACAACCTAAGTTTTACGAGTAACCGACGTTATTCTCATTTTTGCCTGTGCCATCCCCCCTTTTTCCTCCCTATTATTTTTGTGAATAAGCTCGTAACAGGTATATAAAAAATTCAGGCGTTCAGCAAACGGCGTACACTCTTATACGACGTGCCCATCCCCATCGTGTTTTTGCTTTCCAGAAGCATCGCTAAAAAGTCACCGCATGTAACATGTAGGCGTAAAGTGGGTGCCTTCATCTGAAAGTGCCGCTCTTTCACGCTCGACCAACGCTGTAGAGAGGGCAGTGGCGTGCCGCAAAGGTGACTGAATAATTCAATGAGTCCTCCAAATAAGGTTAAAAATCGCTATAAAATAAAGCAATCTCAAAATACTCTTCGGGATCGTGTAAAGCAAGGCTTAAACTTTAATTTAACTACTTGGCGGCCACAAAAATTATAATTTTTATGCTTTGAATATACCCATTTTTTGGGATTTTCAGACATTAAATCGCTTACAACTCGAAAATGGTCAGTTCTAGAGAGGAACTAACAAAACTTTTTTGTTCGGAATAATCTGTTAAAAATTCCAGGTGAAACAGTGTAATTTATTTAAAAAACATATTTAAACAAATTTGATCTGGGTCACCATGTGGGTATATTCAATGCTTATAAACTCGGTTAAAAATTATAAGCTCACCAAGTACCTTAAGTGAACTGTTGTTTGAAATTTGATGACAAGATGGATGACTGAGATGTTGTTTCTCGAGCTTCCAGTGTCTATAAAGTTTTTTGTTTCGCGGCGTTTCGATTGATGTGATCTGGCTAAAATGTTCCTTTCTTGAATATTTATACCGTTTGGTGACGTGGCTGGTGGTTGATTGTGACCTGTCACTCGTTGAGTTGTAGTTGTTTGATGTTTCTAATAATTATTAGAACTACAGCCAAAAAATATCCTAAATAAAATCAACAAATTATTACTATTTTTAATGTGCTAAAACCGGAATGAAACTTATTTTTTCATATTTGTTCAAGTTTTAGAGATACGGTAAGTATATGTGTTTCTGCTGTGACAGTGTTAATATACTGTAATTCACAAGAATGCACGTGCTACATTTTTATATTCGGCAAGGAAAGATGATGTAATCGGCATGATTGTGTGACGTTATACATACGTGTACATTATATTGTTTTATATTAGCCATTTTTTCCTCAGTTGGCTGACAGCGTTCATGCAAGATGTCTCGAAAGTGTGCAAACAATCCAGATCAGTTTTGTTACGTGTGTGGTGATGTGACTTTTGCGTCTCAGAGACGGTCTATTACTCCACTAATAACAAAGGCATATCAGCTTTATTTCGGTTATAAACTAGGTGATCAAGACAAACAGTGGGCACCCCACATCTGCAGTAATACATGTGCTTCAAGTCTGAGGAGCTGGTTAAATGGCAAAAAACGGTCTATGCGCTTTGCTGTCCCAATGGTTTGGAGAGAGCCTACAAATCATATTAACCCTTAACTGGTGACGTGCCATTCGAGTAACGTTAGAGGTGACGCTGGGTCTCTCACACCCACACATTATTTTTTTTGTATTCTTGTATGTATTTTAGATATTGTTTAATTTTATATATTGTCTAATTCTCTAATATATTTTGAGGCAAATAACAATGTTTTATAAATAATTTTGAATGTTATCTGTATTTATCAAACATAAATTAGGAAAACTAAATAAAAGTCCACATATTTGTCGAACAGCACAGTTTATTAAATTTTTTAAACAATTCTTTTTTTAAGACATTATAATATATGGAATTGATGAAATAACATTGATAGAGTATGAAATAAAAAAAATAAACATTTTGGAAAAATATATACTAGAAAACGAAGCACCTGAACTTGAGGTAAATAAAAAAGTAAAATGTTACTCCTTGGCACATTCAACACATATTTTTCCACACATGGTAAGCAAACTGATTTTTTACATCTCACACATCTTTTCCATAACACGCCCTAACATTTATTTTATCCATCTCAGGTTCAAGTTCCTCTCCCGAAGCAGAATCGTTATTACCCTCATTATTTTCTATTTCTGAAGTTGAATCGTGGTCATTGTAATAATCGGGATCTTGTATATCATCATCCTAATCACTTAAGTCACTTTATACTTCTTCGTACCATCGCTGCGCAATAGTTTCGAAATCTTTGTCAGTTGCATGTATTTTTTGTATTGAAGATGCCATTATTCAAAAATCACGTAAATGGTGACGCTGGGTCTCACAGACCCTGCGAAATATTTGACAACGTACGAAAACTCTCTCGTAAAAGTCCGCGATGCACACACAACGACGTCTTACTTGCAAATAGTTATTAGACGGGTACCTAGGCGGACAAGCTAAAATCTAGTTAAATCCGGGAGTGGGAGAAATTTGAATTTCGCGCAGGGTCTGTCAGACCCATGGTCACCAGTTAAGGGTTAATGATTGTTACTTTTGCATGGTACCTTGTGTTGGACAAGCCACAGGTATGTCCAAGAAAAAAAATCGGTTATTAACTACCCAAACATACCATCTGCGATGAGACCTGTGCCTCACAGTGACGAAAATCCTATTCCAAAACCCCCAGAATCCTACACTTGCGAATCAGAAAACGAATCAGATCATGGCGATCGAGTGATTCGTTAGGAAGAAGATATGCCATCAACGTCAAGAGATCCTGATTTTATACCGAGCACGTCATGCCACCAACCGCACAAAATAACACAGTCAGAATTAAATGATCTTGTAAGAGATTTAGAACTTCCAAAATGTAAGGCAGGGTTACTTGGATCAAGACTGCAGCAGTGGAACTTGTTAGAATATGATGTTTGGGTATGTGTTTTTCGTAAACGTCACAAAGACTTAGAACCATTTTTCAATATGGAGAATAACTTGGTTTTCTGCAGTAACATTAACGGCTTACTGGCGGCTTTAAATATAAACTATAACCCAGAAGAATGGAGATTGTTTATAGACAGTTCAACATTGAGTTTAAAGGCAGTGTTATTGCATATTGGAAATATTTTACCATCTCTTCCTGTAGGGTATGCAGTTCACATGAAAGAATGATATGACAATATGAAGTACCTATTGACATGCATAAAATACGATGAGCACCAATGGCATATTTGTGGCGATTTGAAAGTTGTTGCACTTTTACTTGGGCTGCAGCTAGGTTACACAAAGTTTTGCTGTTTTTTGTGTGAATGGGACAGTCGGGCAAATGCACTTCATTACACCAGACAGAACTGGCCTGTTCGTCAATTCCTAGAGCCAGGTCAAAAAAATGTACAGCATATGCCATTGGTAAATTCGAAAAAAATTTTATTACCACCACTGCATATCAAGTTGGGCCTAATGAAAAACTTTGTCAAGGCATTAGATAGAGATGGGTCAGCTTTTCAATACCTGCGTCAGAAATTTCTAAGACTAAGTGAGACAAAGGTTAAAGAAGGTATTTTTGTTTGAAAGATACACAGTTTGAAAACACTTTAACAGGTATTGAAAAAACTGCTTGGAATTTTCCGTCTGGTGGTCACTAATTTATTGGGAAATAGAAAAGCTGACAACTATAAAACCCTTGTCAAAAATATGCTGTCGTCGTATCAAAAGATGGGCTGTAATATGTCTCTTAAGATACATTTCCTACACTCACACCTGGACTCTTTTCCTGACAATTGCGGAGCCGTAAGTGATGAGCACGGCGAACGTTTTCATCAGGATATTTCAACAATGGAAAAAAGGTACCAGGGAAAGTGAAATCCTTCCATGCTTGCAGACTACTGTTGGACTCTTGGTAGAGATGCTCCAGAAACGATCCATAAAAGAACAGCAAAAAGACAGCGCATATAGTGATTCTTATAAGTATATGAATCTTGTTACTATTTTAATATATCCTTAAAAATAAAAAGTTGTTTTTCTAACCCGCAACTAATTTTTTTATTTTATTGTCAATTTTTGGACTCAGCGCCCCAAAATTAACAAACAAGTGCACTTTTCCCACAAGATACAATTAAAAAACTAAAATTTGTTGTCCAGTGATAATCGGTTGCCATACTGATTTACTTTTAACACTTGGAATACTGTCGCCTCCTTGGAATTTCTCCAATGCCAGAGTGCTTCTTTGTGTAAGATCATGATCCTGAAGTGTTTTGTCCAAGCGTGATGTGCTACTCGAGATTTATTCATTTCTCCCCATTCCGAGTTACTAAGAGTGGCATCCTTTTGTTTCTCCGCATTCACATACACATTCAATTTCCTTGGTGTTTTGGTTTTCGTTCATAGGTTTTGTCTTTGTGAGGATACTGCGAAGTGTGGTGTTCCTTGAACATCTACTTTCCTATTCATCTAATTGCATCACTTATTCCTTCAACATATGGTAGACTTGGTGTATGATTGTTGGAGGAAGATCCACATTTTTATCGAAAACTTGTGTTCAGCGACGAAGCTCATTTCTGGTTGAATGGGTACGTTAACAAGCCAAATTGCCGCATTTGGAGTGAAGACCAGCTAGAAGCATTGCAAGAGCTACCAATACCGGCCGATATGTTGGAGAGAGTGTGCCAAAATTGGACCTTGCGCATGGGCCATCAAAAGTGGAGCCGCGGCCAACATTTACATGAAATAATCTTTGAACATTAAATTATATCGACCGTTCTGTCGACTCAAATAAAGATTTGATCGTTGTTTCAAATTTTTTGTGTTTTTTTTTGAAAATCAAATCTTATACCTCTTAAAAAATCACCCGTTAGTTACAAGACTACAAGGCAGTTGCATCTAATCACTTGTAATTGCAAGAAACCTCTGTATCCGCGATTCAAACGAGCAAGGTTGATCATGATCAACCTAAATAATTAAAATAATCTCTGTCTCCAATCTATAATTTGGTTTTGGTTTTTTACCCTCCAGAATACACATGATTTTAATATACAAAAATTAGTTTCAATCGCCGAACATTATGACTCAATCGAAACAATTAAATATAACCACACAAACTTTGTCAGCTATTCCACCAGAATTGCGTACAAACTTCCATGAAAAATTCAACCTATTGATTTTCATGCAGTTTCAAGAAAATGATAGCAACAATCAACTGTTTTGTTAGTGTGCATGCGTCGGATCAACATTTCTACTGTTCTTGCTCTCTGTAAAACAAGTATTAAATTAAGTCAAAAACTTTAAAATATACCTAAAAATATTTCCGAAAGAATGTGTGATTAAATACTGCTATTTTGCGAAATTTCGGTCTAAATGTGTTAATGAATATATGGCACATCCCATTTAATGTAACCTCGTGCTAAACATTACGAATGATGTTATCTTCACAGATCAATTTTCTCAAAGCGATGCAAAATACTTTTACGTGTTCATTAATAAAATAAATAAAGATAGTCAATATTCAAAAAACAGCAAATTTGAATTTGAAGTACAATTTTCTATGAAAGGGGAGCACTGCACTTTCAAAGATAATTCAATTCAATTCAGAATTCCAGCTTCACATTCAGCTTTGTTGACCGAAGTGTTGCACTGGAGCATATATCGAAGATAAGATCTAATGCATGTGGTCCTGACGGCATAAACTTGTGTATGCTCAAGCTTTGTATATCAGAGTTACTAAATCCATTGACACACATTATAAACTGTTGCTTAGAGAAAGGATATTTTGCTCGACTTTGGAGAGAGGCTGTAGTATGCCCTTTACCTAAGATCCCTGCTACAACTGAGGTTGCTCATTTGAGACCTATTAGTTTACTATGCATTCCATCCAAAGTGTGAAAAAATAGTTAATGTACAGATAAATCAGTATTCAATAGATCAAAACATTCTTCCTAAGCACCAGTCGGGTTTTAGGGGGGGCATAATACAACCACTGCTCTTTTAAATCTTAATGATGAAATTATACGGTCACTAGATAAGAGACTTGCCACTCTACTTATATCCTTGGATCTTTCAAAAACCTTTGACACCATTGACCAGTCACTTATGTGCGCAAAACTGTATGGCCTTGACCATACAGCGTTCAACTTATTTTGCAATTACTTAAGTCTTCGTAAGCAAAGCGTTATTCTACATAACAAAAGATCTCAGATAACAACAATAACATCAGGAGTTCCTCAAGGTTCTGGTTCAGGACCGTTGTTATTCATTATATACACAGCTGAATTATTATATTATTATTATTAACTTCTGAATCCAGCATACACAGTGGTTTCTGGTTGTAATAACACAGAACATGTTTATTTTAATGTACACGAGAGAATTCAATAAATATAATTTTTAAATGGATAGCTATGACTTGAAATGCGTAGCACGAAAAACAAAGCCACTTATTTCTATCGATCTAACTGTTGCTGTCTATCCGGTGACCCTTGCGGTACCTTTATATCGATTAATTCTGCTCGGATTTTGATGAATTTGGCAGAATACTATGGACGAGGACTTAAAATTACCTAGTTTTTTTAAATTAGTCCATTGCTGGTGGAGCTATCAGATAAAAAGCAAAGAGCTACTTAAATCTAACTTTCTGACATCACTTTCAAAAATCAATGATTTTTTGAAATAAGCAAACAATGGAGTCAATGATGGTAGTTTACTTTTTGGAATCAAAAAGACATATCGATTTGGCTCTATATGCAGAGTCTGCAGACGTATTTCATGAATAATCAACCCAGAACTTTTCAAATATACTAAGTGACATATAAATCCAAACACCCAGTTTAAATGGTTTTATTTTAATAAAAGTTGGTGAATGTATTTATCTTACTGTAAATAACAAGTGAAAAAATTTTTAGCCTTATCAGTTGGACATTCCGGTTTTTATACTGCTTTTTTTTAATTCACTAACCCTCTAAAAATGAATATTTCAGCCGCAGTAAAGAATCAACGTTGGCGGATTTTGGTTCTTGACATCCTTTACGATCGGTTACGACGCCTAGAGTACGGAGACCTGTACGATTTCGTCAACTGGACTTTCTTTTCGGGCAATTGCAGTTAGAGTGCAAAGAAGTGTAGACACTGTGGTTAGGTGTTGTCAGGCATGGCTTCATGGCCACACTGGGTCCTCCCTTTAACTCGAGAACACCGACGTAATCGCCTTGAGTGGTGCAGACAACGGTCACTCTGGGATCAGGAATGGAACAGTATTGTCTTTAGTGACGAGTCTCGATTTTGTTTAGGCATGCACGATGGTCGTGCCAGGGTTAGAAGGCGACGTGGTGAAAGGAGGAATCCACAGTTTTTTGTTGAAAGACATGTTCATCACACTGTTGGAGTTATGGTTTGGGGTGCTATAGCTTATGGTACCAGGTCACCTTTAATCTTCATCAGAGGTAACATGAACACGCAGCGTTATATCCACGAAGTTCTAGAACCCCATCTTTTACCCTATCTTGACACCCTGGCAGATCCAACTTTCCAACAAGATAATGCCCGACCACATGTTGCAAGAGTCACAATAGACTTCTTTCAACATAAGGATGTCACATTGTTACCATGGCCACCAAGATCTCCCGACTTATCCCCAATTGAGCACGTGTGGGATATGATGGGTAGGAGATTGCTCAATTTGCAACGTCCTCCTCAGACTCTAGAAGCACTTCGAGAGGAGTTGGTGGTTGCCTGGAATGAGATACCAGAGGAGGACATTGACCACCTGATCAGAAGCATGCCTAGGCGCGTTGGAGATGCGTAGCACATCAGGGTGCATCCACACATTATTAAAGGGCAAAGGGCTTTACTTATTATGCTTCATTAAGTACTTATAAAAAATTTTATTAAAATAAAACCATTTAAACTGGGTGTTCGGATTTATATGTCACTTAGTATACATACATACATTCAAGACATACTTTTTATTGTCAATCCAAGCAGGTTATGAAAATATTAGAAAGTACAGAATATTGGAAAATCCCAGAATCGCTCTGAACTGTCAGTAGCCAATCGCAATGCGGATTGAACCAATTACACGGAATCAGTATAGTTCTGGTATGGTTTCTCGTAGGGCCCGGATATGGCTAGTTAATCCAGACACCGAATTATATCTTCACTTCTAAACTGACAGTCATTGTGTGAGAAGTGTACAGAGCTATTTTATTAAAAAAGTGCCATCTTGGCATCTGTGGATAACGCAATCAATATGTGGGTAAAAACAAGTTATCAGGTATCTACAATTTCCCATTTAACTTTTTCTTAAACGACTATGCATCGACTTATCGACAAAAAGCTTTATATTATGGTTTCGCTTTAACCGCAAACTGCATAACATTACGCTTTTCTAGATCTATTTCAGGCCAAAAAATGTCAATAAACCTAATGCTACAATATTGTTAGCTCTGTGAACGCAGATGCTTCACGTTGAAACGAGGATACATAAAACATACCAACGGTTTAGTTGGTCAGCCGGTTAGGCATATTTTGATTAATCAAAATATGAAACTAGATTTGTAAAATTTAAATATATTATGGAAAAACGTTTTTATTGTTGCATCGCGGTGAAGAAAGACGATTTAGGCGTTGCGCCGAGAATGAACTACATTTAGCTAACTCAACTAAATTCCAATGACACAAGTCTTGTTACTTAGGTCAAACGTAGAGCTCCTTTATTCACGATATATCGTCGCATAGTTAGTTTGAGTTTGAGTATAAAAAAACATTATAGTTCCAGTCTTTTGTCAGACACCTCTCACCTTATATGCTAAAGTTTACCCGATTTGATTTTTGTTAATCTAGAATCTAGATCCACCCCTAAATGAAATAATACTGATACCTAATTGGCTCGTATTATAGTGAAAATAGAACGGCTATGATTATGTTCCCTGAAACCGAAATGAATCCTGTTTTTATCGCAGTTCTTTGGCCAGACACCAAACGGTATCTAAATGTTGACGGAAATAAATTTCTTACAGCTTAAGGTGCTTAGTCGTGCGAGAAGGCGTGTTCGTTCGTTTCCCTTGTTTTTTACTTCAGAGTAAATTGAATCGCTAGAAGAACACGTGTAAAAAATTTAGTGCTTCAGTAATTTTTCTATTAGCGGTATTGTATGTTGTTTGTGTGTTATGTGGTGACTTTTGTCTTTTTATTGTAGATAACTCGATGTTCTTCTTATAGCTGTGATGCAGTTTTTAAGACACTATGTGACATCAAAAACAAGATATTTTTTGTTGTTATGTGAATCGCTAGTTGCTCCAGCTAAGCTTTTCTGTTAGGTAGTAGATACCGTCTGTTTTGAAATTTCGAAAAATCAATTTAAAAGTTTCTTTTTTGAGGTACAAACACTTTTTTAAAGCTAAAGGGACATTCTTGAAGGCATTAAATAAAGATGCTCAAGCAGAAGCGTGAGTAGCATTTTGAAAGCAAAGCTGAGCCACAAACATTCTTTTCAGGTAACCGTTTTTTGATTTTCTATGGTATCTACACACACAAATCTGTTGACTCTTGGAGGGGGATCTACGTTAAGATAATATTCGTATTGAGAAATGCTGTTCAACATTTTGAAATGGGTGTGGTGACGACGGAATGATGTGCAAAGAGATATCAAATAGTATTAAAACTTCTCTTTTTGTCCTTCAAATTTCTGGTAATCGTTGGGTGCAGTATAACATTTCTTCTATGTAGTTTTTGGGATTTTTCAAGCTTCCTTGGGGCGAAGTCTGGAATCTTTTTTGGAGAAGAATCCTGAACCTTGTGAACCTTCGCGATTTTTACTATTATTTGTGACTCCTTTAAGGGGTGGTCATATGTAAAAAGAGATATTCATTTCTTCAGCAGTATAAGCTTTGTTCCTGCAAAATGTTCAGAGCACAAATTTTTATCGGAACAGCCAGTGACATGATTCGAACAAGAAGTAGTTCTGGCACACAGTCTTATGATCTTCATTTGGTCCTTACCAATCATTAGGCATTACGAATTTCTTGATGGTACACAACAGTAAAATGGAAAAACAACAACACAAGTGCAATTGAAAATTCATTCATAAAAGAGAAGCATATCCTCGGAAGCATAAGGTAAAAGTATAAGGAAGGTCTTGCATCGGAGAAAAAGGTACAAGTATAAGCATACCCTTGTTTTCATATTCATAATGATTACCTTATATTCGAGAGGATATCCTCCAAGAAGAAGTAAAAGGTTGATTGGTATTTGTATCTTGAGCGGCATGTCCTGACTTGTTCCAGCTTGTAGTTGACGTGGGAGTTCGTTCACTCAGCATCACTGACAGTTGTACTCCAGAGCTTACCCAGACCGTTCCTTATTTTTACTAGATACAAATTAATAAGCATGTCATCCTCAAGTGATGAGGAAACTACAGAAAATAGTGGCAACGACCTGCAGTTCATCGCAGATGAAATTGCCATTGCTCCCATTATTTTGCAAGTTCCAAAAATAAAAATGAGAAAGGACGATGCCTTGAAGAAGATGTTGAAAAAATACGAATCAACATTCGGTAAACCATTAGATACTAAAGGGTTATTAAAAGCAATCAACAACATGAAACTGGTAATAAAACAATTAAATTGTTAGATTGGGAAAGAAAGTTGCTGAAAGCTATACAAGGTGACTGTACTCATACAATTGGGAAAATTAGAGGTGCCATTCAGGTTGGTAGTGTTCAAGAAGAAGGAAGACATTGCCACCAAAAAGAAAATTAGCAACATAGAAATACGAAACTGAGGAAATCAAAGGGTTAAATATACGAAATGATGCAGCGTCAGAAGCCACCTGTAACTTATGATGTTCACGAAAATAAAACTTATTATAACTTATAAATAGACTTGTCTATATAGACAATGTCCGCCATCATCGTTTGACCACCTTTGGTTACTAAGTTGGGTCTGCTACTGACCACACTGAGAATCTTTGAAGGATATGCTTCCTATGCTAAGTATAAGGTGAACGTTATGAACACCCTTTTACTTATTTCACTGCTTATACTCAAAACGCAAAAGCATTTACTTCAAATTATTATAAATACCATCTGGAGGATTTCCTTCAAAATTTGCAAGTACAAGGATATCCCTTGTTTTATGAATACGGCTCATTATCTTCTTTCAATGATCCATTTTTTCGTCCAAATGCGTACCAACAAAGCGTAAATGCCAACAAATAAACAAGGCATTGGAAATGACCATCCCCCCCTCTTGTAGGTACCGTAAATATTCTTAATTATATATAAAACATTTTATTTAAGTAACGAATTACTTCCGAACAAACACCAAAGATGCTGGAGCAAGGAACATTCATAAAATAAATCGGAACATGAACTCATAAAACGTACATTTTCAAATGCACATACTGTAGTTCACCTTTGTACGTATAAATGTATAACCAGCGGGAAGACTATATGCTGACCGAGCTATATGAGCTCTTATTGCTTTATTAGCGGCTAGGCTTGCAGAACCAAAGACGCAATCGAGCGTAGAAGGTGAAAAATGGGGAAAAATGTAAAAGCTGCCGTTTACGCTTCGCGGTGGAACATTAGAGTTTTCTTCAGGATCACGTCATTAATTTTGTCCCCTCCTCCAAAGTTGCTGTTTCTCGGCCTCACAATTGATGAGAATTAAATGACCGGGGCTTAGCAGTGAAAGATGAACGGCAATGAAGGAAGTTTTTCTTACTTTGAAGGTTTCTTGCTTAACATTGATTATGGATGTAATTAATCTTACAATGTTGTTTCGGGAAAATTATCATTCTCGCCCTGTGCTGCTTCTGGAGGTTTTTTAGTTAGGCTCAAGAAGTAACAATCATTTCTCTCGCACTTCGTTTCTGAAGTCGGCAATGAAATGGCGTATTACTTTACAAAAAATAAAAAGCGGCCAACTCATACCAACTACCGTATTGTAACAAGCTAGTTGTTATTGCTACTAAGACTTTAGATTACTACAAACTGAGACAGAATTCATAGTCTGCAATGAACGGCAGTAACAAAATCTTCTTGCTTAACAATGTTTATGGTGTCTGTTTTCATTCTTTCCGATATTGGCAATGCTGTCACGCGCAATTACGAAGTCCAATTTTTCCAATTTCTCCATCGCTATAACCGCCTTTTTAGCTTTGAAAATGTTCCTTATCAAATACCTTTGGACTCAACATAACTTCAAAGTTCTCCACTCGTGAAATACAGGGTGTCCGCAAAGTTGGGGTTTTCCTTTACAGGACGTGTAGACCTTGAAAACATAAGCAATTTTTCTTAGTACCATATACACCAGTGTCTTCAGGGAACCGAGATAAAGGGCTCTGCAACATCAAAAATATCTGAATACCGTCCTGTAGCAGCGACATCACCGACTGGTACAAGGTCACTGGCTCAACCCGACGACAGAACTGGGTCGGGGCCAGTGGGTCAGGTCAGTATGCAACTTTCAACCGACGGTTACGGTCACGCGTGTAGAGGTAATCGCGTAGACGAGAATCCCTCAACAAGCGCTAGAGACGTGGCTAGAGAAGTGCAAGTATCAAAAACTCAAGTGTGGCAAACGCTGCGTGAAGAGGGGCTGTATCCGTTTCACGTCCAACGTGTACAAGCCCTACAACCTGACGATTTTCCAGCAAGAGTGCGGTTTTGTGAGTGGTTGTTGCATCAACATGACAATAATCCGGACTTTTTAAAGTGCATATTGGTGACTGACGAATCTACGTTCACTCGTAATGGGGTGAATAACTTTCGCAACACTCATGTTTGGTCAGTAGAAAATCCGCACGCTGTCCGTCGGGCACATTTTCAACAAACATTTTCGGTGAACGTTTGGGCTGGTATGGTGAACGGTATGCTCATTGGACCATTTATTCTCCCAAATCGATTGGACGGGATGCAATACCTAGACTTTTTACGCAACAATTTGCCTTCCGTGTTAGAAGATGTGCCATTAAGTGTAAGACAATCAATGTGGTTTCTGCGTCTGCTCGGTAGCGCATCGGCTGATTTTATTTTCTGTTGGAGCGGTATGATTTCGGGCAGAGACGTACTTAGCCCTTCTCGTCAACTGGAGAGTGAGTACTTTTTCCTTTATTTCTTTTACTTGGTCGCCCTCGTTTCACTACACATTACCTTTGTTATTTCAAGGGTAGTTGTTTCTGAAAAGAAAAACCCCAACTCTGCGGACACCCTGTATATTTCATAGTAATATATTATAATTATATAATAATATTTTAATTTGTGACCTGAGCGTTTTTAGTGCTGTTCGATAATTAATGGCAATTACATTTCGTACGACTTAATTTTTTTTTTAAGGAAGGATTTCCAGACCTATTCTGATATGATCTCGTTTTTACATTTTAACGTACCGAATCAGCGCTTCAAATTTCCTTACAATATTCTGTAGCACCGTGTATGGTAGATGTTGTTTAATCACATTTGAACGAATTTGAAACAAAAACTCACAAGCAAAGCGGAGTCACAGGTGCATTTGTTTACAAATTGCAGAATAATGCTACAAGCTAACCTCAAAATATAATTTTCTGTTAATAGTTTCTAAGACAAAACCCACCTTACGACTGGGGCAATGCATAATACGTTTTAAATTGACATAGCACCCAATAGTATTTAAAAACATCGATATGGGACATCACATATACTTGTATGTCCCTACAGTAATCTGATTGCATTTACTGTTATTAATAATGCGTAATTATTAGATGAAGGAATTTTTGCTGGGATCTATATAATTCGTTAGTATCGAAATTGATAAAGCATAGACGCCTCATGCTGGTAAATCCGTGAATCCGATTTCGTTTTGTCTAGTATTCGAAAAGCTTTATATTCATCTCAAGAGACATGATTAGTCAACGTTTTACGTAACTTCTCTTCTATCTAGAAGTATACATATTGAAAACCTACGTTCGACATCAGCTTGACTACATATTTTATGCATGTTTTGAAACGAAACTAGAATACTGATGAGGAACGCCCCCTGTTCCTTGGTATATCGACAGCGCTTACACAGAAAATACAGAATTCGCAAAAAAATATTTTGCATTTTTTGAATTTATGTATGTATAATGCTGGAGAGCGGAAAATGTGCTCCCAACACTCTGGGCAAGGTTGACTGGATAAAATATCAAAGTCTAAAACCGAAAAGTTGTCACCGATTCATGAATATTATGAGCGGCGGTAAGCACTATTATAGCAATGATTAAACTTCTGAACTCTGAAGAGTATATTCTTCTTCAATATACTTAAACATTGTCTTGACTATAGATGCTGTGATTTTTAGGAAAAGTCTTAATGTGTATAACCAGTCGCCTTACTACAAAGCTCAATAAGACATTGCTGGGAGTGTTAGGAATATTTTTTTCATTTCCATATATTCCGGTGATGCTTTCCTATGGGTGTGTTTTATTCAATGCATTTAATGTTATAGAGAGCAGTGCGGAGAATTTGCGTTGCATAATGTCCTAGAGAACGACACGTCAGACTCTCTGTAACAACCGTAAAATGACATTCCTTATGAGGCCATTTTCTCATGATTCGAGAACTGGCTCCCTGATGAGCTACTATTCCCCTGTAATGTTCCTTCTGGATACCGAGTAGACTTTTACTTATTAATAACACCTCATAGCTATACTTTGTTTTTGTCTAGAGTACCGGGAATATCAAGTAATCTAGTGACACCCCTTTGAATTAGGCAAAATCCATTTCAGCAGGTTATTATTTTTTATAACATGCTGAACAGCTGCATTTTGTTTTTCCTTCCTCACAAATATAAAAATTATATATGACGTTGTACGCATCGTCCCTGCTTTTAACACGAGGGCAACAGTAATTCTTGAACAACCCTCATATACATACATGGAATCACAGCAACACTTAACGGCAATTTTAAAATTACGTGGTATATTGAGTAATGATGAGAGTGATTTATATCTAACATGCGGGTTATCACAAGCGTGTAGGTGTCTCTGAAAAGGATTGGAGTATATAATAAACTGAAAATAAAACGCTTATTGTTTTCCAAAACGCCAAGCGTATGATAGCCTATTTATGAGAATTTAGGTCCATAATAGCTATTCATGTACCTAGGGAGTAAATAGTGTGTACAATTCGACCTCGCCGCGGTTCTACCTCGTCAACTGACATAAATGCTATTACGCCCGATATACAGTAATGGGCAAAAGTATATGGACAAACTAATATTGTGCTGTATTTCTTTTTCAACTTGTTTTATTAATACACCAACCTGTATACATAAATCGTTATAGCATAATACTTTTACATAAATAAATTCATTAGACTCCATTCAAAAAAAAAATTAACTGAAAAAACTGGAACTATGAAGGACAAAAATATATAGACAAAGCAAAAGAATTATCGAAAAAAGAAGCAAAGTTCATTGAATTATAGAAAACCAACCATGTTTGTGTTAATATTTTGTAGCATAACCATTATTATCAATCACCGCCTGGCATCGTCACGGCATAGATTGTAGTTTCTTGATATAAGATTCATCAATCTGTCTCCACTTTTGCTCTAAAGCGGCAAAAAGTTCATCCTGGTTTGAATAATTTTTATCTCGTATTTGCTTATCTAAGTATTCCCATAGATTTTCAATGGGGTTTATATCGGAAGACTGTGAAGGCCATTTGAGAGCTGGTATTTTTTCATCCAGAAAGAATTTCTTTGCGAGATTTGGAGTGTGCTTCGGGTCACTATATTGCTGGAAGATTGATCTCAAGGGCATATTGTCTTCCATATAGGGTAACACGACATGTTTTAGTATGTCTTTGTATACAAACTTATCCATAATGCCATCTATTCTATGTAAAGGTCCCATCCCAAACCCCGAAAAGCACCCCCAAACCATAACAGACCTGCCTCCTTGTTTGACAGTGGGCAAAGTGTACTTGGGGTTCAATCTTTGTCCACTAGAACGTCTAACGTAATGAACACCATCTGATCCAAACATATAGAATTTGGATTCGTCACTGAAACCTACCGTCTTCCAGTCACAGATGCTCCAATCAAGATGCAACTGTGCAAATTGTAATCGGTCCTTACGGTTTTTCCTCGAGATTAGCCGTTTCTTACTCGGGTGAATAAATTCAAATCATTTAATCGTCTACTTATAGTTTTCGTAGAAATACTGGCAATTCATTTTGTCTCGATTTGGGCTTTAATATGTCTTGGGGTTTTAAACGAATCTTTGGACGAAATTACTTTTATTAATCTAACTGATCTAGGATTTAGTTTTCTAGGCCGACCACTTCTCTTAGAGGCCTCCAAGATACCTTTTTGCTTATATTTGTTCAATATTGCCCAAACTGCTTTACGCTTCAGCTTCAAATTTTTGGCAATGTCGACTTGACGTTGACCATCTTTGTATAACTCAATGATCTTATTTTTCTCATCGAAAGAAATTTCTGGACCACGCGGCATGGTCTTAAAATCACTCAATTTATTCCACAATACTTGATGAACACAAACTAATCCTCTTCTGACACGAAACAAGAAATTTAGTTTTTCTACTAATAACGCATTTGTTTATGGAGCAATGAAGTATGAATTCGTTTTCTGAAGGTATTTAGGTAAATATTCATATTAGTCTATATACTTTGGTCCATTACCGTATTTTATTTCCTACCGTCTAAACTCAAAAACATCGTGTAGCTGGGAACATGGAAGATAGTAACCTAACAAATCGTATGATACAGGCTGTGCTGCGTGACTTTGAATCGACAAAGTCGATGAGATGGATCCCGCTGTATACAGGGTTATCCAAATTAAGTGTCCACCATTAGTAACTTTGTTATTAGTGAAAATACAAAGTTGTTTGAATTAGCAAACTAGTAGCATTTTTAACGCTGGTAAAAATGAGAAATAAAAAAAAACAATTGAGAGTCGTTATTTTGATTTTTTTCAGTAAAATAACATTTTTTTAAATGGAAACCCCTGTATATTATATTTTTTTCTGTTAAAGCATCAAATTTTAAACAAAAAAGCTTACAATAACTTTTCTCCTAGGTTACAAATTGTTGAAGTTATGGCCTCCAATCTGAAACAATTAAATTGTATCGACAAACTTTATTTTCAACATCAACTTATAATCTTACAAAATACAATAACAATTTTTTTTAAGGAAGATGCTCGAAAACACCACCTTGTTCTTCAATACATTTTTGGGCACGTTTTTCAACTGCTCGAACTGTCTTAAGTATGGTCCTACCATCTATCTGGGTTATTTTTTCCCTAACTGCAGTCTTTAACGCGTCAAGGTTATCGTACCTTCGCTTGTAAATTTGGTTCTTTAAGTAACCCCACAAGAAGTAATCAAGTGGGTTTAGATCTGGTGATCTGGGAGGCCACTGTATTGGGCCATTTGTTCCTATCCACTGATCATTAAAAGTAGTACTTAGAAATGATAAGTACCTCTGGAGTTGTGGGCAGGTGCGCCATCTTGCTGAAAATGCAGATGATGTCTACTTACAAGATCCAATTCGTCTGAGAAATTAGTCAGAATTTCTGACATAAATTCCACATATCTTTCACCAGTTAGGGTTCCCTCATAAAAGAACGGGCCAACAATTTTTGAACCAATTATACCGCACCAAACGTTGAAACTGAAACGGACTTGTGGGCCTCTTGGATGTACTAACAAAAGATTTTCTCTTGACCAATAATGGTGGTTTTTTCTATTAAACATTCCAGAATTTGAAAAATTTGATTCATCTGTCCATAAAAGGTAACGAAAGTTATTTACATTTTGGCGGACAGAAGCTAAGATACCAATGGCAAAAAACAAGTCTTCTCTCTGGATCCCCTGCCAAAAGCGTTTGAACTGGTCGGTACTTATACGGAATAAATTTGTATTTTTTTAAAATCCTTTGAACAGTACATAACTGAAATTAGAGTCCTTGAGAATATCTGCTATTGAATTCTCACGATAAGCTTCAAAATATCCAATAACTGCAATTTCCGTGGCCTCGCTTATTATGAATTCTTTTTTCGCCCTTGTTTTAGCAAAAACATTTTCGTTGCCCCTAAATTTTCGATAAAGTCTCAGAAAATATCGTTCATACTGTTGAATGCGAGCGGGATATAATTCACTGTAGTCTCTTGCTCTCAAGGAGGATTTTCTGCACACTAAATAGCATTCTAACATATCACACTTTTCTTCATGGGAGAACATTTTTCTTTAAATTAATGACACAATAAAGCTTATAAACAAGTATTTACACTAATGTTTGACATTATTTGATTTTATCATTGTTTTCCAAAGCCTCCTAGTTGCGAGTATGTCCAGTTTAACAATTTGTCGCTTATCTTAATGCTGTCAAATCGCGAACGCCATGTTGTTTTCATAGCCGTCTTAATATTATAATACTGCAAATAATTAAAAATATTTATCGTTATTTTGACTTTATTTTTGACTTTAGCGGAAAAGTCATTATGGACTTTTTGTTTAAAATTTGATGCTTTAACAGAAAAAAATATAATATACAGGGGTTTCCATTTAAAAAAATGTTATTTTACTGAAAAAAATCAAAATAACGACTCTCAATTGTTTTTTTTTATTTCTCATTTTTACCAGCGTTAAAAATGCTACTAGTTTGCTAATTCAAACAACTTTGTATTTTCACTAATAACAAAGTTACTAATGGTGGACACTTAATTTGGATAACCCTGTATAAAGCACGCTGCGATTACAGTAGTGTGAGATGCTTTTTGTTCCTTTATTCGGTACTTACTTTATCTCCCTGAGCCGCAAGAAATGGCGATCCCCGAAAGCCTTTTAATAAAATATACTGAAACAGCCTGTCGTTAATAACGTATTTTTTGAATTAACGGCAGGTCACTGTGAAGTTCGTAGTATCCAGGACCAAAATCGTCTCTTACGATAGCAGAGCTGGTACTTGAGAAAATCTAAATATACATATAGTATACTTTCAGAAAATATCTGTTATTTGGTTGAGTATTTACCCATTTGTATTTTTTTTGGTTCTCATGTGAGCTCATACATAAGTTCAAACTTGTTTGGGTATTGTATTTTTACTGTAAGTTAACGATTTTGTCAACGATAGTCAAATAAACATTATTATTATTTAGCATGTTAGTATTTCTGTAGTGTACTAAAGTGCCTACTCACATGTGACTTAGTAGGTTTTGTTTAATCACAATGGAAGACGTGAACAGAATATTTTAAATGTTAGCAAACCAAGGAAAAGTCTCCCATCGATTGCTTTAAATGTTAAAGATGTCCTTCAAAGACCTCTAGTATTTTTATTCATAAATATCTCGATGAAGTTATTAACAAAAGACAATGTTTCCAAAGCTTGCCTAATGCTAGTTTCTCATGTGTTGACGTTTTTCAAGCATCAAAGGTCATTATTGAAACCCAACTGATTCTTTGAAACTTGTTTTTCGAATCTTCAGTCACTTGATACAATAAGAAAGACTTCTAGGATGCTGGTAATACTCGGGTAGTGAAAATAAATCAGAATTAATATATGATTAGTAACAAGTACAACGACTTTGATCAAACTTCGGCTCAAAAATGGTATGTGGCGGTTTTGCTATATTTTTTACAAGATGTCTTACTAGCAAAAAACAAATATAACGAAACATCCCTAGAGCTTGCTTTGTATACTCGTATTTTAGAGTTTTCGAACTTGGAATTAGCGAAAATGATTCAAAATTATCAAAAGTCTAACTCCGTTTTTGGACATTTTTCAAGTTTCTGGATTTTTTTGGATATACTCAAATAACGACAGTTTTACATAGTTTTTGGAATATGTTTGGTTGTAGTACCAAATGTTTTTGGGCTTTCATGACTTTGTCTCTAGCGGTCTCAGAAGTTCTGCAATCTTAAAGTCTATGGCGTATGGGTGGTATCGTTACTAAAATTGCGTTGTTCTATATTTTTTTTGGATTATGGACAATCAAGTTTTGTACATTTAAATCGCTTTCTCTGATTTTTTAAGTTATCCTGATGTTGTTGGACTTCAATGGCTTCTCTGTACAGTCTGGCAAGGAAAGAAGATGTAGTAGCTAAGATTTGTGTTTCTTCGGATTTAATTCGCTGGGTAACTTGTTTTTGTTAAAGTGTGTTTTGCCACTGCAGTAAGTGGATCAAACGCGAATTTGTTAACTTTCCTTAAATTAGCAACAATTGGTTCTGTCTTTTACTCTGTCCACCTCAATGGCCTTTGCACGACATAAGCAAACCTGTACAGCTTGAAATGAAGACATGTAGGAACGCGATCCCTGATCTATATATACTGACCATAACAAAGATCAAATCGATAACTCCGTTATTGCTATTGGAATGTGCCAATTTCGATTTATGAAATCCATTTATAAATAAACAGCCAGGTTAAGCTACTCACAGCGCGGCCCTTGACTTGTAAACTATCGCGCGTCGTACATTTTCACACTGGATGCTGGGCCAGACTCAAGCATTTAGATTTTTTTGGAACGGTCACATTAAAGCTTATATGTATATAGGGTGTTTCAGTTTATTGTTGCATATCTTTATGATTCGATAGAACTTTTAAAATTAATGCATAAAGTATATAAACATGGGTCGAAAAATGCGTGGCTTCCGAAATACATGGTGTTTAAATTTACTTTCTAAAATAGTTTTTTATAAATATTTCGAACAATATTTGATGTATAACAGTGAAAATTGGTAGGTATACAAGGGTTTTTTGGTACGACAAAACGAGCCATGAGCATAGTTTTACTCTAGCCGTTAGAGGGCGCTCTCTACTGTACCTGTAGTGTATTAAAATGACCGAAAACTTTTTCTTAGTGCAATTTTTTGCTTTTTGAATAAAAAAACTGATTCTTCGCACTTTTCAACATAAAAAAGCTCTCTCGTGAATTTTCGTTATAGTTAGCCGTTTTTGAGATATTTCGATTTTTAAGGTTCGATCCATTTTTAATTATTTATGGGAAAATAATATTTTTTTACATTTTCGATTTGGGCATTACAAGTAATTAAAATGATCGTTTAGATTGTGTTTTTAAACACAGTAATAATTCCTAACTCCAAATAAACACAAAAAAAAACAGAATATTAATTTGTTTAATTTTCCAATATTATTTTTAACAAATTAAATTAATTATTTACAACTAAAATGCTATTAGATAGTTAGGACAAACATACAAAATCTACAGTAGTTGCTCGAAATGTAAACCCAATTGCTCAATACACAATTCACATCTACGAATGATCGAACGTGGTATATCATTATTCAAATGAATGAAAAATTTGCTTATTGACAATGTAAGGGAGCTTTAAGGCGAATGTCATGATCGGTATAGACTGTGATCCGTCAATGTTTACCCTAGAGTGTGATATTTATTGAACGAGTAGCCTGGTCGTCAGTAATTATTCATGTAAAACGTTACCTAGAAATTCAATGACGCTGAAGATATCATCAATACTTACTGATATATGGACACAGTGAATAATGGTCGCATGACATTCGCTTCAGAATCTGGATATTTATAGTCCTGCGTTCAATTTCTCTCTGTGTATATTCCCTTAAGACTGATGCAGACGAGGTGAGTGTCCGTAAGGTCGTCTGGGAGCGAAATGAGATGCGGGCCTTAGAGAAGGGGGATTTAAAGATTCGTGCTTTCCTGCTTCACTAGGGGATGCTGTATGTTAAGACGTGGCTACAAGATATATGACCTTGTTCAGAGTTAGTTTCGATTTTCGCCGCCTGTCTTAGATGGGGAGAAGTTTGTTGTAGACCTAATGAAAATTTACTTCTGACTAGAACTTTACAAGAGAAAAGACATTTGGGCCGGGATGATTTAGATGCAGGGTGAATAAGGTCGTGTATACAGGGTGTTTCAGTTTATTGTTGCATAGCTTTAAGATTCGGAAGAACTTTTAAAATTAATGCATAAAGTCTATATAAACAAAGGTCGAAAAATTTGATGTATAACAGTGAAAATTGGTATACAAGGGTTTTTTTGGTACGACAAAACGAACCATGGGCATAGTTTTACTGTAGCCGCTAGAGGGCGCTCTCTACTGTACCTGTAGTGTATTAAAATGACCGAAAAATTTTTCTCAGTGCAATTTGTTGCTTTTTGAATAAAAAAACTGATTCTTCGCACTTTTCAACATAAAAAAGCTCTCCTGTGAGTTTTCGTTATAGTTAGCCGTTTTTGAGATATTTCGATTTTAAGGATCGATGCATTTTTAATTATTTATGATAAAATAACGTTAAAAAGTCAGTATCTCGATAATTTTTGGAAGTAGGCTGTGCCTGCAAATATTTTTAAAATTGAAAGCAGAATAAGGTTAAACGTCAATTAGTTGACAGTTAGTTTTGTTGCCTTTTGAAACCTGAAACGTTTTTTTGCAATTGTGAATGCACGAAATTTAGTTTCTTTTACCTGTTTTTTTTTTGTAAGTTTTATAAGAATGCCATTTTTATTCCCCAATCAAGAGTTAGCGGATATTCATTTTGTGTATGGCTTTGTAAATGGAAACGCAGCAGAAGCAGCCAGAGAATACGCACGAAGATTTCCAAACAGACGACATCCAACTCGCTCAGTATTTGTAAGAGTGCATCGCCAAATAATTGAAAATGGTTTTGGAAATCTCCAAAGGGATCAAAACATAAATGTTCGTCAGCGCAGATTTACCCGTATGATTCTTCGTGAGTTTGATAGAGATCCGACCACAAGTGTTAGGAGAGTTTCTTGTGCCTTGGGAATTTCAGCAAGCCATGTTCACCGTGTTCTTAGAAATGACCATAGACGTCCTTACCAACCTGTGCAAGGACTACAGCCAGGGGACGGAGAACGAATAATCACATTTTGTCAGTGGATTCTTGATAGAACTGATAATAATAGGGAGTTTTTAAATAACGTTTTATGGACCGATGAGTCATGCTTCACTAGACGTGGAGTGGTAAATTTTCATAACCAACATATTTGGTCGCATGAAAATCCGCATGCAGTTCGGGAAAGAAATTTGAATTTAGTGTGAACGTGTGGATTGGTATCTACCGTAATCGACTATTTGGACCCTACCTTTTGCCTGCAAGGTGAAATGCTGCGACTTTCTTGGAATTTTTAAAGGCTGAGCATGCAAATATTTGGGATGATATTATGTTAGATTTAAGAAGATTGGCCTGGTTCTAGCTTGATGGTTGTCCAGCTCATTATTCGAGAATATTTAGAAACTGGCTGGACGAAAATTATCCAGAAAGATGGATCGGTCGTGGAGGACCAGTCGCCTGGCCTCCACGAGCCCCTGACCTAAATCCATTAGATTTCTTTGTGTGGGGATTTCTAAAAGAAAAAGTGTACCAGACTCCCGTAACCACAAGAGATATGCTAATAGACAGAATCAGGAATGCATGTGATGAAATAAGGCCTTATTTGAATAATGCTACACCACGTTCGATCATTCGTAGATATGAATTGTGTATTGAACAATTGGGTTTACATTTCGAGCAACTACTTAATTTTGTATGTTTGTCCTAACTATCCAATAGCATTTTAGTTGTAAATAATTAATTTAATTTGTTAAAAATAATATTGGAAAATTAAACAAATTAATATTCTGTTTTTTTGTGTTTATTTGGAGTTAGGAATTATTGCTGTGTTTAAAAACACAATCTAAACGATCATCTTAATTACTTGTAATGCCCAAATCGAAAATGTAAAAAAAATATTATTTTCCCACAAATATGTAATTAAAAATGCATCGAACCTTTAAAATCGAAATATCTCAAAAACGGCTAACTATAACGAAAACTCACAAGATAGCTTTTTTATGTTGAAAAGTGCGTAGAATCAGTTTTTTTATTCAAAATGCAAAAAATTGCACTAAGAAAAATTTTCGGTCATTCTAATACACTACAGGTACAGTAGAGAGCGCCCTCTAGCGGATACAGTAAAACTATGCCCATGGTTCGTTTTGTCGTACCGAAAAACCCTTGTATATCAATTTTCACTGTTATACATCAAATATTGTTCGAAATATTTAAAAAAAACAATTTTAGAAATTAAATTCAAACACCCTGTATTTCGGAAGCCACGCATTTTTCGACCCATGTTTATATAGACTTTATGCATTAATTTTAAAAGTTCTATCGAATCTTAAAGTTATGCAACAATAAACTGAAACACCCTGTATAGCTGGAACTCATCTAACAACTAATGGAGAGTAGCGTAGAACGATGTTTTACAGGCGTAAAGGCTGTGTTGTTGTAATAAGTATAGTCCACGGGTCTGATTGGTATCGCCATAGTGAAGAGCTGAACGACTGATGTACGCTGGAAGATTAATTTGTTGAGTTTAGCTGGAAAACCGCAATGACTAATATACGGTGTTACAGCTACATTTAATAACCCAACAATATTAAGGGATAACGGAGATAGTGCGGGGAATGACGCCAAACCTACAACCCCAATAAAGACAAAAAATGGCGTCAAGTAAGTTGACGCAACGCTGTAATCAGTTCGTAAATTAGTATGTTGACCTTCCTCCTCCTCCTGAGAGAAATTCCTGCAGGCCCGCATCATCTTTGCGATGACCAAACCCGCTGAATGTCGATATTGGCCTTCACTATGCGCACTGCACACAGCAGTCCGGTAGCGATTGTCGACTATGACGTACGACGCTCGTCCATCGGGAGACCTCGTCGCAGGCACACGCGACTATTGGAGACATTTCTAGGTTGAAAGGGTGAATGTATGGGGTCACCTACGAAGAGTGAAGTGATCAAGAGTTTAAGCGATTTTACATACATATTTCAATGTCGCGATTAGAATACTTCCTCCAAGTAGGCGTGGGAAGTAAAAATACAACGCAACCCAGCTGCAGTCAGTAAAAAAAAAATAAACATTTAATTGTGGTATCAAGACGAATCTAATAACACCTTAAATACTGACAATATCGATCAAGCCGTTTAGAATGTTGCCCGTAAAATAAAGATTTGAAAGTTGAAGTTTGCGTTTATTTGTATCTTTATAAATTTTTAGTATACCAGATGTCACTCGTACTTCCAAGACAACTCTAGAGACACATCGTATGTTAATAGGAATAGGAATCTCAAAGTTGAAATTCTCGATTAAAATCCGCCATTTTGTTTTTATAAAATTTTAGTGTCTCCCCTGCTGTATGCAATCTACAGTTCAGACATCCCGAGGACTCCACAAACGCAACTGTATGTGTATGCGGACGATACAGCATATGCGGCAGAAAGTACGAGACCCCGCATGGTTACGGAATATCTGCAACGAGCGACTACCAACCTAGAGGAATGGTGCATCAAGTGGAAGATCCGGCTCAACCCTGAGAAGACCGAAGCGGTACTGTTCCGAAGAAATCGAAGATTACCTCAAACCAAAATAGAGATGACGACCACCAGAATGGAGAGAGGCTGGAGAAGAGACGAAGAAGTCGAGGTCGATTGGAAGGACTCCAGCACATACCTTGGAGTCAAGATGGACCAAAAACTTTCGTGGAAGAACCATGTCGAGGGCCAGGTGCAGAAAGTGAAGATGGCACGGTCCAAACTAAGACCTTTAAGAAGCAAAGTGTCCTTAAAGAATAAGACCATCATGATTCAGATGGTGCTGCTCCAAATCATGACTTACGCAGCAGTAGCTTGGGGCTACGTTTCCAAAACGATGAAGAAGAGGCTCCAAGCTCAACAAAACATAGCACTCCGTGAGGCGGTGGACGCACCTTGGTATGTACCTAACAGATATGACGAACTACGACAGGTACCGGTCGTAATCCAGATGAGAGAGATGGCCCAAAAGTTGTTTGAAAAGAACCAAAGACATCGAAATGTGCTGATTAAAGACGCCTTGGATTACGAGCCAAGAACGTCATGAAAGATCGAAAAGCCAGCTGCAACAAGAAGAAATTTGGTCCTAGCAGCTGATAAGGCCAATGAAAAGGGGAGAAGACCGACAATAGTTGTACACCCAAGAGGGGAAAGAACAGCCCGTGTACAACGGGTGGACAAAAAGAAGCCTGTCGATTGAGGTGGCCAGAGTCAAGCACGGACTCGGGGCTAACCTCAGGAGACGAAGACAAACAGCAAATGACTGACTGACTGACTCCAGTCGACGAGGAAAGAGCGAAGGCTCACGAACCTTAATGCGGGGCTTAGGTCAAAGCCCCCAGCGCAGGACCCTCAAGAAAGAGGCCGTCCATAAAAGTCGAGAACCGACAGTTGGATGAAACGTCCACCACGTGCTTCCGCGACGCGTGCGCGATCGAATCAAATTTCGGGAAAAAGGGCAAAATTGGGGAGGGGGGTAGCTCGCTCGGCAGCACACACTCGGGGAATGCGCAGCAGCCTGAACCATGCAGCGCCACGCCAGGCCTTCGGGCGGGAGAGGAGGGAGGAGCAGATTGCTCTTTCCCCCACTCCTCAAGGGTTTGAGGTTGCCTGGAACAGGGGTGGTGGAGGGACCGCACAGGGTAGGAGGGTGTGTGTGTGTGTGTGTCTCCTGCACTGCCGAGACAAGTCTTAGGTTAAAATCCATCAATACGTTTTACCTGTAGCCGTGAAGAACTTTTTGAGGCAGTCCGGTGAAAATAAAAAAAAGTTCTTATAAACATAGATCTGAAATTTTTTCGTTTTCATAATATAGGGATCGGAACTTGTTATTCTCTAATGCTTGACTTTATATTTCTCGAAAATAGATTGAGACATTAACATTATTTTTGCTATTATCGAGAGTGACAGTAGCATGTAAAAAATTTAGAAGGAACATCAGTTTATCGTAAAAAAACTGCACGTCAATCTTTTCTAGTGTATTTAAATGACACTTGAAAGGTTAGTTATGGAGAAGTGCAGTATTAGATAGAGACCTGTAATCATCGGATTATATTTGGGAAACCAAAATTCAATAAATCCAACACAACAGGCATGTCCTCCACCAGACGCAACAATTTGTCGCATTTTATCCGTAACGGAAGACCATGTTCTATCAGAATTGATGCAAACCTGCTCTTACGTATTCTACCTGAATATAGTCAACCATACACTGTATTTCGGCGTCCAAAATGGGACTTGAGGGATACTAGCGCCGTTTTTAAGACAGATATGCTACTTTGAAAAGAGTTAGAATATTTCGTTCTGTTGCTGTATCGTAGATGACACTAAGGTCTTCAATCCCTTTTCGCCTCTCTACAGCTCATTTTAATCTTCAGGTGTGATACGTTAACCGATGCCTGAAGATACCCAATAATCTTAAAGAGGCCAAAAAGGAGCAGCACCAGACAGGCTAACCGTTTCCAAAGTAATTGTCTAAATTTATTTGGTGTTCTGTTCCTGTCTTACAGATAGCGCTAGTATCTTTTAGATCCACTGAATTTAATTTGAAAAGTTTAGTCCAAAATGATTTTGTCAAAATTATCCATAACAGAAAATTGAGCATTTATTACTCTAAAACACAATTTTCTTCCTATTCTTGACGTCTACCAAATTACACAAATATCTCATTTATCGTAAATAATCAAAAATTCTAAGTTAACTGAGAATCAGATATAAAATATCTTGGAATATTCCTGGATCCACTCTTGCGTTAGGATGTTTATATTTCATATATTTTACAAAAAGTTAGATGACTTATTGTATAAAATTAAATATATCAAAAAAATTTCAAAAGAAAAACATCTCTATATCTTATGGCATACCTTGATGCATTTAACTCATTCTTTGTATTGTGTTACAGGAGTAAATAGATGTTATTATTTTTGGACGCCGGAATTCAGTATCTGGTTGTCTATCTTCAGCTAGATTACGTTAATCAGTGGTGTTAGGAAGGCTCTTTATACCTCAACCCGCAGAAATTATTGAGACAAATACTGCGACAGACTTATGATTTTTATGATTTTTCTACTAATCCAGCGACGTTTTTTGCAACAAGATGAAGGCACATGGATATTGCGCGATAAATCTTTGATGACTGCTCTGGATGACATTAAGGGGAAGTATATAAAGGTATGGCGATGTGCCAATAAGCAGCAGGCCAATTAAAGGAGAATATTAGGGACGTAAGAAAGATGTTGACATCAGAAACTCTGACAAGAGTATTGGCAAACGATGTGAGAATAGCCCAAATTTGTGAGAAGTAAAATGGAGGATATCAGCACGATAATATCCACCTATAAGAAATAATTCAGTTAAAATAGCTATGGCGATTTTAAACCCCTCCGGGACTTTTTTGTTGAGATGCACCGCTTTAATAAGGTTTCGTTAAAAACTACATCAATTTCTTTATCGATAATAAACGTTAGTAATAGAGCTGTAATTTTTGAAGGAACATACAGTAATGGACAAAAGTATATAGACAAATATAAATATTTACCTAAATACCATTAGAAAACGAATTCAGACATCATTGTTCCATAAACAGATGCGTTATTAGTAGAAAAACTAAATTCCTTGTTTTTACATTATCTGCATTGAACACAATACAAGTCTGAATATAAGCACCCTTTTATGAGGGACAAAAATATGTAGACAAATTCTTTTCAACATGAGTTTAGTACAGTTTCGTGTCAGAAGAGGATTAGCTTGTGTTCATCAAGTATTGTGGAATAAGTTGAGTGATTTTAAGACCATGCCGCGTGGTCCAGAAATTTCTTTCGATGTGAAAACTAAGATCATTGAGCTATACAAAGATGGTAAACGTCAAATCGACATGGCCAAAAATTTGAAGCAGAAGCGTAAAGAAGTTTGGGCAATATTGAACAAAAATAAACACAAAGGTATGTTGGAAGCCTCTAAGAGAAGTGGTGGGCCTAGAAAACTAAATGCTAGATTAGTTAGATTAATAAAAGTTATATCCACGAAGTTCTAGAACCCCATCTTTTACCCTATCTTGACACCCTGGCAGATCCAAACTTTCCAACAAGATAATGCCCGACCACATGTTGCAAGAGTCACAATAGACTTCTTTCAACATAATGATGTCACATTGTTACCATGGCCACCAAGATATCCCGACTTATCTCCAATTGAGCACGTGTGGGATATGATGGGTAGGAGATTGCTCAATTTGCAACGTCCTCCTCAGACTCTAGAAGAACTTCGAGAGGAGTTGGTGGTTGCCTGAAATGAGATACCACAGGAGGACATTGACCACCTGATCAGAAGCATGCCTAGGCGTGTTGGAGAATGCGTAGCACATTAGGGTGCTTCCACACATTATTAAAGGTCAAAGGGCTTTAAAGCAGTGCAATCATTTTGAAATTTTTATCATTTACTTATTATGCTTCATTAAGTACTTATACAAAATCTTATTAAAATAAAACCTTTTAAACTGGGTGTTCGGATTTATATGTCACTTAGTATATTTTCACCAACCCGTAAAGAAAGAAGAATTTGCCAATATGTAATTTTTTCATATTTTTACGTGTTCAAACTGTCCCTGAATTTTCAAGATAATATGCCCCGCAGATGCCATGGAAACATTATATAATTTACAGAAAGGTATCAAACAACGGTCATTCCATTCTGTTGACCCTTGCTCCCAAATCAATTAAGAACTTCCCTGACATATCCAAACAAGTAAAATTTCTAATGAGAGTCAACTGCAGATAGGACGAATAACAACAACAACGACAATAAATTATTACAATCCCGATGCGTTCGGAGGAGATATACAAGTAGACACCCAGACGACTTCCGATATAACCACAGTCCAGCGGTTAATTAAAACTTCTACCCTCTAGAGGAAGGGGCGTTTCTGTTGTTGTAAACTTTATTCACTAGCCGGACTGGCTGAAAACACAGCTAGCTAGCTGTCAGACACATCAGTTATAATTCCCATTCAGCTGAATATAAATGATGTATGTGTCCCTTAAAATGAAACGTGCACGTGCACTTTTTGTTATGATGTAACCACTGCCCCCTCGGGATATCGTATAAAATTTGCACGTCATCACGGTAATGCCCACACTTTGATTGCAGGTGATTCGGTTTGTATGTTTTCGCCGTTTTGTCCGATGAGGTAATACATACATAATAATTGAAATGGACATGTCTGCTTTCCGTCTCTGTAACCACGACCACCCGCAATCAGCTGTGTTTTGTGCTCATTAGCAACTCATCACTGCGGTATACGCCTAGTAGTCCTGAAGACAGATGAACGGAAAGCAAACAAGTGGGTATAATTGTTTGAAAAACTCAAAATACTGTGACTAAGTTGGCGAAAAATCTAACGATCTTGATCTACCAATGGTTTGCCAAGTTGATCTTCATCATCCCGTACGATGAAAGATGACGGAAGACCCCTACGTTACCGGCCCATAGCGTTTGACGAATACATACGAATTCAAGGAAAATGGGGAAATAAAAGTTGAATGTTGAGCATGATTTGTACCCACTAAAAGTAATAAAAGTAATGTCATAATGTGAATGTGCCATAGATTTTTCAAATGACCACGTATTGAATCGTAATTTGGCAACTAAATTGTAGATATACATAGAACTGATATTGTAGACTGTCAATGCTCCTGCTTGGTGAAACTCTTCCGTGTATGCGATTGAATACTAAAATCCGTTGTAAAAGTCTCTCAAGGAAAGTGAAATGCGTTACGACTTTTCCAGTGTTGTATTGTGAAACAATTGTAGGTTAGTTTTTTGTTTTTGTGTTTTGAATCGGCAGGTCAGATCACCAGACCTGACGGCGCCAACTTTCTTTGGGGATTCTTGAAGTCTCGGGTCGACCGCTACAAACCGCAAAACCGAAAGCCTTGGAAGCAAATAATGAATAAGATATCGCCGAAATGGAGCCAGTTTTGTGATTAATAATTCAGATGCTGTTAAACGAGTACAAATATGTATCATTTCATTCCATTCCGACTATATCCATTAAAACCCAATTTCCTTTTGATAAAAAATCTAAATAATTAAACACTGATTGCTCTGGACAGAATGCGTAATTGGGAAAAACAATTTTCCAAATTTTAGTGGAACTGAAATTGCTTCATTGTTACTTAGAAACGATATTCCAATGCTAGTTGGACGAAGTTTGAGTGTATTAAGCCCTAATTGAGGGCTGCCATCACCTAAATTACCGACGCCGTACAAAAGCTTCCAAAAACTTGGACATTTGGGTGAAATTGATATTTTTACCCGGACATATTTATACTTTGAAGTTGAGACATTAATTTTCAGATAATGATTGTAGAATGAAGATAAACCAAAATATGTGTGTAAAAATAAAAAAAAATTAAAAAAAGTTTTACCTTGTTTTATAAAGTATCCTCCCGACAAATATTTCAGTGCGGACCTGTATTTGATCGTAAGGTCTTGGAGCACCGGCATGCCCTCCCCTGTGAGGTCTTAAGTCACCTGATTCACGAGCCCGTTGTACTACATTAACAAAGGCACGAGGGGTTGGTTGCACTCGATTGGGAAACCGATCCGCATAAACATGTGCCATTTTTTATTTCGTTTGAGCCACGCAGCAAACCCCACTATTCACTCACGCGTTACCGACTTACACATTGACTGAATAAAAACATCGTGATCAGCGTTTCAAATTCATTCGCTTTTTTGTTTCCGATGCGATGAACCGATAAGGCGGATTATATCCGTTGTCGCCAAACACGAGCACATAATATTTTTATTGAGACAGGGCGGGTACTCAAACTTCTAAAGGGCTATAACTTTGTTACTTTAATTTTACCAGAAAAATGTTAAAGGAAAAAAACATTTCTTTTGATCAGATCTACTCACTGTTAAAATAAATGACTCAACTTCGAAGTATAATAAAAATAAGAAGCTTGTTAGATATTTTATGAAACAATATTTGACAAAAATTGACAAAATCGACTTACAGGGTTTGTCCGGAAAGTAGTAGGACTCATTTCCTCATTTCCTGTTACTTTCCGGACAAATCCTGTAAACTAACAAATGAAATACTCAAATGATTACTCTTCTCTTTCTGAGATAATATTGCAACAAAAATAATACGGAACACTCTTGGTTTTGACCGTACATATCATATGAACAATTATCAGGAAAGTATATGGAACGGTAGTCGAATAGAATTTCTGTGAAATAACTGTAAATAAGAACATTTCATTTTAAACACGTATTTAATCAAAATCTGCTTACCCTACTCGTAATTTGGAAATAAGCACATGATAACTTAAAAATAAGACCAGACTGTTTGTCTGAGCCAGCGCAGCGCGATAGCGTCTCCGGGCTAGTTACACAGTGCGATGCGAATGTACTTATACACGGTGATGCGAGTCATTGTACGGGGGTGATGCGAGTCGTACTGGGGTGTAAAACAACACAATTTTTTTTATAATGCGCTTGACATTTCACAAGATTTCCCTGACACAAAAACCACTCCCGGTCGACCTGTAAATTAGAATCTGAGGAATCCTGATCGTTCATCAGACCTACCCTATTAGTTAAATATATTTGTTCTGATCAACAATGGAGTTGTTATCAAACATCCACACTTCCTCATTTATAATATTTATCAGTAGGGTTATTGTTTTTCTCAATCCACTATTTATGATCCTTATTACTATTCTGCAACGGTCGAGTAATAACGGTAACTCAGACCGATATTACCGACATACCGATTCACATCGGTATCGGTCGATCTTTACTTGTTAGTATAGATCAACCGATATTCAAATATTCCCGAATTTAATCAACAGTAGCGCACTGTGGGTGGCAGTAACAAATTGATTTTTTGCTGCCAGTGACATGGGAGGCCACGCAACGTTTTTTTATTACCATTGGAGGGATGGGGGATAGTGCGTTCAGAGTTGTGGAGTAGACCCATCGGCCTGCATACAAATGTTGCGCGTTTCAACTCGTAATTTGGCGTATACGGAATGAGGGTGCCTAGCCGCCGGTCTTGGCAGCCAAATATATATGGCTGGGGAGCTTTTTCGGATGCGTGCTTGGGTTGTGTTAATTTGTTAGAATATATCGGGGGCATATGACCGCCAGAAAGGGCAGACGCATAAAGCAGAGGAAATAGCTTTCACCACAGTCACTATAATGTATGACCTCTAGGACACACGGACGCGTTATGAGCATCTCCAGTTATTCATCATCGTATATTTTACCCTTCTCGGTAGTTCCATTTACTCGGAAATATTATTAAGGTCAAAGATACCCTTGAGCCTTTGCCATGTCTGATATGTTATTCACTCAAGGTGACATGTCAGACTTTGTCGAATGATATTGCAAAACTAATTAGAAAAAAATAACCAGAAAAACGTCCAATCCGTCACAAGTGACATTTTGCCGATTTTTTTTTGACATTATGCTGATTATTTTTGACATAATGTCAAGATATTAACTTAGCACTTAGTTGTTAGTGTTGCCTAAGCGTCATGAGGCTTTTTATCAATCCTTGGCTCTGATGTGATGTAAAATCTGCTTCTGAGATGGCATTACTGGAGGTTGTATGTGTTGATGATAATTACATTGGGTTTTTTGGCTCAAATACACTTAATTGAGATTCAAAGCTAGAAATTAGTTGCGCATCCACTTTTTCTTGTCCATTCTGGAAATAACATATGCAAATTTGCTGAATTTCAAAAATGAGAGAGATAAGAAATAATTATATTCACTGTACAGTGTCGAATTACAAACCATATACATGCTAACAGTACACACAACGCGGGCGCGGTGATGATTTCACGTAATTCTCCTCAGTTTTTCGTTATTTATAACTTCGAACATAACCTCTCTTCAAGCCTCACAAAACTATGCAACCAATAATGCGTGTAGTTTAGTTGAGTGATTCCTCCATAGATGGACGTTCACAACGATCCTAGTGAGCAAACGTCGAATGACTATTTGCGGCCTAAAAACTACCTAGTCCGCAAGTTAAAATCTTATACGTTTTTTTTACGTTTTGCAGTTGTTTTACATGATACCCGTGCGGCACGTGTATAACGTATCTTGAAAAGTGACATTTTGTCGGTTTTTTTACATTATGTAGGATTTTTGCGACTAACGTAGGGTTTCTTTACAAGGTGTTAACTTAGTACAAGCTCTTGTATACTTGTTGTGAACCCGTTCTGTAGCTGTACCTCTTAAACGTCAGCGAACAGCGATCGTAGCGAACAAATGTGGAATGAACTATTTACACAATAAAAACTACCTAGCCGTGCAACATGACATTTCGTCAGTTTTTTTTTGACGTTTTTTAGTTCTTTTTACAAAATACCACTGCCGAAGAGATATGAAAGTGACATTACGTTGTGTTTTCTGACATTATGTAGGTTTTTATAACATCAAAGTTTTCCTACAATGATAATAATCTTGCGGAATGCGGTTGGAATATCTTGGAAAACGTAGTGCAATATCTACACAAGGATCCTAGATGGTTCGTTATGAACTTCCTTATTTCGATTTTGGGTTATCGAAATAAGAAAGCTGCGTTAGTTACAAAGAATAAGGGATAGCTTATTCAGTAAGGTTATACACCTATTTCCTTATTCAGCGCTGTTTCCATAATTTGTAAAGCCGGATTAGCTTAATTAAAATAATGTCAAGTTATAAAAGTATATTAGTTAAAATATAATAAAAATATGACTTTCAGATCACAGATCAAAATAAACACAAGAAATAGGCAGGGTTTTAAATAAATTGAATTTTCCTGATTTTTGGTATTCATGGCAAGTTAGCAGCCTTTTGTGGTAGTTCTGCTGGTTTTGTGGCCACTGGTCGTTATGTGGTCTTATGATTCTTAGGGCCAATTTCACCAACAATAGTCCGTTATTCTCCACCTATACAGATCGTCAGATACAACGAATCAGCTTCAAGTTCCAATCAACAAATTTTAGCAACCAATAGCTATGAAATGTAGAAAACAAAATACTGTCAAAGTATGAGATGACAGCTTGTCATTGAAACATCACCAGCTTATTGACTACTAAGAAATTACATATAATTCAGTAAAAATTTAAAGAAATGTTTGATTTTTGAATAAAATTCATGTTTTAATTACTATTGTTGATTTTTTATTCATGTTTATATTATTTTCTTCAATTGATATGCGATACTGGGTGTTTTTTCCTATAAACCTCTTGCAGATAGCCATTAAGCACCTACTTGATGACAGGCTCTACCAAAAGATATTGCTCGTTTCCAAACATTCATTCATTTACTCGCCGTTCATCAGAACCATTATGGCACCTTAGATTGATATTCCCACAAAACCATTCAGTTTTTTGATATCCATATATCCATAAAGTTGAATATTTTTCGTTGTTAAGGAACTGTTTTTCGTTGTTCAGGAACTGAACAAACATCCACACTATATTCACAGCGATTAAGAAATTCCCAAATATATGCCTTAAAGCTACTAGCAAACCTAAAACCTGCAAAAAAACTACAAATTTGCCATATTTTTCTTTTTTCACTAGTACACATTCTAGGTTATATTTATATTAGACATCATTTGAATACAGCTGATTATTGCATTTCAAGGAGTGTCACATGTGTGGGAGGTATTTTCCCATTGGTCCATAATGTTGGTGAAATCGGCCCTAAGCTTTTTTATTTCTTGTCCGGTTTGGGTACAACCTGACATGACTGCCGAAAGTCAGTACTATCGAATTACCACTTTAGTGAACATAACGTTTTTTTGGTCAACATTCGTTATTTGCTGCCGCTGTCAAAAATAACGTAACGGAAAGCCAAACGAAACGTTACTTTTTGTAGCACTAAAAACTCTCTAATACACTCACCTACTAAATGTAATTTAGGATGGCCATGTGAACGGAAATTACCATTTTCATTAATTTCGGTGACCTTAAAACTAGCGAAATTGTTTCTCAAACGAACAAAAGTGTTGTATAAGTAACCCTCGAATATTTTTCTGGCTGCTGAATAAAACCATATTTGCTTTAACTATACTGTTTACTACGTTTTGGCCATCAAGGTGGCCTTTTTCAAGTACAAATGTCATTTGATCGCCGAAACGTCATTAGTAAACATTATCTTAAGCATATGTGCATTCAGCAGCCTGATAAGCATGAAAGGTTATCAGCATGAAAACGACACAGACAGGCGAAGTTTCAGGTGTTAGATTATCGTATAAGTGCTTGTTAGTGCTGGCTGAAGAAGAGATCACTTCTATAAAAATAATAACCTATTATCCCACAAACTCATTTTAAGAACTGTAATACAGCAGACATTAAACAACAAATGTCAGATATGCCGGTGATCTGTTTAAGGACTTATATCGCCTTTTCTTATGTGTTTTAACATATTTATAATAGATACTTATTTGTGTAACTAATGGGTGATTTTTTTTGCTAGTATCTTTTTGGCAACACTGTTTTTGACAGATGACGCGTGAATCATGTCTTGTGTCATTGTCAAACTTGTTCAGTTTGGTCTATAATTTAACCATGAATCGACTTACGAACGAACAACGTTTGCAAATTATTGAATTTTGCAACAGGATTTGGGTGTAAAACCTTATAAGATACAGCTGGTGCAAGAATTGAAACCACACGACCTCTCACAACGTTTCCAATTTGGTGAATGGGCGCTGGCAAAGTTGGAGGAAGATTCACATTTTTATCGAAAAATTGTGTCCAGCGACGAAGCTCATTTCTGGTTGAATGGGTACGTTAACAAGCAAAATTGCCGCATCTGGAGTGAATACCTTTTATACAAGGTCAATTGAATCCTCATATAAAATGGTCAATTTTGTTGTAGAGCTTATAGAACAAATGGCTTTGTGAATTTAGAAATGGATAGTAGTAATAATTAATCTGTCGTGATTTTCCTTGGGCACCACTCAATTTTCTTATCTCTGACTTCTCACACAATTTCTAATTTCCGTATTTGGAATAGCTAATTTTCATAATCGAATTTCGGTGTATTCGGATATTGTGGTTGTTTATGGTATCCTGACGTTCCAACGAAAATACCGATTCTCCAAAAAAACTTCGTCATTCTATGATTGAATTAATTACTGTAGGATGGTGAATAAATGCATATTTTAAATGCAAACTCCCTCAAAAAAATCTCCGGCTCACTGGGCACCCCATCTCCGACGCGCCGCAGGCAAAAAATCAATTTGTAACTGCCAACAACAGCATGGGACGGCAGAGAATACACTCCCTGAGCGTCGAATCTTTCCCTCACGCGCTATACACGGTGGACCATAATGAATGTACCAAAAAGGCTTTTCTGGACCAAACCCTTAAAAATAGTGATGTTGAGCCAAATATGCCTCAATCACTCATTCATGATATTCTGATTATTGCTCGAAATCTTTATTTTTTCATAGCTGAAGCTTTCTGGGGTTGAGAAATACGATTATTTTTCAGCACAGTACGGTTAGGGCACTATTTACACCCTATAATGTGCTCTTTCATACCATAAGTTGCGTGCGAATATAGTTCCAAGCGTATTTAATATTATATTCGATCAAATAAAACCCTTTGAGAATACGAGCCCCTTCCCACTTCAAATAAGTCTATAACGCATAGGTGGCTGTGAAAAATAAAAGCCATGACAATTGTTTTTATTAATCACAGCTGTCAGAATACGTTTAAAATAGTTTTGGGTAGTTAAGGTTTTCAAAATGGGTAGAGGAAAGGTTATTAGTGAGAAACTTCGGTTACTGATAATTAAATTTTTTAATTCTGGGAAATCAAACTCAGAAATTGCAACTTTGTTAGACTTATCGCAGTACAGTGTGAGAAATATTGTTAGAAGTTATAACGTAACTGGTTCAGTTAATATTAAGCCACGATATGTGAAAAAAAGTAATATCACAAATGCCGACCGAAGAGCATTAAGAAGAATAATCGTGAAAAACAAGCGTTGTCAGTTATTTACAATTAAGTGCTCTGTGGAGTAACGCTGTTGGAAGGAGAATTTCGAGGTCCACAACCGATAGAGAGGCCCACAAACTGGGATTTAGCACTTGCAAGCTAAGTTTTCTTTTAAAAGAAAGTGAAGTAAAAACCCTAAAGTTGCACAACTTGTTTATAGGCCAAAGAAAAGCCACTATTAACTCCACTGCAAAAGAAAAATCGGCTTAGATGGGCTAGAGAACATAGACAATGGACACCTCAACAATGGTGTGCAATACAATGGAGTGATGAGGCCGGTTTCGAGGTTTGTGTTGGTGCCAGTCCCAGTAGAGTTATTCGCAAAAAAAATGAAGCATTCCATGTTGACTGTCTGAAGAAAAAAGTGAAATTTCCAGCATCCATTATGGTCTGGGGCAGTATGTCATCAAAAGGAGTAGGAAAACTTCATTTTATTGATGGAAATGTGGATACAAACAAATATTTGACAATTTTAGAAGAATCGCTTCTACCAGTGATGGAGGAATGTTTGACATCCGGCCAAGATTTTGTGTTTCAGTAAGATGGTTCAGCGTGCCATACCTCAAAAAAGGCTATAAAATGGACGGAAGAAAATAATGTACCACTTTTGAAACGGGTTTCTAGCAGTCCAGATCTGACACCTATTGAAACTTTGTGGCTCGAGATGAAAAAGGTTCTACGACAACATCCTGCTCGTACAATCACCGAACTGAGACAAAAGCTTCAAGAAATATGGGATTGTTTTATACCAAATTTTTGCCAAAACTTGGTTAACAGTATGCCCCAAAGAATTTCAGCCGTAATAAAAAATAAAGGTGATGTTGCCGAATGATAATCTTTCACATTGTTTATTTGTTCAGATGTTCTATTAGTTATAGGTCTAAGTGATTTTAAATATGTATTTTTTCCGACTAGAGTGTATCTAAAATTTTGTTGAGAAAATAAATTGTTTTAGAAGTAAATAGTTTCGTCATGTTTAGTTTGTAAAGGCATATTTTGGTACAAATCTTGAAGTGGGCCAACTGAAGTGGGAAGGGGCTCGTATTTACCGTCGGTAGGTCTGGAATTTGTTATGAAATTAACCCTTTTATTTCCTACGACACTGGTAACGTAATTTTCGAAAATGAGATATTGTGTTTTTTTGATGTTATATGTGTCCCGATCATTTTCGGAAATGGAAATTCGTCGTGGCAAAGATTGACTGATTTGATGATATCTGTTTGGCTATGTCAAATAAACATTTTATAACCACGTCGCATGATTTGAGTCAAAAGCAGGTATCTATGCTATGCGTTGGTTTTCTATAGACTTATGTAACAAAAGCACTATTGTCTTTCAACACATATATCTTAGACATATAGATATATTGGTCAATTTCAATTATAAAACTGATTGTGGGTCCTTTAGTGTTTATTTAATTCAAAAAAATGTCGCCTACGTATCGCCACCAGACTATTGGTTTTGTTATGTTATTAGCAACATACCATTCATGCGACTTCTTGTCGCACTGCTAATATGACATAATTGCAATGTTGCTAAGCTGCTCTGTAGAGATTATTATAAAAACGTGGAAAAATATGAAACATCAACTGTTGTTTGAAATTTGAAGGCAATGTTTATGTTTGAGATGCTGTTTCTCAGACTTCCGTTGTCTATAAAGTTCATCGTCATCAGGTGATGATTGAAGATCACATCAATTGAAACGTGAAACAAAAAACTTTATAGACAATGAAAGTCGGAGAAAGAACATCTGAAATATGAAACATAATAATAATAATAATAAATGGGATTTATTTCGTACCTAAGTAAAACTCTAAAAAAGGCGAAGTGTCGCTAAGATTAGCGTTTTTCAACTTAACCTTTGAAATAACAAAAAAAAAATATATAATAAAACATTCCACCAATAAGAACGTATCCATAATTCTCAATAATTACTAAATAATTAACAACACAAAAAAAATACAGAACAATTCCAAGAATATTTCTAGCATTTTGTATTCATCATCAGACCTCGACTTGCAGTTTCAGTTAAAGCCTCTCTTTAAAATTAAATAAAGTATTGTTTTGGAATGTAACAGATAGATTATTATATAATTTAATAGCGTTGTAGCTGAATGATTTTTTGTAGACAGCCTTAGAATGTAAGGGTATCACTAACATATTCCTATTCCTTGTATTCAGTTGATTTATGTCACTACATCGTGTTAACTTATTATGCAAATATTGTGGTTGTTTGGTAGCTAAGACCTTATGTGTGAGTGTCAGTAAGTGAAGTTTTTGCATGCCTTTAATCTGCAGAATACCAAGTTCCTTAATAATGATAATTTTCAATGCTATATTACAGAGTGGAATTTTTCCTGATGTTTGGAAGATAGCTAAGGTGTGTCCGGTCCTGAAAAATGGTGATAAATCTGATGTACTCAACTATAGAGCTATAAGCATTTTGAACAACTTTGCAAAGGCTTTTGAAATGGCCATTTACTCTTTTATCTTCGAGAACGTTAAAAGCCTAATTACTCCATCACAACATGGTTTCATCAAAGGTAGATCCACTACGTCAAATTTAATGTCAATTACGCAGTATATAGCAGAATCGTTAGACAATAAACAACAAGTCGATGTTATTTACATGGATTTCAGCAAGGCTTTCGATAAATTAAACCATCATCTTCTTGTGGATAGTCTTCATTATTTCGGCCTTAGTGACTCGTTAGTCGGTCTTTTAAGCTCATATCTTTCTAATAGGACGCAATATGTTTACTATAATGGTTATTCTTCAGCAAATTATACGGTTCCCTCTGGAGTACCGCAAGGTTCAAACCTAGGTCCCTTGCTGTTTTTATTCTTCATAAATAACCTAGTCGCTTCACTAAAGTGTGAATGTCTACTATTTGCTGATGATCTGAAAATCTACACCAATATTACAAATTTGGAGAGCTGTATTTCCCTTCAGGACGATCTGCATACCATCAGACAGTGGTGCGACAATTATATTCTCTTTTTAAATATTTCCAAATGTAAAGTATGTTCATATTGTCGTAAAATGAACCTGATTATGTATGATTACTCTATAAATAATGCGGTTTTGGAGAGAACAACAGAGACTAAAGATCTTGGTGTAACATTTTCCTGTAGATTGGACTTTTCTGTCCATGTAGCACGCGTCACTTCTGAAGCGACCCGGATTCTGGGTTTCATAATGCGCAACTGCCGATCTTTTTCCAACGAAGCGGCACTAAAAGCTCTTTTTCTTTCACTGGTGCGACCAAAACTTGAGTATGCCTGTTTAATATGGAACCCTTTCTATGCGTGTTATATAAGCATCTTAGAAAATGTGCAGAGGAAATTTCTTAAATTCTGTGTTTATAAAATCGATGGCACATATCCAGAAAGGGGGGTCTCTCAATTTGTTCTGCTGCGTCGTTTTGAACTAGAGTCTCTACAGTTAAGACGTTCCACTACTGGCCTATCATTCCTTCATAAGCTTTTACACGACAGAGTGGATGCACCAGAACTTCTCCAGAGGTTAAATTTCTATATTCCACGGTTAAATACGAGAAGAACTCTAACTTTCTACTGCAGTACCTCCCGTACAAATGTATTATTTTATTCTCCGCTACATTTTATATGCAACAATTATAATTCCATAGCAGACAGTTCTGACATTAATTTTGATTGTATCAGTAAGATCGTGTCGAATTTCAGGCACTATTATAATAGCTAGTTCTATTTTTTTAATTAGTTTTAGGTATACATTACATGTATGAATTATAAGTAAAGTTACCATGATATTGTCCTTTAATTGGAATAGTTCTGTTGGGCAATAATGTATAAATAAATAAATAAATAAATAAATAAATAAATAAATTTATAAGAAATATGATCAAACTTTCGTATGCCGCAAGAAAATCTGACGCACGAATTCTGAATACGCTGTAATTTGCTTTGTTCACTATATGATAGTTTCACATTGTGTAAACCCACAATACGCTGGACATGGACTATCAAACTTGGAGGCCCCGTTTCTCTAAAAACGCTGGTAGAAAAACGTTGTGACCATGGACACTGGTTGTACGCATTGGGATCTATAACCTAGTAAATAAAAAAAACAATATACGAAAACCACCCATAAGGTTCCTGCGGGGTTCTTCAACACTTTTTGGCGTATTTATTACGGGCCCTCCTGTACAAGCTTCCTTCCGTCAGAGGGGACGACCTTCACCCTCATCCCACCCTAGCGTGGGGAGGGACTGTTAAGCACACGGCCTGGGGAGATAAAGAGATACTAATGAAGCTTCTTCCTTGACGTGTGCTGACACTTAGAACGCGACGTCCATCCCTTGCGGGACAGGCAGGAAGCACATCGTGTTGATATGTTTGCGGTACGCTTGTCAGTGGAAGGTAAGGGATATGTTTAGCACGGTCGTCTCAGGCAGCAGCAAAAGGCGTCAAGTACTCTGACTCCCAGACAATGATGGACAAATAGACTTTGAATAATATATGGATCATGTATGGCATCCGAGTCAATGATCTGGTATCTTTAGTATTCGGCGTCTGCCAGAATTCCTTGACATAAGGCGGTAGAGTAGAATGACCGTCAGTGAAAAAATAATTACATATCAAAGCCTCCAATATTGCCTTCCAAAAAATGCGGCTTTCGAAAAGGATATAGTTCTGCAGGTGCGTTACTACAATTATGTTCCGTCCTCGTCGAAGTAAATATTTAGAATACATAGCGTAGTACCCTCGTAGTAGTACCCAACCGCCACGATTTCAAAGCGCGCAGGCAGAGAAGGAAAGCGGCACCGCGCCCCTTCCCCCTACCTTTCACCCTCTGGCCGCCAATAAACCTTCATTCACTGTTCTCGTACCCGACCATCAACACGTTAATCGGCGTGCATCGTTTACGTGCAGTGCAGTCTCGAGGATCCGCTGAACATTAGAAAACAGGACAGAAGGTTGGCCGATAGATGTGCATTGTCGAACGAGATACCGACCGAAGGTCGACTGTTTTAGGTGCAAATTCCATCTGGTTTTTGATGAGTATGGAACAATATTGTAAGGATGCACATGAGAAGTTAGGAAGAAGCCGAAGTACCATTTTTCATTAATGTATCACAGAGATTGGCTACATCTATGCGAGACTAGCGTGACATTTTGCCTATGATAGCAAATTCCACGTGGTTTTTGATAATGGTGGAACAGGTGTGGAATTATGAACATGTCAGGTTAGAAAACCGTCAATGTATATCTTTTTCTAATCACCAGATAAAGAATAGGCACCTTATGCGAGGTTAGCGTTACATTTTGCCTGTGATAGCAAATTTCATTTGGTTTGTGATAACCTTGGAATATCCTTGTCAGAATGCACATGACAGTTTAGGAAACCACTAAAGTACCATTTTTCGTTAATAACAGATAGAGATTAGGTTTTATCTATGCGAGACTAGCGTTACATTTTGCTTGTGAAAGCAAATTCCTTATGGTTTTCATTAAAACCATATAGAAATTAGGAACATCTTGTGATAGCAAATTCCACATGGCTGGTGATAACTATCGAACAGGACTGTACGTATAAACATCTCCGGTTAAGAAATCACCAAGGTTCTAATGTTCAGTAATAACGGAAGTTAAATATTATTATGCCCGATTAACGTTACATTTTGCATAGGTGGCACTCGAACAGCAGGGCGCTCTGGATTGTGTTGTCTTAAAGGCCATGTAGTCTGTTTCAATAGATGACGCATCACCACGATGATGCAGCGACCTTAGGATACTTAATGTTCGGGCGTTGTTCCAAGGCTGATATTTCTGTCCTATTCTAGCTACCTAAGGCGAACCCTGAGGTAGCGGAAGCCATAATAGAAATTGTCGCATGCAGGACTTTTATACGGCATTCGATAAATCATCACCTCTTAGTTACGAAAAGTATATTTGCTGGTTCTGCTAATATGATTCACAGCGTTTTACAAAATCGATTTCAGAGGCTAAACATTGATATGATTTCGTCTCCAAAATGTCTCATTTCTTCTGGAGTACCGTAAGGTTCTGTACTTGAGCCAAAATTATTCAGATTATAGTCTATATGTCCGATCTACATCCCGCTGTTATATATTGCATTTGTCAATTTTTGCCAATGACTCACAAATTTATAATCATTTCCAAAAATTTTTCACAAACTATTTAGAAGTGATGCGAAACGAAACTTTAACATAAATTTAAGCGGTGACGTTGATGGCGTAAGTGCATCAGTCAAACAGCTAGGTATCATATTTGATGAATGTCTCAAATTCATACCACACGTGTATAATATCAGCAAGAATTTTTCATGCTACGCCAACTTTACCTCAATAATTTCTTGACTAGTAAATCAAAAAAGCTTGGGCGAATCTCTAACCAGGTCTAAAATTACTTATTGTGATATATTTATGTTGCATTTGTAGACTCCACTTTTCTCATGCGTCTCCAAAAAATTCAAAATGCCTTTGACTGACTAATTTAAGAAAGTATGATCAGTATCAGATCTTATTTAAGACACATGAAATGGCTAAGAGTAAAGGAACGATATCAGTTACACTTAGTGCCTTACGCCCATGAGCTTTCACTCACAGTTATTCCTTCATTTTTAAAAGATAAACGAAGCTTGAGAGATATCTTTTCTTTTCGTTTTTTGCTTGTAGAGCCGCCGCCACTGAACCGATTTAAAAAAAAAGCTTTTTCATCTTTGGTATAGTAGTAACCTTGTGTAAAACCACAGACAAACAGGCCGACAGACCAACAGGCAGACAGACGGAAATAAGTAACATGGTATTTCGTGATCCTAATATATGTTAGTATATAACATCCAAAAAACATAATATCTAGTATTCGAAATTTTTTACGTAGCAGTTTTATCCATAATAATTTGATATATAGGGTATTTTAGTTTATTGTTGCAAAACTTTGGGATTCGATATAACTTTTAAAATTAATGCATAAAGTCTATATAAACATGGGTCGAAAAATGCGTGGCTTCCGAAATACAGGGTGTTTATATTTACTTTCTAAAATAGTTTTTTTAAATATTTCTTACAATATTTGATTTATAACAGTGAAAATTGGTATACAAGGGTTTTTTGGTACGACAAAACGAACCATGGGCATAGTTTTACTTAGTGCAATTTTTTGCTTTTTGAATAAAAAAACTGATTCTTCGCACTTTTCAACATAAAAATGCTCTATTGTGAATTATCGTCATAGCCGTTTTTGAGATATTTCGATTTTAAGGTTCGATGCATTTTTAATTATTTATGATAAAATAACGTTAAAAAGTCAGTATCTCGATAATTTTTAGAAGTAGGCTGTGCCTGCAAATATTTTTGAAATTGAAAGCAGAATAAGGTTAAACGTCAATTAGTTGACAGTTAGTTTTGTTGTCTGTTGAAACCTGAAACGTTTTTTTCAATTTTGAATGCATGAAATCTAGTTTCTTTTCCCTGTTATTTCTTGTAAGTTTTATAAAAATGCCATTTTTATTCTCCAATCAAGAGTTAGCGGATATTCATTTTGTGTATGGCTTTGTAAATGGAAACGCAGCAGAAGCAGCCAGAGAATACACACGAAGATTTCCAAACAGACGACATCCAACTCGCTCAGTATTTGTAAGAGTGCATCGCCAAATAATTGAAAATGGTTTTGGAAATCTCCAAAGGGATCAAAACATAAATGTTCGTCAGCGCAGATTTACCCGTATGATTCTGCGTGACTTTGATAGAGATCCGACCACAAGTGTTAGGAGAGTTTTTGGTGCCTTAGAAATTTCAGCAAGCCATGTTCACCGTGTTCTTAGAAATGACCATAGACGTCCTTACCATTTGCAACCTTTGCAAGGACTACAGCCAGGGGACGGAGAATGAACAATCAGATTTTGTCAGTGGATTCTTGATAGAACCCTTAATAATAGGGAGGTTTTAAGTAACGTTTTATGGACCAATGAGTCATGCTTCACTAGACGTGGAGTGGTAAATTTTCATAATCAACATATTTGGTCGCATGAAAATCCGCATGCAGTTCGGGAAAGAAATTTTCAGCATGAATTTAGTGTGAACGTGTGGATTGGTATCTACCGTAATCGACTATTTGGACCCTACCTTTGCCTGCAAGGTTAAATGCTGCGACCTTCTTGGAATTTTTAAAGGCTGAACATGCAAATATGTGGAATGATGTTATGTTAGATTTAAGAAGATTGGCCTGTTTCCAGCTTGATGGGTGTCCAGCTCATTATTCGAGAATAGTTAGAAACTGGCAGGACGAAAATTATCCAGAAAGATGGATCGGCCGTGGAGAACCAGTCGCCTGGCCTCCACGATCCCCTGACCTAAATCTATTAGATTTCTTTGTGTGGGGATATCTAAAAGAAAAAGTGTACCAGACTCCCGTAACCACAAGAGATATGCTAATAGACAGAATCAGGAATACATGTGATGAAATAAGGCCTTATTTGAATAATGCTATACTACGTTCGATCATTCGTAGATGTGAATTGTGTATTGAACAATTGGGCTTACATTTCGAGCAACTACTTCAGATTTTGTATGTTTGTCCTAACTAGCCAATAGCATTTTAGTTGTAAATAATTAATTTAATTTGTTAATAATAATATTGGAAAATTAAACAAATTAATATTCTGTTTTTTTGTGTTTATTTCTAGTTAGGAATTATTGCTGTGTTTAAAAACACAATCTAAACAATCATCTTAATTACTTGTAATGTCCAAATCGAAAATGTAAAAAAAAATATTAAAAAATGCATCGAACCTTAAAAATCGAAATATCTCAAAAACGGCTAACTATAACGAAAACTCACAGGAGAGCTTTTTTATGTTGAAAAGTGCGAAGAATCAGTCTTTTTATTCAAAAAGCAAAAAATTGCACTAAGAAAAAAATTTCGGTCATTTTAATACACTACAGGTATTTGTATTTTTCTCCTTTGTCATCGCTGATCAATGTTATTACGGGAGAGGGAAGAAGAAATCGTATTCACCCAAATGCTTCTTGACGGGCTTCCCGGCTTTTTATTCAGCATCACTTCTCATTAAATTTCAGGTTTTCCCGGATAATGATTCCCTCTTACGTGGAAACTTCTCTTTCACCCTGCTAAAAAATAAGAGCAGAGCAGATAAAAAACTGACTTCATCGACGTTTCGCCCCAAGCCCAAGCTCCATATGAAGAAAATAAGAGATTGAATACAAAACATTCAAAACTTGTTATCTGTTGTAAAAAACATACCTTATAGAAATAAAAATATTTTAGTTTGGACAAGGATGGTGTTGACAAATAGAATTAAATACCGGAAAGCGGTGGTTTCATGGCATCCAAATTCATAATAGTTTATTATAAATGCAAGTCACGGAAGCTACATCAAATTTTTAATTACGCTACCAAATTGCTGCTTTGTATTCTTAATACTCATTTTACAGTTACAGTTAATCAAACTGCCAATCTATTAAGAAGGTAAAGTTGATCTAAAAATAAACGAAATGTTTCTATTGTTCATAAATATAGTGGAAAATTGGATATGAATGATTGGAAATGAAATCGGAGATCCAAAACTACTAAATGAAAGTTTTATGTCAAATTCTTTTGCCATTCAGTGTTATAAAGTTTATTCTAAAAAAAAATAGGCAATTATACAGCGTGACTTTGAAGTCGAGTCATTAATTTTCAGATAATGATTTTAGAAGGAAGATAAACCAAAATATGTGTGTAAAAATAAAAAAAAAATTTACCTTGTTTTATAAAGTATCCTCCCGACAAGTATTTCAGTGCGGACCTGTATTTGATCTTGTGGTCTTGGAGCACCGGCATGCCCTCCCCTGTGAGGTCTTAAGTCACCTGATGCACGAGCCCTTTGTACTACATTAACAAAGGCACGAGGGGTTGGCTGCACTCGATTGGGAAACCGATCCGCATAAATCCGTAATGCCGCGGCAGCATTTTGTAAAGACTCCCCCCCGTAAATAAGAATCATGTCCACAAGTTCAGCATTTTCGTAAAGATGTGCCATTTTTTATCTCGTTTGAGCTACGCAACAAACACCACTATTCACTCACGCGTTACCGACTGACACATTGACTGAATACAACTGAATAAAATTGTAGTAAAAACATCGTGATAAGCGTTTCAAATTCTTTCGCTTTTTTGTTTCCGATGCGATGAACCGATATGGCGAATTATATCCATTGTTGCCAAACACGAGAACATAATATTATTATTTAGACAGGGCGGTACTCAAACTTCTAAAGGGCTATAACTTTGTTACTTTAATTTTACAACAAAAATGTTAAAGGAAAAAAACATTTCTTTTCATCAGATCTACTCACTGTTAAAATAAATGACTCAACTTCGAAGTAGTATGTATGTTTAGCTGTCTTGACTGCTCAAAAATGGAAGAAACACATTTCCAATACCAACGATCGACAAACGAATGGTTCTAACCGCTACATTCTGCTATCAGCTTGCCTAGGTGTATGACAATTCGAACATACGGGGATTTCGACACAATATGTAAAAAGTGAACAACACAGAAAGTATGATTTTGCTGTAATGGAATTTTCTTTGAATCCATACAGTGCTTTTCAAAAATGTCCGCCTACCCTTTTTTTGAACAAGTGAAGTTAGCAAGCTGAAATTCGGGGAGGTGAAATTGGAGAATAAATACTATATTTCAACACGTGAATGGAATTGAACATTTCAAAATAGCGGCTCGGGTCATCTTGTAACATTTTTTTTAAAATAGAATGAGGGGGTCATTTTGAGGAAGGAGCTCCTCATGAGTACTTTATAGCCCCCTAGACTATAAAATCACTATGTTTCTAAATAGAGGACTGGCAAGCTGTCGAAGTTCAGCGTTTTTGTATATTAATCGCTTACGACTCAACAACTACAGGGTGCGTCATCTATTACCTTTTTTTCTATTTGAAAAATTAACACGCTTTTTACGAGGTGAAATCTAATTTTTTTATTGATAAATGAAGGTTGCTTATGCCATTTATGTATGAAAAATATCAGTCATATGACCACTACGGCTTCGTTTACAGGCCAATATCCGAACATAAAAATTTTCAATGACTTTTCCCAGAATAATCGGGTCTATGGCCGCAATTTCAGTCCGAATATTGCGCTTTAGGACTTGAATTGTCCGGGGACCATTCGCATACACTTTTCCGTCCCAAAGGAAATAGTCAAGAGGCCTTAAATCGTACGATCTCGGGGGCCAACTGACATCTGAATTTCGCGAAATTATGCGGTCTTGAAATTTCGTGTGCAATAAGGCGATTGTTTGGCGAGATGTGCGAGTCGTTGCTCCGTCTTGATGAAACCAAAGATCGTCGGCACCAATACGATCCAAATTTGGCCACAAAAAGTCTGTTAAAATGCCGCGGTAACGTTCCCCGTTGACGGTAATGGCCTTTTCTTCGGCATCTTCAAAGAAGAATGGTCCAACGATGCCACCAGCCCATAATCCGCACCAAACGATCACGTTTTCAGGATGGAGAGGTCGTTCGTTATATTGGTGTGGATTTTCAGCCCCCCAGAATCTGCATTTTTGGTTATTTACGTACACATTGGGGTGAAAATGAGCCTCATCAGAAAAGAGCACTTTGGCCGAAAATCCGCCTTCTCTTTCCAGCATCCAACTAACAAAAACACGCCGCTGTTGATGGTCTGCCGGCTTCAATTCTTGTGTTAGTTGGATTTTGGATGGGTGGAGGTGTAAATCAATGTATAAAATCCGGCGTAAAGTGGTAACACTAATTCCCAATTGTTGCGAACGTCGATGTGGTTGGATTTTCTCGCACACTTTCACTCACTGCGGCTATGTTTTCACGAGTTCGAGCTGGACGAGCATGCTGGTATGGTCTACGACCTTCAGCTGAACCAGTTTCCTCAAAACGATTAACAATCCAACGAATTCCAGGCTCTGTAAGGCGTCCATGTCGGCCAAAACTAGTGCGAAGTTTGCGAAAAGTATTTTTTATATTTCGACCGTTTTCGTAATCAGTTTGGACAACCAAAACGCGCTGTTGTGTTGTAAACGAATCCATGACTATAAATGGCATACGTTTGAGGGTTCATTTATGCATACCACGTGACTTTTGACTCAGATGGTAACACATAAACTTATAGGTAAAAAAAAGTAACTAGACATTCAGCTTGAAAAATGTGACAGAGTTTTACACTTTTTTAAATGGAATATTTCGTATTTTATTATAAATTTGGGTAGACCCTTAAATGAGAAGGAGACTGATATAACATACTAAAGAGTTTTGATCAGTGCCAGTGGGTAAACAAAAAAGTAAGCAACTTTCTCTATAGTTCAGTTTTGCCAGACTGAGCAACAACTTCATTTTTTCTTATAGAACCTATACTTTATTCCCTTTTCAGATTGTACATATAATTTACAAAATATTTTGTTTTTACACGCATGCCATGATTTTGTTCGGTTTTCAAGATTTTATTTTATGACAAACACAGCCTAGAAAGTGGTTGGTTGCAACGGGCGAAAGCAGCCTCCATGGCGGATGCCAGCCTCAAATCACTTTATATGCCTATATCACATTATTCTTACATCGAAATTGGCATGCAAGATTCACAATACTTAATTTGAAAAATCGTTTTTTTTTTAATGGAATGCCCTATAGGTACATTTTCAAATGATCTGTTAGAGAAATGTTCTTCCATTTGGTGTGTATACGTCCTATACTCACAATTAGTAATCCAAAAATACAGGCAAATGTGTATTTTTCTTAGGTTATTGACTATAACATGGATTAAATTTGCTTGCATCTGGCTTAAAATAAACTGACTCCAATATTAGATCTTACTCTTCCACCTGTGTCATAACCATATGAGATCATTTAATTTAATATTTATTGGGCAAAAATTCATTGGCGTACCATTTTTTTCTTAAAAAATAGTGTAGTCAATACCCGCACGCACGCCACTGTTAAAGCTAAAAATTGTTTTTGCATTGAAATATATGCAACTTCATTAACTTTCACTACGTACTAAATATCAGTGAAATATCTGAAGTGGTTCTGAAAACATTAATTAATTTCCATTTTTTCCTAAAACTTTAACACCCCGAGTTTTTGTAAGGAAACATTTTTGGACGATAGTTTATAAAGCATACTAACATTAATTTTTCACGTAGATTCACGCCCTTAAATATTCGCATATCATTAAGGAACACCCTGTATATTTTGGCGAGAGGCGTATCGAGATACAGCCTCCTGAAGTATTAGAAATCCAGTAGTATCACAACAATTTTTTAAGGTGCTTTTGCATTGCATTTATCTTCTGTCACAATATTTAACGCACTAAAAATCAAACTGGATATATCAGCTATCATAATTCGCATGTAAAAGCTAAACGATTATAAAAACACCAATAAACGGACTAATAAATTGATAAAATTTCCCCGACATTATAAAATAACAATTCAATATTTTGATGTGTATTTGCCATAGGCGAAGAGCATTGTGTAAATACATAATATATGGAGGGTCGATACGCTGCCGGTGCCGGCAAAATAAGCAAAATATGTGCTTTTGATGTAGGGGACGCAAAGGGCATATTTCATGTTTTATCGAAATTCGCGTCGCCTGTGGATGAACGATGAAAGGGCACCTTTCGGTAAGCACCACGGACTGTATATTTTACTACATAATTTTACTATAATCCCTATGCACGTGTCTAGATTACAATTCTGATGCAGCGATTATTTCGTTTTTATGTGTTATTATGAAGAATACAGGCAAATAAAAGGGAATGTCCTAATGAACTAATTCTGAGAAAAATGCCATTGAACTTTTGAAACTAAGTATATTATTTTTATGGAGATCTTTTTTTCTACTCTAGCTACACGAAGGCTTAAGGCCTAAACACCCATGGGGTACCGTGGGGCTATAGGGGGATACAGGGGCAAAGGTGGGGACGCCACACGGACTCTAGCGAGGGAACTCGAGTGCACATTCTGGCCCCGCCGACGAGATCCGCAGGGTGGTACCTCCGCGTACGATAGTCAGAGACCCTCTACCACGTACGGACAATCACAACATCCATAGCCAAGAGAAACATTTCCCTTGGGACGGGATTTGAACCCTCGCAGTGCACGTCGACTGATTAGGAGACGAAACGTCTACTACTATGGCCACCGCCGCTGCCAAAACAAAGTATGCAGTAACTTTTACTAATTAAATGTTTCATATCTAATATAATTTTGTTGTTGACATTGGACCTTTTAGTTATCGAACGTTTAAATTGAACAAAAACTAAATGAAACAAGAAAGAAACAACGAATTTCCAATTCAATTATCAGAATCTTCGGTTTTTGAATTATATTTTAGTTTCCTACTATTTTTTAAACTATAAAGACTCAATCTTCCTTTAAATGAGTTAATATGATCAAAATCTTTTTCTTTAAGCTCTGATGCATTTTTTTACGATTTTCATGCTTTTCTCTTTGATCTACTGGAACTTTCACTGTTGTTTTATGCTTTCTTGTAGATATTCAACCTTTCCATTCATAATTCCATGAAGTGCAATCAATGCTAAACATACAAACAAGTAAAAAAACAAAGAATGTCCAATTTAATTATCAGAATATTCGGTTTTGAATCATATTCTAGTTTCCTACTATTTTTAAACTGTAAAGACTCATTCTTCCTTTAAATGAGTTAGTATGATTTCAATCTTTTTCGTTAAGCTCTGATGCAAGTTTTTTACGATTTTCATGCTTGTCTCTTTGATCTACTGGAACTTTCACTGTTGTTTTATGCTTTTTTGTAGATATTCAACCTTTTCTTTCATAATTCCATGAAGTGCAATGAATGCTAAACATACAAGTACATCTTTTATAACATTATTGTTGATATCTTCATCTTTAACCCGCACTTGCATGCAGCTATATGAAAATTGGTCTCATCTTCAAACTTCCTGTTTGTTCTTCGTTTCACATTATAAACATTTATAAGCCCTGACAAATATAAGTCCTGTTCGTGACGCACTAGCAAATGAATTGAAATATTTAATATTTCTTTGATTATTTACATTTATATTCTCAAAACTTTTGAACGTTGAACAGTTAGACTTTGTTCATGAGAAGAAAGTCGCAACTCTCTACCTTCGGTTCTACCAGTTCTCTTTCTCTTGTCTGTTGATTTGTTAATAATACTCTGATATTTGTCATCATTATCTGAATCAGATATATTCAACTTCAAATTATTATACCGCAAACGTCAGATAGATGCTAATCTCTAAATTACAACTGTCATTTTGGACAATCCTTCTTCTTTGCCGGTATGATATGGGCATTCCCTGTTCTTTAAGTTTCGGCCATAAATAAAAATGTATTCTTGGCGCTATCTGTTTACTTATTTTAAGGGCTAACGATTGGACATTAAAATATCATATACAAGGATACTATAGAAAATCAAAATTGTGACACTCTCTATTCTTTGCATGTACCCTTTCATATACGGTAATTAAAAAGCAGTAGGTATACAAGGTGTTTCAGTTTATTGTTGCATAACTTTAAGATTCGATAGAACTGTTAAAATTAATGCATAAAGTCTATATAAACATGGGTCGAAAAATGCGTGGCTTCCGAAATACAGGCTGTTTAAATTTACTTTCTAAAGTAGCTTTTTTTAAATATTTCGAACAATATTTGATGTATAATAGTGAAAATTGGTATACAAGGGTTTTTTTGGTACGACAAAACGAACCATGGGCATAGTTTTACTGTAGCCGCTAGAGGGCGCTCTCTACTGTACCTGCAGTGTATTAAAATGACCGAAAACATTTTTTCACAGTGCAATTTTTTGCTTTTTGAATAAAAAAGCTGATTCTTCGCACTTTTCAACATAAAAAAGCTCTCTTGTGAATTTTCGTTGTAGTTAGCCGTTTTTGAGATATTTCGATTTTTAAGGTTCGATGAATTTTTAATTATTTATGATAAAATAACGTTAGAAGGTCAGTATCTCGATAATTTTTAGAAGTAGGCTGTGCCTGCAAATATTTTTGAAATTGAAAGCAGAATTAGGTTAAACGTCAATTAGTTGACAGTTAGTTTTGTTGTCTGTTGAAACCTGAAAGGTTTTTTTGCAATTGTGAATGCACGAAATTTAGTTTCTTTTACCTGTTTTATAAAAATGCCATTTTTATTCTCCAATCAAGAGTTAGCGGATATTCATTTTGTGTATGGCTTTGTAAATGGAAACGCAGCAGAAGCAGCCAGAGAATACGCACGAAGATTTCCAAACAGACGACATCCAACTCGCTCAGTATTTGTAAGACTGCATCGCCAAATAATTGAAAATGGTTTTGGAAATCTCCAAAGGGATCAAAACATAAATGTTCGTCAGCGCAGATTTACCCGTATGATTCTGCGTGAGTTTGATATAGATCCGACCACAAGTGTTAGGAGAGTTTCTGGTGCCTTAAGAATTTCAGCAAGCCATGTTCACCGTGTTCTTAGAAATGACCATAGACGTCCTTACCATTGGCAACCTGTGCAAGGACTACAGCCAGGGGACGGAAAACGAAGAATCACATTGTGTCAGTGGATTCTTGATAGAACTGATAATAATAGGGAGTTTTTAAGTAACGTTTTATGGACCGATGAGTCATGCTTCACTAGACGTGGAGTGGTAAATTTTCATAATCAACATATTTGGTCGCATGAAAATCCGCATGCAGTTCGGGAAAGAAATTTTCAGGATGAATTTAGTCTGAACGTGTGGATTGGTATCTACCGTAATCAACTATTTGGACCCTACCTTTTGCCTGCAAGGTTAAATGCTGCGACCTTCTTGGAAGATTGGCCTGGTTCCAGCTTGATGGTTGTCCAGCTCATTATTTGAGAATAGTTAGAAACTGGCTGGACGAAAATTATCCAGAAATATGGATCGGCCGTGAAGGACCAGTGGCCTGGCCTCCACGATCCCCTGACCTAAATCCATTAGATGTTTTTGTGTGGGGATTTTTAAAAGAAAAAGTGTACCAGACTCCCGTAATAAGGTCTTATTTGAATAATGCTATACCACGTTCGATCATTCGTAGATGTGAATTGTGTATTGAACAATTGGGTTTACATTTCGAGCAACTACTTTAGATTTTGTATGTTTGTCCTAACTATCCAATAGCAACCAATATTCATTTAATTTGTTAAAAATAATATTGGAAAATTAAACAGATTAATATTCTGTTTTTTTGTGTTTATTTGGAGTTAGGAATTATTGCTGTGTTTAAAAACACAATCTAAACGATCATCTTAATTACTTGTAATGCCCAAATCGAAAATGTAAAAAAAATATCATTTTCCCATAAATAATTAAAAATGCATCGAACCTTAAAAATCGAATCTCAAAAACGGATAACTATAACGAAAACTCACAGGAGAGCTTTTTTATGTTGAAAAGTGCGAAGAATCAGTTTTTTTATTCAAAAAATTTTTCGGTCAGTTTAATACACTACAGGTACAGTAGAGAGCGCCCTCTAGCGGCTACAGTAAAAAAACACAAAAAACCCTTGTATACCAATTTTCACTGTTATACATCAAATATTGTTCGAAATATTTAAAAATAATATTTTAGAAAGTAAATTTAAACACCCTGTATTTCGGAAGCCACGCATTTTTCGACCCACGTTTATATAGACTTTATGCATTAATTTTAAAAGTTCTATCGAATCTTAAAGTTATGCAACAATAAACTGAAACACCCTGTAGAAAAATGACACAAAAAGGTTCGATAAACGGCATAGATACTTTTATAAGTAGTGCTAACACCTTAAGTAACACTCATAAAGTAGCACAAGACTGAACCAGAGTCGTGGAGACCTGTTCCCCACTTAAAAAAGACGAATATTTTCTACCCCACGCACTTTTCCGCACTTGCATTGCAACTATGAATGAGGAATATAATGGGACATAGTTTGTAACCGCTAAACTTATGTCATACCACTTTTTTAGGAGAATGTTTTGAGTATTTCGGGTAAAATTCCACAGTGTTTTTATAAAAACTGTCGTAAAAACTTGTTAAAAATTTGCAATGGAGGAATTATATCAGTAATATCACATCACGGATGCATATTCAGATTTTTGTTCTATCCTCAGTCAGTCTCATCAATGGAATAGAAATTTATAATACCCTATATCTAGGCAAAGAACTGAACGCGTTGTATTTTAAGTAATTTCTGTTCTAGAAATGTTACCACTGTTTTTGTAATTACGTTGCCTAAGTTTGATAACCCAAAATTATATAAACTGGAAGTTGCCTAAACATTTTATTTTTGAAAATCCGTGAAAGGTCCTTCAAGTCAAACTTGTTTTATCTTTTAACATCAATTATGCCACTCTCTGTAAACATACCATGATACTGGTAGGTAGTAGTATAAAACCGGGTGCAATAATTCACGACTATAATCTGATGAAAAAAGAATAGAAGTTTGATCAGCGTTAATCGAAATAATTTCGGCGTATTAGGTGCTAAATCACGAAACTGACTTTCAAATATTCACCAAAAATTATTACTTAAAAGAATTAAAAAATAGTGAATTTTCTGCTTTCTTTGGAACCGTAATATCGCCCATATTGCAAAAAATTACAAAATATAATCAAAATCTAAATTGCAAGGCGAAATGCGATTCCTACAATAATCGGTTAAAGCTCTCGATAAACTGTGTAGACCAATTTTGCAGACATGCATTTTTATAAAAAGTAACTAATTATTTTTCAAAAGGACTGAATCCTCGCAGAAACCACAAATTACATTTGATATCCATATCACTAAGATATTTTATATCGGTCTTGCCTAGATCTCATTCAGGAGACTGTAGTATTTTCTTCTTCTTCTAAAATTCATGTCAATTTTTTCAGCCATTCCATTCTACTATAAATAACGTAATATAATGGATGGTGGGAAGAGGTCTTTGATTTGTAGCTATTTTTAATTGCTCCTATGATTCAGTATTGGGTATGACTCGAAAGAGAAATGCTAAAGTTTCATGATACATTCCAACAAATGCGTAAAGAATACCGCTCTGTCTGATCCACACTCACACCCTACAAAAAGAAAACAATAATACTGCTCTCCTAATTAAAGCTCTTCTAGTTAACTGGGTCCCTTAGGCATCTAATTCCTTAGTCTAACCAAGCAAAACAAAAGCAAAACAAATCCGTGTGATTCATCATTCACAAATCCCCAGTGGGACTAGGCGGTGATTATGTATTTAATTTGAAAACAAGGTAGGCTGTGGATGCGGGCAGGCGCGGGCCTTCCAGCAGCAGTCATTTGCATTTTACGGCACTTGTGATAAATCGCTTCCTGGTTTCCGGTGTTGATGATACTAACTAAGTGTTTAAATATATTTATCCAATATCGTTAACCTGGTGGCTGAAACCACTATATGTTTATGAGTTGACTGAACTTGAAAGCTACCTTAAAACAATCATTCCACTGATGTTTCCAAGAGATAGACTTCCCAGCTACTATCTAATACAAATGATGTTAGAAAACGGTGTCAAGTCGGTTGAGTCTCAGCATTTCCCACGCAACATTGTCTTCAGCTCATAAACGATTATATTCACCACAAGTTAGTCCCTCTGAACTAGCTACAAACACGTATAACAATAAATTTGAATGGATCAAGTCAGCCAAACAGGCCCATGCAATCAGTCCATACTCCAAAGTCCCCACCCATTTAATGCTAGTTTCTTAAGTTTTAAGTACAAATGTACCGGAAAATCTAAGAAGTGTGAAAAATGTAATGATAGTGCGTACAACTAATAGGGGTTCGAAGTGTATAAAAAAATACTGCCAAAAGAACTGTTCTGAAAATGATCAGAAGCCTCTGATGTATCAAAAAACGATGTTTGAGCGGTTTTTATTTTTTTCGTGTTATCGAATTTCAAAAACTGCGTCCTTGGCATAGTAGTAGCACGAGTGTCATAATTTTATCAACTGCACATATATAAATTATTGATTATTCTAGGATGCGATATTGATACTGCGCTATGTAACTCGTTGTCATACCGACTACACGCTTATAGTCACGGCTGTGGGCCGGTCAATTCATTTAAAATCTCGCATTTTGAATCAGTCAACAACTAACGTGTGTTGATTACTGAGAAATTCGTTTTCACTGACGCTTAAAAACAATATTTAGATAATTTCCATTTGTCAGTGATATGTTTATTTTTTTATCAATGTGCCTGTTACTAGACTCACTTTTCAGTAAGATTTCGGATCCAGAATTAGTAGTTTTTTGGTGACTAGTCGAACGCTCCTTCCTGGATGCAAAAAACGTTTCGCATCCTTACCGTAGAGCTCAGATAGTTATAACACTCGAATTACACTTTTCTGGGTATAGAAACAATAATTTGCAAACAGATGGCAAAGACAGGCAGAGCTTTGACCATAAACCATTCAACATCTTTACACATGTACCACCAATGCTCTCGTCTAATCTAGACATTTTGTCGTTTATCCAACCTTTCTTAATAAGAAAGACTCAGTGCTTTCTCGATAGCCACATCTGATTTTTACACTACTGTTAAAACCCAGCACATCCAACAGTTCTGATTAAAATGTTTTCATTAACTCTAATCCTTGCCATCAAGGCACGAAAGTGTCGGTGTCATGTTAAGGATACAAAGAGACCTCTGCAATAAAAAGTGAACACCGAATCACCACCAAAGAACTGACACTGAAATTTGGATCAGATAATCAGATATAATAATAACAATAATTTATTTTTCTTCAGGCAAACAAAGCTTGTACAGAAATCGTCTAGGGAGCAGCTATATACAGAGACATAACAAAACTATAAATGAAACAAGATAATAAACAACATTTACACACTGATAAACTCACAGATATTATGCTTATTAAAAAATGTTTCAAACAATACTTAAAGTTATTTCGATTTGCTATTCCGAACACTAAAATCTAGTATTTTTCCCGTGTATAATACACAATCTTTTTTCGTGTTGGGAAAAACGACGATTTAATATTTAAAAATTATATTATTACAATATTCAAGTCAGAAAATTGTGAATGTGAAATTTGAATTTTGAAATTAGTAGGTCATGTTGTACTTATAGCGACAATTAGACCTGCGCTGCTAAGGAAACTTTTAAAGTAATCAAATAGCTGTCAATTTAATTTTGTGATTTGATTTAAAAATTGTGAACTTAGTGGTTTTTTAGAAGTTATTTTTAATACTATAAAGTAAAAAATGGCTGATTCCGAGTTTTCTTTGATTCCACCGGAATTAGTGGAAGTAGCCAAAGTAGCGCCACAAATATTATTGCCAGGTAAATCGCGGAAAATTTACGAAACCGCGTATTCAAGATTCATGGAATGGAAGATGAAAAAAACATGCAGTTCATTGTCGGAGACGGTGTTATTGGTTTATTTTTCGGAATTAACGCAACAACAAAAGCCATCAACAGTGTGGTCGAATTATTCAATGATTAAAAGTATGTTACAATCAATTATAATTGGATTTCAAAATATTTCAAACTAATCACATTTCTGAAACAAAATGGGAAATGATACAATCCCAAGAAAGCTGCGATTTTTACGAGCACACAAATTAGAGATTTTTTAAATAATGCTCCCGATGAGGTTTATTTCATGGCCAAGGTTGTTGTTGTATTTGGGATTTCAGGAGCTTGTCGATTTTGTGAAATCAGCCAGATAACATTAGATGATATTGAAGATTCAGGAACGTTATTAATTGTGAAACTTAAGGAAACAAAGAATGATGTAAACAGGAGATTTGTAGTTACTGAAAAATATATTAAATTTTAACGAATGTGCGTGTGAAGGATCGCCGCCTGTTTTATGCATATCACAATGGAAAATGTATCAATCAGGTTGTGGGGGAGACTTGATGACACTAAAGAAACATGGCGGTTGGAAGTCATCAACGGTCGCTGAAGGGTATAATGATGAATCGGCAGCACACAGGACAGAAATAGCTAATAAAGTGTTTAGAACGTGTGGTAGTGCTGAAATAACACCGTATTTGCGACCAAGTACGTCAACGGGAGTTGTGATGGCAGAAAAACATATAATTTCAACACAAGAAAATTCGACTGTTGTACCGAATAGTTTAAGGAACGTGTCATTCATGCAATGCACATTTAACAATAATTGTACTTTTGATATAAAGGAAATGTAACTTTATTGTATAATGAAATATTCTAAAATTAAATATCTACCTTTGCTTATGTGTTTATACAATATCAAGGAAAAAATAACATATTTTTTCCCGGGAAAAAAAGTAATTACATAAAAAATGAAATTCTGTTACCTGTCAACAGAGACAAAATGTCAAACTGGACTATAATCATGAAAAATTCGAGGCACCATATAGAAGTCAAGAAAAATGAAGATGAAGAAAAAATGACAAAAGACAATTACGATGTACATGTCAGATAACAACCAAAAATCATAGTATCTTATTTTAGTGGAGTAAGAAATAATAAAAGGGCAAGACAATGCATGACTAGTAGGATAACCATGCTCTAAAAGGACTAGCTGCCACTGACGTTGCGCTGGTAAGGCTATCAAAGTTACTTGGCTTCACACATAAAAAATATATATTTGTAAATCACGATCTCCGTTCAAGTTCATGAGTACTTGGTTCAAATAGGGTTCTTACAGTTAAAAAATGGGATTTGTTTGCTTTCAACCACAGATGCCACTCCACTTACTCTTATTAATATTTCGATGTGTCTAGCGTGATCTTAGCAATATGCTATTCCTTTTGTTACGAGTTCTACAAATATAATAATCTTTAAATGGAAACATATAAGTGTTTGAATTTCAGGAAATGTCGATCTCAGTTTAAAGAAGTCCTCCAACGATCCAAGATACGTCTGATCATAATTTGTGGATGTAATATTTCTTGCAGAGATAAGTCATTGAATGTGCGACGTCTACTGAAACGAGCCATACATACCTAACTCAAAGTCAAGAAACAACAGATAGGAAGTTGAACTCATAGAGTGGAGGAGAAGTCAGATATATACTAAGTGACATATAAATCCGAACACCCAGTTTAAATGGTTTTATTTTAATAAAAGTTGGTGAATGTATTTATCTTACTGTAAATAACAAGTGAAAAAATTTTCAGCCTTATCAGTTGGACATTCCGGTTTTTATACTGCTTTTTTTTAATTCACTAACCCTCTAAAAATGAATATTTCAGCCGCAGTAAAGAATCAACGTTGGCGGATTTTGGTTCTTGACATCCTTTACGATCGGTTACGATGCCTAGAGTACGGAGACCTGTACGATTTCGTCAACTTAGTGAGTTTGATAGGGGCCGTATAGTGGGACTTCGGGAAGCTGGACTATCTTTTCGGGCAATTGCAGTTAGAGTGCAAAGAAGTGTAGACACTGTGGTTAGGTGTTGTCAGGCATGGCTTCGAGAAGGCTGTACGCAAAGAGCAAGGGGCACTGGACGCCGCCGTAGAACAACAGACCGTGAAGATCGCCGCCTAAGATTATTGGCCTTAAGGGACCGTTTCTCCACTACTAGGTCCATTGCAAATGAATGGGTTGCAGAACACGGAAGACCTATTGGCATGCGAAGTGTTTACCGACGAATGAGAAGTTTTGGCTTGTTTTCATACCGGCCACACTGGGTCCTCCCTTTAACTCGAGAACACCGACGTAATCGCCTTGAGTGGTGCAGACAACGGTCACTCTGGGATCAGGAATGGAACAGTATTGTCTTTAGTGACGAGTCTCGCTTTTGTTTAGACATGCACGACGGTCGTGCCAGGGTTAGAAGGCGACGTGGTGAAAGGAGGAATCCACAGTTTTTGTTTAAAGACATGTTCATCACACTGTTGGAGTTATGGTTTGGGGTGCTATAGCTTATGGTTCCAGGTCACCTTTAATCTTCATCAGAGGTAACATGAACGCGCAGCGTTATATCCACGAAGTTCTAGAACCCCATCTTTTACCCTATCTTGACACCCTGGCAGATCCAACTTTCCAACAAGATAATGCCCGACCACATGTTGCAAGAGTCACAATAGACTTCTTTCAACATAATAATGTCACATTGTTACCATGGCCACCAAGATCTCCCGACTTATCCCCAATTGAGCACGTGTGGGATATGATGGGTAGGAGATTGCTCAATTTGCAACGTCCTCCTCAGACTCTAGAAGCACTTCGAGAGGAGTTGGTGGTTGCCTGGAACGAGATACCACAGGAGGACATTGACCACCTGATCAGAAGCATGCCTAGACGCGTTGGAGAATGCGTAGCACATCAGGGTGCATCCACACATTATTAAAGGTCAAAGGGCTTTAAAGCAGTGCAATCATTTTGAAATTTTTATCATTTACTTATTATGCTTCATTAAGTACTTATACAAAATTTTATTAAAATAAAACCATTTAAACTGGGTGTTCGGATTTATATGTCACTTAGTATATCAATCAAGAAGTAAAAATGAATTTCAGGAGCTACGCATAGGGCATTTCTCTCGTGTGTACAACGCGCAAGGGTTTGGGAATGTGGTATTTGTTTCTCTCTCTCTCTCTCTGTGTGTGTGTGTGTGTGTTGCTGTCACCATGACCAACAATTTTGACAGTTCGGATAGTTGCAGGCGGAAATACTCGATAATATTAATAAGCCACGAAGTAATAAACGTACAAAGCATGGCAAAATGTGAATGAAATGTACACAAAGATTGCAGCAGCTGATTGTTGAAATTCTTCAATCCGTACATACTCTACGCTCACTAGATTTCATATGAATACGTGTATTTTTCGCTTAGTTAAACCTCCCACCTCTAGTCTTCGTGCTCAAAGTATTCATCCGTCCTAGACTGTCTCCAACCTCGCTGTCTCGTCATGGAGACCCGCATAATTAGGCAGCGAGTTTTCCATGAAAGTGAACAATGGCACTGTCTGTTTTTCGTTAGGTATTCATTTATGCAAAAATGATTTCTAGTCGGCTTTGAAGTTGCCAGTCGCTTGTTTACACGGCGCGGATTGGTTTAAAGGAAAGTTCCGCTACAAAGAAACAGCCAGCGCTCCGGCTGGCTCCGCTAGAAAATTGTCTGTTGCTTTTCGTTCGAATAGACGGCCTTCTCCGACTAGAAATTACCTTTCTCGAAACCATTGTCATGTATTAGTCACCGTACTCGGGATGCTTTCTTTGTCGCGAGTCTCTTCGCTGCCCTGAAACAGCGTGTTGCTAATCATCAATGAAGACATCCATACTCCAATATAAATATTTTGGACGATGATTCCATCACAAATGAATACTTGAATGTCCTATCAAGTAAAGGATTTCTGTCCTATATAAACCTACCTATAAGGTCCATCAGTGGCACATGTATAGATCACTGCTTTGTGAAAGACCTATCCAACAAAATTACTTGTATACCAATAATCCTAGAAAGCGATATTTTTGACCACTTCGCCACTATTTTACTGATATCTTCAAATGAAAAACATTCTAACATCCCTACCGTTAATAACAACCAGGAAAATTACAAATTTTTTGTCGACAATTCAAAACTAAGATCAAATATCAAACAAGAATCCAAGGGAACAATTATACTCTAGAAATAATATAGACAAAGCAACGGGACTGTTCATAGAGAAAATAAAAAAACTAATATTAGTACCAATAAAGTAATAATTAGTCACAAAGAGAAAAGCAGAAATGCCTGGATTACCAAAGGATTAATAACATCGGCAATAGAAAAAAAGACTATATAATGTAATGAAACTAACGCCAACTACAGATAATACCGACTGCTACAACCAATATAAAAATAAATTTATAGAGCTTGCAAGGCAAACCAAACGAAAACATTACCTAAATAAATTGAATAATAACTTAAATGATCCTAAGCGGCTTTGGACAACTATTGATGAGATAACTGGGAAAACAAAATTTAAAGAGTGTGTCACTGAGCTAATTACAACAGTATTAAAAAATACTCAACAAATATGCGATGAATTTGTACAATTTTTTACTAACACAGGCGAAAATTTAGCAAGTAATATACAAGCAAATGTACCCAATACTCAGCCTCCAAAAAGATCTTTGAACTCATTCATTTTGGGTAAAGTCGAGCAATGTGAAGTATACACCACTGTTATGTCCTTAAAAAATCGAAAAAGTCCTGGGTTGGATGGCATTAAAAGCGAGCATTTGAAAATTATAGCCGAGGACATAACAGAACCACTCACTTACCTAATAACAAATGCTTTGAATCTGGCATATATCCCTCAATTTTAAAAAAGGTAATATAATATCGATACATAAATCAGGAACAAAAACAGATGTTAACAACTATAGACCAATATCAATAATATCCAGTGTAGCAAAAGTTTTTGAAAAAGTTTTATCTACTAGAGTGATTCGATACCTCACAAAATTCAAAATTTTAAGTGAAAATCAATATGGATTTACAGAAGGGAAGGCTACATCGGACGCAATAACTAAAATTGTAAATCAAATACATCAAAATATTGATAACAGAATCCCTTCAATCTGCATTTTTGTTGATTTAAACAAAGCTTTCGACACAGTTAATCACACATTATTATTAGAAGCATTGGAGAGCATTGGTTTCAGAGGAAACGCGTACTCACTGATCGAAAATTATTTGTCAAATCGCCCACAATCTGTGCAGATATCAGGATCATTTAGTAAAGAAATGTATATTAAGTATGGTGTCCCACAAGGAACTAGGTCCGCTGTTATTCAATATATATTTAAATGATATTTTCCAAATTAATTGTGTTGGCAAAATAACTAGTTTTTTGCAGATGATACTGCAATATTATATGAAGGCACTGACTGGTCTGATCTGAAAAATGTAATTGAAAATGATTTTATCAAAATTATTCAGTGGTTTAACAGTAGAAAATTAAGCATTAACTACTCTAAAACACATTTTTTACCATTTGGATCTTATGCTAGACATCTGCCAAATTACACAAATTTCTCATTCAACATTAATGATCAAAAAATGCAAATTAATAGAGTGCCCAACATAAAATACCTTGGACTGGTCTTGGATGCACACTTACGATGGGACATCCATGTCAATTATATTTTAAAGAAAGTTAGATTTGTATCCTACAAAATTAAATACCTTGGGAATATATTGACAGAAAAATATCTTCGAACATTATACCATTCACTGATTGAGCCTCATCTCACATATGGTATATTAGCATGGGGAGCTGCATGTTCCTCACATATCTATAATTTAGATGTTTTTCATAAAAGTATTCTAAAAATGATATTTAAAAAACCGAAACTTTATCCCACTGAAAAATTATACGCAGATGTTCGAATGTATGATATAAGACAGCTTTATTTCTTACACAGTATCACTCACTACCATAAATTTGTAAACACCGACCAAAAATTAAACATAATCATTATACCAGGTACAAAATTCGTGGCACAGTAGTTCCTCAACCGCATAAATCTATAATGCAGCGATCATATCTCTATTTAGCGCCTAAATTTTATGAAATTATACCTAAAGACTTAAAAGATTTACGTTTCGGAAATTGTTTCAAAAGATATTTAAAAAAGTGGCTACGTTCTATATCTATGACTGAAATTCATAAACTCATAAATACGAACATCAACTAAATACATAATCTACTGTAACTAATTTTTGTCCTTTTTTGTCTTTTGCATTCTACAGTTTCAACTTAAATTATTGGTCCATGTACAGGCGATGTCTTCTATTGGGCCTGTTTTGATTTTATATTTATTTGCTCATATTGTTTGTTATCTTTGTACATTGAGTGAATAAATATTATTATTATACTCCCACTTTGTCAGATAATTTAAAATGTATTTTAAAGTTCTATTTAATGTTGTTATTTTTGTTTTCTTAGAAAATCACGTGTGTTTTTCTATTCCTAGTTTAAGTATTACGTAATCATTCATAAGCTAATGCATACCGGTGTCATTTCTAGTTATCTGCTTATAGTTTGGACAATAAACATTATTATTATTATTTTTATTATTATTATTATTATTATTATTATTTATAAGAACTGAGAAACAAAAATATTTGTTCTATTTTCGATAATTTTCTTTCCTCAAACTTTCTTTGGTACTAGAAATAAGACTGTCTAATCTCTGCGCGTTACCTTTTCAGTGTTTAGCATGGCTCTACAGGGTGTAAACGTTATGGTAGTCATTATTGAAATAAGTAATAGGAGGGGTCAAAACAAGTCAAAAAGTTCATATGGCCCATGGACCAAAAGTCAATAGATTTTTGTCTAAATGGCTTTATAGTTTACAACTTTAAGCGCTTTATATCGACCACAATCATCACAATCTTACTAATTTTTATAATCTAATCTAAAACGTTTTTAAATTGGGTAATTAACAAATAATTGGCATTAAGTTTTTTTAAGTTAAGCCAAAATTTGTAGTCAGTAAGTAAGTTTCATTAAATTAAATATTTAAAATACAAATGACAACAGCGCGTCAGTCTTTCATCACCCTTATCGAACCGGCAATCGATCGCAAACGCTAACAGTGGTTAGTTACCGTTTTGCATAGTTTTGCGACGTTGTCAGATTTATTTTACTTTAAAATTGCTTTTCTCTAAAAAAATGCCGTTTTGACCCCCATGTTATATGAAACTTTTTGCTTATTTTAAACCCCTCTATCACCCGTTTAAATAATGACTATCATAACGTTTACACCCTGTATAGAAACATCTTTTATATATATCTAGGATCTAGGTAGATGTCATGAAAAAGGTACATACTCTGAATTTCCTTGACTTCCACCTCTTCTCAAAGCCATCCCAGCACGTGCCATTCCACCTGAAACAAAAAATGAATGAGCACGAATATAATGAATGAATATTAAAATTTTCTGCAGGCCCACATGATCGCTGCGAAGCCCAATCCCACGTGAATGACGATATTGGCCTTCACCATGCACAGTGCACACAGCGACAGCTCACAGCAGTCTGGAAGCGATTTCCGACTGTGACGTACGGCCACCGACTTTCAGGGAGTATTGTCAAGCCGTTTGCGCTTATTATGAAGTACTTAAGGGTAATAATAAACAGCAGCGTAAGAACAAAATGAACATTTGTATTGAGTTTTCGAACAAAAAACAATGTGGTATCTCCTTCTTTACCCTTTCCTCATTTCTTAGTGTTGGGCCTTTGGAGGGGGGTATACCGTTGCTCCCCCCACTGGATCCGCGCCTGATTCATTACGAAGTCAAATCACAATCCTGAAAAGACCAATACATTGTATTGGCAATGACGTTTTACCTTTTACTGCAGGATATTGCATTCCAATAACGAAAATATGGTGTCTAGTGGTGTAACTCAATCTCACGTAGTCACATAAAGGGTGGCTAATACATAACCATCTAATGTTTTTCTGTAATATCTTCAGAATGAGATGAAGTAGATCCAATCGTTTGTCTTAATATTTAATGTAAGGCATGTGTGTTAACTGAAATCAGATAAATTCACGCTTCTGGAAGCCAAAGAAGCGTAGCCCTCTTGATTACGTTACGTTTTCCATCACTTTTCGGTTGGTTTCGGGAGGAATATTTTGAATAGCTCCCCGAGTATTGCCCTTCAGCTACATCTTTAGTGCTTGGTTTGTTTGCATACACCTTATTTTTTAGAAAAACGTTCAACGTCTTTCTAGCTATGTATTATGTTGCTCTACCCTGCTGGAACCATATTTATTGCAGGTTGAGTTATCAAATTTTATGAACCACACGGCTTTGTATCCCATTGCGGCAAAGCTTTCAAATGACAGTAAGAGCATGCAACGTGTGATTATTCCTTAATTCCGTATCTCCTTATAAGGTGATGACAACTTGTCACCAAGATCATCAGACTCAACGGTTATAACTTTTCCTTTACCGGTTTCTAAGAAATAAAGTTTATACCATACGCATCAACCACTATATGGTAGTTGAAAGCGATTTTGAGAAACTGTTGAAAATTTTCTTCCCTTAACCTATCAAAAAGAAATGTAGAATGCCGTAAAGGGGACTCAGGTTTGTACGGATCCCAGAAACAGGTATATACAGGGTGTCCCAGAAATCGACGTTAAGCCGAAACCGGGTGATAGGCAAAGTCATAACAGCTATCAGAAAAATATTTACAAAAATTTTATGTATGTGTTTTGAAAATTATAGGTCTTTGAAAAAAATATAGAAATTTCACACCCTACGGCAGTCTCTCAACTACTGTTACTACAAATATTATCTTTTTTGGATTTTAAATTTACAATGTAATGATGAATAATGCATCTTCAAACTGGTGTCTCAACCTTACTGCCAACTTTTCTCGTTCAGGAAAAATTGCCACTTATTTCCTAACCAAGTATACCAAAGTAAAACTTTGCTCAACTTTAACTGGCTGTACTGGAGAAAAATGTACTACGAGAGTTTGGCAAGTAACCTTAAAAGTTGGCGCATTTAATAACGATTCCAAAATGGTATAACACTTAGAATATTACTCGTTAACTTATGCACAATTTTTATTTGAAAAAAAACTGATGAAATTTTTTCAAAATTTCCTAATTAAACAGCGATTATGAAAACGCACAAGGACCCTTAAGGATAACTGTTTGCACAACAGTGGGCGTCACAATGCTGCTGATGATGATTTACCTTTACAGCAGCAGCACTAGCGTTGCATCTGCATTCCCCATAAATGAGGTGCATGTTAGCATATTCTTGTACGGTGTACACGGACATAGCGGCACTGCACAATCACACTATCAAAGATAGTCTAAGGAAAGCAAATGTTGTTTTGAAGAGCAATTAAACAGTCCAAATCCAAATCACAAGCGATCAACAGTCCGGTACACGAATCCAAAATTAGTAACAGTACGAAATCAACAAGCACGAACATGTAAAGATGCGCAGTAAACGAAGGAGTACTGATCGGTATCAAGGTGTGCAATAGCAAGTAAGTGATGTGCTTCATCCATACAGCAGTGTTCAACCTTTCCTGCCCCGGGATTATGAGCCCCGAGTTGCTTTTTGTCGCACAGTGTTAGAAAGACACAGGAAAGATCCACAGTTCTTTGAAAAAATTTTATGGTCGGATGAGACCACATTTAAGAAATATGGGTACATGAACCTGCATAACTTACACGAGTGGCACGTAGCAAACCCACATTTGATGAGAGAAGATAAATCTCAATATCGCTTCAAGATAAACCATTGGACAGGAATTTTAAATGGTAAAATAATCGGTCCGTTTGAGTTCCCAGAGACTTTGACTGCTGAGGTTTATGTAGGTTTTTTTGCAAAATCATTTAGAAAATTTATTGGAGGACGTGCCACTGAGTATTTACAGGGACATGTGGTTTCAGCATGATGGCTGCCCAGCGCACTATGCACTCTCAGTGAGAGAGTATCTCGATCAAAACTTTCCAGGCAGATGGATAAGGCGGTCTGGTACAATACCGTGGCCAGCCCGATCACCTGATTTAAGTCCTTTAGATTTTTTTACTGGGGAACTGTAAAAGAAAAAGTGTATTTCAAGCCGATTCAAAATATAGCTGAGCTACGGCAAAGACTATTGGAAGCAGCTGAGTTTGTTAATAACCGTGGATTCGCTCGTTTAATAACCCGATCTTTTTTAAGAACATGTCGAGCGTGTATTGCGGCTGAAGGAAAACAGTTTGAGCATTTGCTGTAAAGGAAAATCATCATCAGCAGCATTTTGACGCCCACTGTTGTGCAAACAGTTATCCTTAAGGGTCCTTGTGCGTTTTCATAATCGCTGTTTAATTAGGAAATTTTGAAAAATTTTCATCAGTTTTTTTTTCAAATAAAAATTGTGCATAAGTTAACGAGTAATATTCTAAGTGTTATACCATTTTGGAATCGTTATTAAATGGGCCAAATTTTAAGGTTACTTGCCAAACTCTCGTAGTACATTTTTCTCCAGTACAGCCAGTTAAAGTTGAGCAAAGTTTTACTTTGGAATACTTGGTTGGGAAATAAGTGGCAATTTTTCCTAAACGAGAAAAGTTGGCAGTAGGGTTGAGACACCAGTTTGAAGATGCATTATTCATCATTACATTGTAAAAATAAAATCCCAAAAAAGTTAATATTTAGTAGTAACAGGAGTTGACAGACTGCCGTAGGGTGTGAAATTTCTATATCTTTTTCAAAGACCTATAATTTTCAAAACACATACATAAAATTTTTTTAAATATTTTTTTGTTAGCTGTTATGACTTTGCCTATCAACCGGTTTCGGCTTGACGTCGACTTCTGGTATATGATACCGGCTTTCCCCAAAGGTTTACGAAACAAAAATTAAATCTGATCCATTTTAGTATAAAGATGCATGAAAAATGAAATTAGCACTCCATTTAGAAACGACTTGGGGTGTTTGGTTTTCCTACTGTTTCAGAGATGGCACTAGTAACTATCTGGACGCCGGCGGCGGTTTGCTAACTTCCGATAATTAATGGTTATGCGTATATTTTGTTATGACCACATCGTAAAATTGCCCATTTCATGAAATGAACGATCATGTATTATTTATTATCCTTTGGCCAGATCATGATGTACGTTGACGACATAAATGATAACAAATCGTTTATCGATATCATCAACTAAACGCGTTGATATTTCATGAAATGGTCAAGTTTGTTTGATCATATCGTGAAATAATAATAATAATAATAATAATATTTATTCACTCAATGTACAAAGATAACAAACAATATGAGTAAATAAATATAAAATCAAAACAGGCCCAATAGAAGGCATCGCCTGTACATGGACCAATAAATTTAAGTTGAAACTGTAGAATGCAAATGACAAAAAAGGACAAAAATTAGCTACAGTAGATTATGTATTTAGTTGATGTTCGTATTTATGAGTTTATGAATTTCAGTCCTAGATATAGAATGTAGCCACTTTTTTAAATTTCTTTTGAAACAATTTCCGAAACGTAAATCTTTTAAGTCTTTAGGTATAATTTCATAAAATTTAGGCGCTAGATAGAGATATGATCGCTGCATTATAGAGTTATGCGGTTGAGGAACTACTGTGCCACGAATTTTGTACCTGGTATAATGATTATGTTTAATTTTTTGGTCGGTGTTTACAAATTTATGGTAGTGAGTGATACTGTGTAAGAAATAAAGCTGTCTTATATCATACATTTGAACATCTGCGTATAATTTTTCAGTGGGATGGAGTTTCGGTTTTTTAAATATGATTTTTAGAATACTTTTTTGAAAAACATCTAAATTATAGATATGTGAGGAACATGCAGCTCCCCATGCTAATATACCATATGTGAGATGAGGCTCAATCAGTGCATGGTATAATGTTCGAAGATATTTTTCTGTCAATATATTCCCAAGGTATTTAATTTTGTAGGATACAAATCTAACTTTCTTTAAAATATAGTTGACATGGATGTCCCATCGTAAGTGAGGATCCAAGACCACTCCAAAGTATTTTATGTTGGGCACTCTATTAATTTGCATTTTTTGATCATTAATATTGAAGGAGAAATTTGTGTAATTTGGCAGATGTCGAGCATAAGATCCAAACGGTAAAAAATGTGTTTTAGAGTAGTTAATGCTTAATTTTCTACTGTTAAGCCACCGAATAATTTTGATAAAATCATTTTCAATTACATTTTTCAGATCAGACCAGTCAGTGCCTTCATATAATATTGCAGTATCATCAGCAAAACTAGTTATTTTGCCAACACAATTAATTTGGAAAATATCATTTAAATATATATTGAATAACAGCGGACCTAAGACAGTTCCTTGTGGGACACCATACTTAATATACATTTCTTTACTAAATGATCCTGATATCTGCACAGATTGTGGGCGATTTGACAAATAACTTTCGATCAGTGAGTACGCGTTTCCTCTGAAACCAATTCTCTCCAATGCTTCTAATAATAATTTGTGATTAACTGTGTCGAAAGCTTTCTTTAAATCAACAAAAATGCAGATTGAAGGGATTCTGTTATCAATATTTTGATGTATTTGATTCACAATTTTAGTTATTGCGTCCGAAATAGTCACATAGATTACCAATAGAGGCGCTGGCAGCACTGTTTACATGTTACCATGGCGGCAGTTAATAAAAAGGTGCTTTTCAAAGTGAATAGTCGTAATTCGTTACTAAATGAGGAACAAACTGAGAATAAAATACTTTACGATAAAAAGGTACTCGAGGCAGAACCTACAGGCATGGACGTCCGCGGAAATTTTATTCAGAGGGGTGGGGATTTTATAATTCAATCGTGGATGATCAAATCGTTAAACGTTGACGATTGATGGTCACATTCAATTCTACGATATGATCACGACACATACAGTAATGGACAAAAGTATATAGACAAATTAATATTGTGCTGTATTTCTTTTTTAACTTGTTTTATTAATACACCAACCTGTATACATAATTCGTTATAGCATAATACTCACTTATACATAAATAAATTCATTAGACTCCCTTCAATAAAAAATTAATTGAAAAAAACTGGAACTATGAAGGACAAAAATATATAGACAAAGCAAAACAATTATAGAAAAAAAAAGCAAAGTTCATAGAATTATAGAAAACCAACCATGTTTGTGTTAATATTCTGTAGCATAATCATTATTATCAATCACCTCCTGGCATCGTCTCGGCATAGATTGTAGACGTTTCTTGATATAAGATTCATCAATCTGTCACCACTTTTGCTCTAAAGCGGCAAAAAGTTCATCCTTGTTTGAATAATTTTTATCTCGTATTTGCTTATCTAAGTATTCCCAGGTTTATATCGGGAGACTGTGAAGACCATTTGAGAACTGGTATTTTTTCATCCAGAAAGAATTTCTTTGGGATACTTGAAGTGTGCTTCGGGTCATTATCTTGCTGGAAGATGGATCTTAAGGGAATATTGTCTTCCATAGGTATAGGGGTAGCATGACATGCTTTAGTATGTCTGTGTATACAAACTTCTCTTTGGACGAAATTACTTTTATTAATCTAACTGATCTAGCATTTAGTTTTCTAGATCGACCACTTCTCTTAGAGGCATCCAAGATACCTTTTTGTTTATATTTGTTCAATATTGCCCAAACTGCTTTACGCTTCAGCTTCAAATTTTTGGCAATGTCGACTTGACGTTGACCATCTTTGTATAACTCAATGATCTTAGTTTTCACATCGAAAGACATTTCTGGACCACGCGGCATGGTCTTAAAATCACTCAACTTATTCCACAATACTTGATAAACACAAACTAATCCTCTTCTGACACGAAACTAACATATACTAAACTAATGTTGAAAAGAATTTGTCTATCTATTTTTGTCCCTCATAAAAAAAATGCTTATATTCAGATTTGTATTGTGTTCATTGCAGATAATGTAAAAACAAGGAATTTAGTTTTTCTACTAATAACGCATTTGTCTATGGAGCAATGAAGCATGAATTCGTTTTCTAAAGGTATTTAGGTAAATATTCATATTTGTCTATATACTTTTGTCCATTACTGTATATTAATAATAATAAAAGTACAAGCAATATAATGGCCACCTTGCATTTACATCTATTACTCCAGACTAATATAGGTATTTTGAATTATCTAGAAATGGTTTCTGTAGCAATACAAAATGGTGCATGGCAGCCTTCAACATGTTTTTCCTCTACATAATCTTGCAATACCCTATACTGCTAAGTAATGATAAGAAAACGATATTTAAACATTTTTCTAAATTTTTTATCGCTCCAAATATGCTTTTTGACTAAGCCCAAAAAAGTTGAAAACATACAAAAAGTGTTCAGGATGATCTAAAACTTGCTTGCGAGTACAGTACCTTCTTTTTTTATACGTTCAAGTAAACTTTTCAGCAAACAAGCCAATCGATAACCAACACCTACCGCCACACTTTCCTTTTACAAATATAGTAAATACATATAGGAGTTATTGATATTTCATAGCAACTGCCACGAACAAATGCTGCCCTCACCCACCAGACTCACTCTATTGTGGATAAGCGCCAGCCGCGTTACGATGGGGTGCATGGAAATAAGAGCCACACAGTCTAAACAGAAAAGTCGTCATGGGAACTATTAACGCCAGACCAAAAGTAAAGCCCTATCGTTAGGGTCGCCGAGCACAAAGAGACGCTGTTACAGGTTTTGCAGACATGTTGGATAGCTGCCAAATCACAGTGTGTGCCATGACGTCATCATCATGGCACACACGTGCTCTTGTTTGATAAATCGGGGAATATTATTCGACATGCGTCACGATGTCATATACGGTTTTTGTTTGGTACATTTTCTATAGTTCTGAAGCAGAGGGAGAGTGAAAATTAAGTCTTTTTATGTAATTCCCACATCAGAACCCATTTCTGCATAGAAGGGAGCGCGGAAACGTCCCCCTTGCCATCTCCCATACATTTTCCTGTATCTTGGTGTGACAATAACCATGCTAGACCTTAGACGTATCCCACTGCCTACTTTTCAACGAGGAAGTTTTCTATCTTTTGAAACACACATGAGTGAAGTAAAATACAGCCGTGACTTTTTTGTATTATCTTAAAAAAAATAAACGTTTTGCTACCCACAAGTATTCTTATTTGGAGAATTTTCTGGCTGGAGTCATTATGTCAAATTACACCAGCCGCCATCGCCACCACAAAGCGTTGCACCCACCGCGCACGCTGCGCGTTATTTGCAAATGTTTCTCTGCTCTGTATTTACAATTTAAGAGGACTTTTGGATTTTTCACAATCATAGCCGCTATATTACATCAACCATTTCGATTTTTGAATAAAAGATTAAAACATCTAAAACTTAAATTTGAGCTCAATCGAAACACTTCTTTGCGAACATGTCCGCCATTTTGATCTGAATTTTTTTCAAGTTTGTCCAGATTTCAGGACTTTTGCACCACTATGGGGTTCGCGTGTGGGCTTAATTATAAATATTAAAGCGTGCTCAAGCATAACTGTTTGGAACAGCACATCACGAACCCGTGAAAAACGAGATTGAAAAGAGTGACGTTAAAATTCGATAACATATAACCCAACTTAAATGTTCGTTCTCTTTTCTCATTGATTGATCAATGTTAGTTTCCTATGTTTTTGAGAATCGATGCAGTGTGGAGTAATCGTGGAACTAATGACTTCCCCTCTATATCTGGCAGAGGGCCAGTCGTGTTTTGACGAAATTATGAAACGCCTACCCCCCTCTCCCTCGAATAAATGCGCGAAGTTAACAAAGCAACAACTGAAAGATTACCATTGCGTAACGTCATCTTTATTTTTTATTACGGCTGAAATTCTTTGGGGCATAGTGCTAACCAAGTTTTGGCAAAAATTTGGTGTAAAACAATCCCATATTTCTTGAAGCTTGTGTCTCCGTTCGGTGATTGTACGAGCAGGATGTTGTCGTAGAACCTTTTTCATCTCGTACCACAAAGTTTCAATAGGTGACAGATCTGGACTGCTAGAAACCCATTTCAAAAGTGGTACATTATTTTGTTCCATCCATTTTATAGCCTTTTTTGAGGTATGGCACGCTGCACCATCTTGCTGAAACACAAAATCTTGGCCGGATGTCAAACATTCTTCCATCACTGGTAAAAGCGATTCTTCTAAAATTGCCAAATATTTGTTGGTATCCACATTTCCATCAATAAAATGAATTTTTCCTACTCCTTTTGATGACATACTGCCCCAGACAGAATGCTTCACTTTTTTTGCGAATAACTGTACTGGGACTGTCACCAACACAAACTTCGAATCGGGCCTCATCACTCCATTGTATTGCACACCATTGTTGAGGTGTCCATTGTCTATGTTCTTTAGCCCACCTAAGCCGACTTTTCTTTTGCAGTGGAGTTAATAGTGGCTTTTCTTTGTTGTGCAACTTTAGGGTTTTTACTTCACTTTTTTTTTAAAAGAAAACTTAGCTTGCAAGTGCTAAATCCCAGTTTGTGGGCCTCTCTATGATTTGTGGACCTCGAAATTCTCCTTCCAACAGCGTCACTCCACAGAGCACTTAATTGTAAATAATTGGCACGCCTGTTTTTCACAATTATTCTTCTTAATGCTCTTCGGTCGGCATTTGTGATATTACTTTTATTCACATATCGTGGCTTAATATTAACTGAACCAGTTACTTTATATCTTCTAACAATATTTCTCACACTGTACCGCGATAAGTCTAACAGAGTTGCAATTTCTGAGTTTGATTTCCCAGAATTAAAAAATTTAATTATCAATAACCGAATTTTCTCACTAATAATCTTTCCTCTACCCATTTTGAAAACCTTAACTACCCAAAACTATGTTAAACGTATTCTGACAGCTGTGATTAATAAAAACAATTGTCATGGCTTTTATTTTTCACAGCCACCTATGCGTTATAGACTTATTTTGCATTGAAATGAAAATAGGTTGGTATGCTTTAATTGCAATATGTGTTATTTTTATGCTGCAAATTTGATTAGGGAGTGATAAAGCTGTGTTTTCTACTATACAGGGTTATCCAAATTAAGTGTCCACCATTAGTAACTTTGTTATTAGTGAAAATACAAAGTTGTTTGAATTAGCAAACTAGTAGCATTTTTAACGCTGGTAAAAATGAGAAATAAAAAAAAACAATTGAGAGTCGTTATTTTGATTTTTTTCAGTAAAATAACATTTTTTTAAATGGAAACCCCTGTATATTATATTTTTTTCTGGTAAAGCATCAAATTTTAAACAAAAAAGCTTACAATAACTTTTCTCCTAGGTTACAAATTGTTGAAGTTATGGCCTCCAATCTGAAACAATTAAATTGTATCGACAAACTTTATTTTCAACATCAACTTATAATCTTACAAAATACAATAACAATTTTTTTTAAAGAAGATGCTCGAAAACACCACCTTGTTCTTCAATACATTTTTGGGCACGTTTTTCAACTGCTCGAACTGTCTTAAGTATGGTCCTACCATCTATCTGGGTTATCTTTTCCCTAACTGCAGTCTTTAACGCGTCAAGGTTATCGTACCTTCGCTTGTAAATTTGGTTCTTTAAGTAACCCCACAAGAAGTAATCAAGTGGGTTTAGATCTGGTGATCTGGGAGGCCACTGTATTGGGCCATTTGTTCCTATCCACTGATCATTAAAAGTAGTCTAAGAAATTAGTCAGAATTTCTGACATAAATTCCACATATCTTTCACCAGTTAGGGTTCCCTCATAAAAGAACGGGCCAACAATTTTTGAACCAATTATACCGCACCAAACGTTGAAACTGAAACGGACTTGTGGGCCTCTTGGATGTCCTAACAAAAGATTTTCTCTTGACCAATAATGGTGGTTTTTTCTATTAAACATTCCAGAATTTGAAAAATTTGATTCATCTGTCCATAAAAGGTAACGAAAGTTATTTACATTTTGGCGACAGAAGCTAAGATACCAATGGCAAAAAACAAGTCTTCTCTCTGGATCCCCTGCCAAAAGCGTTTGAACTGGTCGGTACTTATACGGAATAAATTTGTATTTTTTTAAATCCTTTGAACAGTACCATAACTGAAATTAGAGTCCTTGAGAATATCTGCTATTGAATTCTCACGATAAGCTTCAAAATATCCAATAACTGCAATTTCCGTGGCCTCGCTTATTATGAATTCTTTTTTTGCCCTTGTTTTAGCAAAAACATTTTCGTTGCCCCTAAATTTTCGATAAAGTCTCAGAAAATATCGTTCATACGGTTGAATGCGAGCGGGATATAATTCACTGTAGTATTTTCTCTTGCTCTCAAGGAGGATTTTCTGCACACTAAATAGCATTCTAACATATCACACTTTTCTTCATGGGAGAACATTTTTCTTTAAATTAATGTCACAATAAAGCTTATAAACAAGTATTTACACTAATGTTTGACATTATTTGATTTTATCATTGTTTTCCAAAGCCTTCTAGTTGCGAGTATGTCCAGTTTAACAATTTGTCGCTTATCTTAATGCTGTCAAATCGCGAACGCCATGTTGTTTTCATAGCCGTCTTAATATTATAATACTGCAAATAATAAAAAATATTTATCGTTATTTTGACTTTATTTTTGACTTTAGCGGAAAAGTCATTATGAACTTTTTTGTTTAAAATTTAATGCTTTAACAGAAAAAAATATAATATACAGGGGTTTCCATTTAAAAAAATGTTATTTTGCTGAAAAAAATCAAAATAACGACTCTCAATTGTTTTTTTTTATTTCTCATTTTTACCAGCGTTAAAAATGCTACTAGTTTGCTAATTCAAACAACTTTGTATTTTCACTAATAACAAAGTTACTAATGGTGGACACTTAATTTGGATAACCCTGTATATTATCAAAATATTCATTGTTAATATTTTAAACCTATAACTCGCTGATACATTTCTAGGATTTCAATAGTTGGGCCAACTGAAGTGGGAAGGGGCTATTATACCCAGATCGGAATTACCATTCCAACAAAATATATAACTGATTCCGTAACTGACAGTTCTTTGTTCCAACAAATTCCGAATTAATTCCGAACCGCTTCTTTAACGGTTTTAACAGTTCTGGTTCTGAGAGAACTAAAAATTCTTATTTGATAGCGCATGCGAGTTGACAGAAAAATGGCTGTTCATAGCTGGATTTAATGCTTGACATTTCGTGTCTTTTCTAACTTTTTAATCTTCTCGCATATCAAACCTAAATCTTAACCGCTTATTGTGTCACGTATTAAACATTCAAAAAATGGATGACGGTGAAGATGACTTTGGAATAGATTCAAGTGAGGACTGAGACTAGACTAGAGTTGATTATATGAGTACCAAGAACTAGAAATAAGCATTACATAGTCAAGTGTTGACAATATCAATGAATCTGTTTCAGTCATGCTATGAGTAACATTAATCTTATATGCCCCTTTAATTTGAAGTCAATTAATAGCTTGGTGTAGCCAAGATTCTACTTAATTTTCTCCTCTGTTACTGTAGGCTCTAAAGACAAAATGATGAATCCTTCTCGCTCTCAAAAAGACAAAACTTCCTACTATTTCTTTAAAATACTTCACCAAGCTACTTACCTCTTACTTCTTTTTTCCCAACTTTTTTTAAATATAATGACTGTACGTCTTAGGCCAATATATGTCAAATTCTACGCATTTGATTTTGTAGAGAGAGACAAAAGCAAGCGCGTGCGCCGTGTGTCGAAGTAGTGCACAGACCCTTTTCAAGTGGCCCATGGATAATGTTACGCTGCGGTCGCGACGAAAATGACAAGTACACAACTGGTCGATTATAATGCTTTCTCAGTACAAAACAGACTCGACGCCGTGTCTTGCGGGGACAGCGTTGCCGGTATTGTTTCTATTTGTATGATAACATGGAAAATAAATAATGATCAAATTACTACTACTTTTTTTTCTGTTAAGACAAAAGTTTTGGCAGTTCTACAGCTCTGCAGAACTTAAGGGGCAGCCGCTCCTGTCTTTGAACATGCTGAAAATAAAACAGTTGTCATATAGCATTTTTTCAAGAGGACAATTGGCTGCTCAGATCAATTTCTGATCCTGTCGTTATAATAGCTGCTGTTTTGCACAATATAGTCACGTCAAGTTATAAAATGAAGAAGCCTGAACAAGTAATATAAATGTCCTTAGTCGAGACAAGCCTTAGAATAAACCTATTCGGTCACTCACATATCAAACTCTTTAAAGAATAAAACTTTTGTTAAGTCAATAAAACGTTCGCTTCAGTCTAACAACAAGCAATCTTCATTATAGCTTTAGAGCTGCTAGCTTTACAAATAAAAGTAAGTGTACAGTTGCGAGATATCACACTATACGCCTTTCTCAGAAAATACATCAAATGGGCAGTGGCACAGTCATTTGTTTCAACACCACACCCCTTGCATATTTTCATGCACCCTAACATGATATAACTGATATCAGTCTACAAAGACGAGGGTGAGCCCTGTATACAAGGGACTAAATCCAGCAAGAAGAGGATTGGTGTATCTATGTTTATCTCTTTCCTTTTTCTGTACGTTGGGGAGATATGACAAATCGGCTTTTTTCAATATATTTTGCGATAAAGGCGGATTCCATGGAAAGAGGGGATTAAGCATTTTTCTGTACGGACTTGTCTAAGAAGGGCGAAAGGAGCAGCGCCAGCTTGGAGGATTAACAGGGAAACCAAATACGGAGTAAATTATTGCCGAGGGCTAAAAGCTCCCTCCTCCAGTAGTAATGTTTTTGAATCATAATTTAATCGAATCCCTTCAGTTCTCGTTTATTCAACCTTGTTTTCTCATTATCTACCGAATTTATATAAGCAAAAAGTTGCACGAAAGCTTCCCGTAATAATTCGATCTTATTTACGAGACGTACAGAACAAGCAAAATATTAATATAGATTACGGCAGCAGAACTCCAGTTTACATTCTTTTATACCTATCAATGAATTCGAATAAATTAGAAGAAGCCAAGACTAAATATTTACATTACATTGGTTGTTGCCAAAATTGGGTAGCTTTAGTGCATACTGTTGACTCGTTTGTCTGGTAATGCATACAAAGTTGTATCAACATAACAATATAGGCAGCAGCGGTGGCCGCAGTAGTAGACTCTTCGGTCTCCTGATCAAGTGCCGTGCGCTGTGCGGGTTCGAATCCCGTCCCAGGATAAATTTTTCTCTTGGCTATGGATGTTGCGATTATCCGTAGGTGGTAGACGGTCTCTGACTGTCGAACGCGGAGGTACCACCCGGCGGATCTCGTAGGCGGAGCCAGAATGTGTGCATGTTGCATGCACACGTGTTCCCTCGCCAGAGTCCGTGTGGCGTTCCCCCTTTCCCCTGTATCATCCCCCTATAGCCCCACGGTACCCAAAGGGTGTTTAGGCCTTAGGCCTTCGTAGTAGTTGGAGTATAAAAAAACAATAATAGTTACCGGTGGAAACATCTACCTCGATTAGGATTGTGTCGCTCTTTGTAAATTATGCACGACCACAATTCTCTGCACATACCCACAGTTTTACACTAAATATAAGAATTTAATGGCAGAACTGTCCAAAAATTGAATTATATCAGGTGCGCTTTTGCGGTATCCTAAATCCTAGATCCTACTAATCTGATTTACATCATTTTGGTATATTATAAATATAGTAACTATATCATTTAATATGCTCAAAAGTTCTTGAGAGTTGAACCCTTTGTAAAAAATCAGTTTGCGTACCAAAAAAGATCCCTAAGAGACCTTTGATTTAGAAGATAAATAGCTTTGTTCAAAACTACAAAGTACTTAAAGAATTCTTTACATCAAAGACAAATTTGGAGGTCAAATCCTACCTAGTATTAACCTTAAATAAGCCCGCAATGTTAGGTTGCTTTTTGGGCATATTGGTAAGTACACATTATCTTATTTAAGACCAACAAAAATTTCTTGTAAGTTTGCAACACATTGGCAAAAAACAAGTCAATATGTCAACTAAATTACCTGGAAATGTGACCAGTGAAATGTATTTGGAAATACTGGAAGACGCCATAGATCCTGCATTAACAGCCATAATTAAAAATCAGAATGATCGGCGGTACATTGCGAATATTTTGATGTTCCAACAGGATGGTGCCCCACCACATTACGCATTAAGTGTTCGACAATATTTAGATCAGACGTTTCCAGATCGATGGATTGGTAGAAGAGGTGCCATTGAATGGCCCCCAAGATCGCCAGATTTATCACCTTTGGATTTCTTTATGTGGGGTCATTTAAAAAGCAACATCTATGCTACTCAGCCAACATCATTAGAAGACCTGCGACAAAGAATTGTGAATGATTTCCCTCAAATTACTCTCCAAATATTGCAAAATGTGTGGCAACGTTTTGATTTTGAGCAAAATCTTTATTATTGCATGGAGAGTCATGGTGGCCATTTTCAACATTTGCTTGCCTAACGGGTCAGTTCATTCTTCATTTTTAAATTACTTTGCTGCCAAATGTATTGATCTCCACTAATGATGATGTATTAGTTTTATTTAAGCTTTAAATCATTAAATCTATAAAGGGAATTGAAAGACCTTTAAAATAAGGTATCACTCAACCCCCCTTTCCATTTAAGATTTTGTGGGTGGTGTCACCCCCGCTTGCACGTGCTAACGTGATTTTTTTTTTCCAAACTTGTGTCCCCATCGAAAACAAAATCGACGGGTCTGAGCGTTTTTCAAAAAAAAACTGAGCTGCCAGTAAATGCCTCTGTTTCGTTTACGATGCGCCACCCTGTATATTGGCCAATGACTAGACTCCGCCACTTGCATCATACTTTTTAAGGTTATATTGTGATACTAATGATGCAATAAAGACATTTTATTATTATTATTATCTCAATTTAACGAAAAAGGGAGTTGCGCACTCATGCAAGTTGTTAAAATGATCGTCTTGGTGTATATCGGAATTTCTCTCAATTTTACTAACCCTACAGTGGACAATTTCACTGATTTATGGTGTACTCGACCAGACGCGACCCCTGCTGGGTAGTCGTTCTACCACCCCTTTCGCCAGTAGCGCTTTATTTATTGCTCAATTCAGTATTAACGTCATGAATTATTACGATAGCGATTGGAGGTCACCACATCATGGACTTCGCTCATTATTCGTGGAGGAGGAAATGGAATCAGAAATAATAAGCCAGCGTCAGCATGATGTAATATCATCTTTAAAAGTCAACGGAGGATCTTTGTCGGTGATAAAATAGACCCACAACTGGACTTCAACTGTAACACAAAATTAAATGTAAAGGGGCATTTCCCACATTTACAAAATAGTGTTTTTGGTAGCTGTTATACCGAGTGTGGCCCTCCTAAATATTTTGAAACCTACTCATGCTAGAAAAGAAGACTCAAACAAAACTCGTGGGGTTTCGAGTGGACAAAATGACGTCGACACTGACCTTAACCACGACCTTTGAGGCCATTTCACGGACAAGTAGCCGTTTTCAAATACTTGCCCTTTTTTAACTTCGGAATTGAAAACAAGAGGGAAAGTTTACGTCCAACTGTGACCATCGCTATGACCCTGACTTTTTCCTTCAAGGTCATTTCAAGGTCTAATCGTTGTAAACAATTTGCTCTAGCAAATGTGACATTGATCCTGACGACGACATTGACCTTGATATTGACTATAACATTTACCTTTAAGGTCAAGTTACAATTTCTGAAGTAAACATCTCGTTTACACTGGAAATGGAAAAAAGCATGAAATGTAACGTCCGGATCTGACCTTGAGTTCAAAGTTAAGGTCGTGTCAGAGTTGAACGTTATTATCATAACCCGGACGTAACATTTCCTGCTGACATATTTTCAACGTCGATATGGAAAATTTACTTGACCTTGAATGTCGTGGTCATGGATTCAAGGTTGCCATCATTGTGCCATCAAAACTGTGAAATTTTTGTTTGAAACTTTTTGACTAGAATTCGCGTTTTCGAAATATTGGTGGGGAGATTGAAATGGTGCACCCTGCATATTATCCCGATTTCCCGCTTGTCCGATGAAAATATGAGCATTGGAAGAGAACTCATTCCGATTGTTTCACTAAAATGTCATCTCACGTGTAATAATTTTTAATTTGTTCGGGTGGATTGTTATTTTTAACATGTAACGAAGGTATCTGTCGTTTTCAACAAGCCCAATGTCCCCGTCCTTTTGTTTTTATACTGATTACAAGTTATATCTTCTCTACGTTCGTTTAGAAACACCTTGTGGCTGCAACCTCAACGATGATATCCTGATGAAGGCTCCATAGAGAATGCCGAAAGCTTGATCTTATCGTCAAAAGAATCAACTTAAGCCTAAAAATTTGCCAATATCCCAATTAACAATTAATTGTATTTTATATATATATATATAAACAAGTAGGAAAATAATGGGCAAAATCCGCAAAAAGGAGGAAAGTGGATTCGAGCAGAAAATAGGATAGGTAACCCGAGCGATACGTATTTCTGCTGGATGGCTTCATCAGGCCCGAAATGAATGCACATATGAAACTAAAAAAGTAGATACACATGCCCACACATCCGGATACGGGTGTAACCTGAGGAAACGAGGTTGGAGGGAAAAAAACGACACACGAAGTCCACAACAAGAGCCAACCTACACATTGTAGTATAAAATGGCTGTACGACCTCCCAACTTCGTTTCCCCAGGTTACACCCGTATCCGGATGTGTGGGCATGTGTATCTACTTTTGTAGTTTCATATGTGCATTCATTTCGGGCCTGATGAAGCCAACCAGCAGAAATACGTATCGCTCGGGTTACCTATCCTATTTTCTGCTCGAATCCACTTTCCTCCTTTTTGCCGATTTTGCCCATTATTTTCCTACTTGTTGTTATATACCTTTCTCCGCATGATCATATTCTCTATATATATACAGGATGACTTTGAAGTTGAGTCATTAATTTTCAGATAATGATTGTAGAAGGAAGATAAACCAAAATATGTGTGTAAGAATAAAAAAAAATAAAAAAAAATAAAAAAAAAATTTTACCTTGTTTTATAAAGTATTCTCCCGACAAGTATTTCAGTGCGGACCTGTATTTGATCGTGAGGTCTTGGAGCACCGGCATGCCGTCCATATGTGAGGTCTTAAGTCAAATGATTCACGAACCCGTTGTACTACATTAACAAAGGCACGAGGGGTTGGTTGCACTCGATTGGGAAACCGATCCGCATAAACATGTGCCATTTTTTATTTCGTTTGAGCCACGCAACAGACACCACTGTCCACTACCGACTGACACTGACTGTATACAACTGAATGAAATAATTGTAAAAACATCGTTCCAAATTCTTTCGCTTTTTTGTTTCCGATGCGATGAACCGATAAGGCGAATTATATCCGTTGTCGCCAAACACGAGCACATAATATTATTATTGAGACAGGGCGGTACTCAAACTTCCAAAGGGCTATAACTTTGTTACTTTAATTTTACCAGAAAAATGGTGAAGGAAAAAACATTTCTTTTGATCAGATCTACTCACTGTTAAAATAAATGACTCAACTTCGAAGTCACCCTGTATATATAATTTTGATCCGCGTACTCCTGGGTAAACTTAAGGCTTAGGGTGTACCGTTGGACACAATATGGCGATCTCGGGGAATCGCGTCATGTATTCGTTGCTAGGCGACAGCATAACTACCGGTGATAGAATACACTTGTCAAATACCTGATATTTTTCGAGTCAGTGCCCATTAAGCTGAAGATTACCTTGCACGTGTCGAAACGTTAATTATGCACTCTTAGTGACAAACACGCTCTGTGCATGATGAGCGACGTCACACCACAATTCATACGTGATTTGGTATCGCATGATGTGTATATCTATTGAACATAAGAATATAACGCGATTCAGAATGAGCTAAAAAATGACAGCTGTTAAAAAATAAAACGAACAACGTGGACGCTCAAAATATTTAACATCTTGTATGGTTGGATGTAATATTTCTTGAATTCAAAATGCCACAATCATTTTCCACGTTACGACTAACAGTATTAGTAAAAGATATTTCATCTACACTGCCAATGAACCGACTTCCTAATATAATGAGAAACATACTACGTATTGTTATTAAGATTTATACTGAAGAAAATGATTATATAAAACGTTAATATATTTATAATATAATTATGTGGGTACAAACTGGTTAGGTATGTAATAAGAAAGTAGGCTGACCGATACCTTTTAGTTATTGATTTGAATATATCTAAGCAAATACCAATGCTTACTGGTTACCACGGAAATAACTAATAATCCACTTTAACATACGATGGTGAGATTGAACATAAGAATCTTGTCACGTGCCAAAATCACGTAACATTTTTTTACTATTTTGATCTCTTACCAGTAATTTGAATTTCTCTGTATTGATTATAGTACCGATTCCTAGACCAAACCCTTTTTCAATGACTTTCTTTTGGCAAATTCCATAGTTTATTGATTGTTTAATTTCTCACGTATTATATCTGTCTGTAGCTTGTGAGCTGAGGATATCTCAGCTGCGCCTAGAGCTGTAACTGGTGTAACAGTAAGATAAATACATTCACCAACTTTTATTAAAATAAAACCATTTAAACTGGGTGTTCGGATTTATATGTCACTTAGTATATTTATCTTACTGTAAATAACATGTGAAACAATTTTCAGCCTTATCAGTTGGACATTCCGGTTTTTATACTGCTTTTTTTTAATTCACTAACGATCTAAAAATGAATATTTCAGCCGCAGTAAAGAATCAACGTTGGCGGATTTTGGTTCTTGACATCCTTTACGATCGGTTACGATGCCTAGAGTACGGAGACCTGTACGATTTCGTCAACTTAGTGAGTTTGATAGGGGACGTATAGTGGGACTTCGGGAAGCTGGACTTTCTTTTCGGGCAATTGCTGTTAGAGTGCAAAGAAGTGTAGACACTGTGGTTAGGTGTTGTCAGGCATGGCTTCGAAAAGGCCGTACGCAAAGAGCAAGGGGCACTGGACGCCGCCGTAGAACAACAGACCGTGAAGATCGCCGCCTAAGATTATTGGCCTTAAGGGACCGTTTCTCCACTACCAGGTCCATTGCAAATGAATGGTTTGCAGAACACGGAAGATCTATTGGCATGCGAAGTGTTTACCGACGAATGAGAAGTTTTGGCTTGTTTTCATACCGGCCACACTGGGTCCTCCCTTTAACTCGAGAACACCGACGTAATCGCCTTGAGTGGTGCAGACAACGGTCACTCTAAGAATCAGGAATGGAACAGTATTGTCTTTAGTGATGAGTTTCGATTTTGTTTAGGCATGCACGATGGTCGTGCCAGGGTTAGAAGGCGACGTGGTGAAAGGAGGAATCCACAGTTTTTTGTTGAAAGACATGTTCATCACACTGTTGGAGCTATGGTTTGGGGTGCTATAGCTTATGGTTCCAGGTCACCTTTAATCTTCATCAGAGGTAACATGAACGCGCAGCGTTATATCCACGAAGTTCTAGAACCCCATCTTTTACCCTATCTTGACACCATGGCAGATCCAACTTTCCAACAAGATAATGCCCGACCACATGTTGCAAGAGTCAGAATATACTTCTTTCAACATGATGATGTCACATTGTTACCATGGCCACCAAGATCTCCCGACTTATCCCCAATTGAGCACGTGTGGGATATGCTGGGTAGGAGACTGCTCAATTTGCAACGTCCTCCTCAGACTCTAGAAGCACTTCGAGAGGAGTTGGTGGTTGCCTGGAATGAGATACCACAGGAGGACATTGACCAGAATCATGCCTAGGCGCGTTGGAGAATGCGTAGCACATCAGGGTGCATCCACACATTATTAAAGGTCAAAGGGCTTTAAAGCAGTGCAATCATTTTGAAATGTTTATCATTTACTTATTATGCTTCATTAAGTACTTATACAAAATTTTATTAAAATAAAACCATTTAAACTGGGTGTTCGGATTTATATGTCACTTAGTATATTTACATTAGACATTATTTGAATACAGCTGATTATTGCATTTCAAGGAGTGACACGTGTGCGGGATCTGTCAACTCTTGGTACCAGTCACAAAACATATACTCTGAAGGTTTAATTCCATGCCATTCAATGACAACACGGTGACTTGTGTGGTTGTCAGCGGCCATTTTGTGAGGGTGCGACAGGGTTGCCAGATTGTGCATTAATATCCCGTTTCACCCTCCTGGTCCCAGTAGAGTAAGTTCCGCAAACTATTGAAATATACTCTACTATGCTTTATAAGACTTTTCGTGACATTTTTCCCAAAATCACTGCACAACACTTGAAACAATGCAAATGAAATTTAAAATTATTTCCATGACGCCGCAGAATAGCTCCGTCGGTACCTTGGGTTATACATCTTGACAGTGGGGATGTTCGATACGAGCCTATATTTCAGTATATTGAAGTTGGTGAATTCGAGAGTGCCATGCATTAACAAACGTCCAAATCTGCTGCCAAATTTAACAGCTAGAAAATCGACCTATTATTTGCCGCATTCCCATTCGTTGAGGGGGATAACGGATTGTTAAATGTAAACCTATAACATATATCAAAATACATGAAAGTTGTCCTGTTTTTTCTGTGCAGAAGCATCATGTTGGAATCAAAAAGTGGAATCACACCATCAAATTCGCATCGAAATCCTAATATTTCTCACAGAAGTGCTCCACGTCGAGCACGATATCATGGCCATAAGTATGTCGATTCTATACTCTCGTCCCATGAAAAGATATAATTTTCAGCAATAATCACCATCAAGAATACTTGAAAAGTTATCACCGTGCTTGATCAGATGCAAACCGCATTTTATCGAAGTTGTTTCCAGTCTGATCCGAATAATGTGAGCGCTATTATGTCGTGTTGGAACAGCTGTGCGAAATAAAAATACATTGTTTTTCAAGTATGATTCATGACATAATAAACCAGACGTTCGCCTGGCCTTTGACCCACCTTAATTGCTGATAATTACCGGCGATAATTACTTATCTACGTTCTATCATCAAGATTATCTCGATACGATCGACGATATGCTTCTCAGCGGAGACTTCATGAATAACACATACACTGTCATACCGAAAAGGAAAAGTCTTATAAATATACATGACCGGACCCTATTATGACTGCCGTCGCATGTTAGAAGCTTTTCTAGCAACGACATAAAGTACGGCATCCTTTCGGATGGTGCGGCCGAGACTGCCGTTGCTAAAAAATAAATCCTGTTTTTGAGTCGCTTTGCGGTAACAATTAAGCAGATCTTGCGCGAGTGAATCACAGATACAACACTTCGGCAGTCGAGGAATAAATCGAACGGGTGGCAACACGGTGAATAATTATTATATCTAGCCACTGATCACTCGCTGGAGGCGTGGTCAGCGGGAGGCGTGGTTTTGCTACGATTAATATCCAATTTCCTCGACTACTCTGAGACCGTTTGAAGTAGAAAGCTTATTTTTCTGTTGTGGCTTGTTCTACAACTTCTCTATGTTCAGTATGAACAATATCTGAAAAATTGTTTTTCTCCGATAAAAAAAATATTTTTGCGAAAGAAAAAAAAACGTAATCTATCAAATGAACCATATGCGACCGTCCTTTATCCGTTTGTACTGGAACCATGAAATCTCATGTCTGTGCGACTATTTGTTCTGAAGCTATCGCGGCAGAAATATTGACAAAAAAAGTTGATATTTTGACAAAAAAAAAACAAGAGATTATCTCAAATCAGTCGTTTTTAAAACACCATAATTAGGCAATATGTATTAATAATGCTGCCCCAATCGCACAGTTGAAAAAAGGGATGAGCGACCTTAAGTCTGAATATAAAGGGTACTATAAAAGTTTTGCAATATGACTTAACAAACGGACGCAGGAGGCTGCATGTTACTGCATGTTGGGACATGTCCACGAGTGCATAGTAGCCGCCAGTAGCACGTCTGTTGATTTAGTTGTTCATTTGTATTGACAGTGTTAAGTGCGGACTATGGCATCGTCGTCACGTAGTGATTTAAGGGCAGTTCGTTTTACGGTACAACTTTACGCGTGGTTTAAGCATATACCAGGGCTTAGAAAAAATGACGCTTGCATTAAAGAATGATTGTCCTCATCGTACGACTATACTCGGGTGGTACAGGAAATTTCCAAAGTGGCAATTTCACTCTGGAGGACTCTGAGAGGGAAGAAAGGCCTCGGAACTTAGTAACAGACGAAAACATTACTGCGGTGAGGAAAGTGCTTGACGAAGACGAATAAGTGACATACCAACAGATAGAGGAGACCTTATACCTCGTAAGGAAACTTTGTTCTCTCTGGGTACCGCAAAGTCTGCCGGAAGAGCAGAAGATTCGTTGTACGACTTGGTGCCGAAATATGCTGAAAATGTTTGATAAGGGGCAATCTCGGTATGTAAACAGTATCGTGACAGGTAACGAGACTTGGCTCTATTATTACGATGTGCCGACCAAGGCTCAAAACAAAGTTTGGGTCTTTGATGATGAGGAGAGTCACAGCTAAGTGGTACACGGAACAGTGCCTGCCTAAAGTCTATGAACAACTTGTGGCTAAAGTCAAGAATAGACACTTGGTACCTCCACCATGACAACGCTCCAGCACACCGCGTCAAAGCCTGCAGCGAGAGTACTACTGGACTGAAACTTATTGAGCACCCTGCTTACAGTCCAGATCTTGCTACCCGCGACTTTGCACTGTTTCCGCATGTGAAAATGAAGCTAAAAGGAAAACGGTTTTCTACCGATGAGGACAACGAGTGTGCTGCACTCCCGGGTGAAACTTAGCAGGGCTGGTTTAAGGACTGGTTTTGGCGGATGAAGAAGTGTATTAAATGTGGTGGAAATTACTTTGAACGAACTCAATAAATAAAGCTGCATTCCAAAACTTTAATAGACCGCTTCAATTCTGACCAAACATGTTTACCATAGAATCAAATTTGTTGCTCCTGCCATATTTTAATAATTATAATAAGCGACTTTATTTATAACTAACCTACTAACAATAAGTTATAAATGGACGAAGTTTAACCTCAGCGATTTTTCCACTTATGCCCCGAATAGTGATAGTTACTACGAATTTAGATAGATATAATACAATAAAAATATAAGCATTAAGAAAAGAGAAATAATCATATCGGGTTGTCCAATAGGGACGCAGGAAAGTAAACGTCAATTTGACATAGACGCCATCTTTGTTTTCTGTCACCGACATGTCATTTTGTTAGTTGAATGTTTACCATTGATCGCTATGGAGTCGTATTCGATTGAAGGCCGCATTAAAGTTATTCAGGAGCACTACGAAAATGGTGCAAAAATAAAAAACACGTTTCGCGCGCTTCGTGAACATTTCGGACGCAACAACCGCCCAAACGAAGCAACCATCGGTCGTCTAGCGCGTAAATTCGAGGCAACAGGTTCTGTGGCAAATCTGCCAGGCTCTGGCCGGCCAAGGAGCGTTCGCACACCGGAAAATATTGCTGTTGTGAAGGAGAGTGTGTGAGACGATCCGAAACAATCAACAACGCGTCGATCCCAAGAATTGGGCATTTCGAGAACCAGTTTGCTCCGCATTCTCCACAAGGATTTGAATGTACACGCCTACAAGATCCAATTGACGCAAGAGCTGCATCGGGCCGACCATTTTTCGCGCCGAATGGCTCCTTGAACACCGCCAAATTGATGCCAATTTTTCATCAAAAATCATTTTCAGCGACGAAGCGCATTTCACTTTGAATGGGACGGTAAACAAGCAAAACTGCCGCATCTGGGGGAACGAAAATCCCCGTGAGTATCAAGAGCAGCCGATGCATCCTCAAAAAGTGACTGTGTGATGTGCATTGTGGTCAAAAGGCATCATCGGACCTTACTTTTTCAAAAATGCGGCCGGGGACGCCGTTACCGTCAATTCTGAGCGACATCACGTGATGATAGAGGACTATTTTTTGCCGCAACTTAAAGGAATGGATATGGACGATGTTTATTTCCAACAAGACGGTGCAACATGCCACACAACCAACGTCAACATCCATCGATTGGAGTCCTTCTTCGGTGATCGCGTGATTTCGCGCAGAGGAAATGTGCCATGGCCACCAAGATCGTGCGATTTGACTCCCTTGGACTTCTTTTTATGGGGATATTTGAAAAGCAAAGTCTACGTTCAACAAACCAGCCACCCTCCAAGAACTCAAAAACAACATCATTGCCGAGATAAATGCAATAGAACCGAACATGTTGCAAAATGCCATGGAAAATTTCGACCATCGCGTGGACGTCTGTAAATCCAGTCGTGGTGATCATTTGAGCGATATTATTTTCCATACATAAATGGTAAAATAAACTATTATAATATGTGAAGAAGGTGATATTTTAAACTACACTTGAATTTAGTTAGCGACATTTCTTTAAATTGGTTTGGCAGAAAATTCTGCAAGATTGCTGTGAAAGACCTAGTGAATAATGCGGTTTTAGTTGGGCCATAGTGAACAAATGTGCAAACTGTATGATTCTAGTAGGGTGAATTATAATGGTAAACAATTAAGAATTTTCGGAATTATTTGATAAACTTTGTCATTATATCTTTGTTCGCAAAAAAGTACTAACACTAAATACAATTTCTAAAGATGTTGTGTTCTCGAAATATCAACTTTTCCTCAAACGATAAACCAAGATTCTCCACACACTGGTGTTTTTTGGGCTGAATAAAATCACTTGGGATTTGTTTGCGTTTAATTTGGGAGTGTTGCACTGTGTATGATCACGAATTGCATCTAAATCTCTATATATTTTCAAAGTAACAGTTTCATAATTTTTTGGGTCAAGCAATAAATATATTTGGATATCGCCAGCATATGTCTTTATTTTACAATCCCTAACACATTCGTTGAGTTTGACGTGTAAAGAGACACACGTCAAAATTAAGTACTAGCAAACTCTATACAGGTTGCTCTGAAAGATAGAACTTTTCCATTTAGCAACAACTGCGTTTGAAATAACACAATTGATCTCCGGTAAAATAGCAGCGAGATACCAAAACACAGCTTTGTTAGCTTCTTCCTTATTCTGCAACATTCGGGACTGTCTATACTACAACTATTTAAAACTGTAATGACTCATACGCGTGATCAACACGTGATCAGAGCTCGATCCCGGTTTCCTTCCAGTACAGCCGTATAGCGTACGACATACGTCGTTTCTGTGGCTTTGCGGTGGTCAACAGCACAGACAGAGATGGAAATAATGGCTGATTGTTCTCCGCCGGTAGAACCAATGAAATCAAAGACGCGCCTCGACCGGCAGACTCATAGGCGTCGGCAACGCATTGGAACGTGTTTCGTTGAGCGATCGCATATTGTGTGTTTTTATAAGAATTGTTGTGTGATTGTTATTGTTGTGGTTTCTGTGGTTACTGTTTCGGTTATACTTAACCATGGAGAGTACAAATGACACGAGTGGAAGTACTGAAAGCCAGGGAACAAGTAGACGGCTTCGTAAAGCACTGAAGAGGGACGCGAAAGAAATCGTGCTCAACGTATTCAATTATCTATGTCGCAGGGAGATGCACTCGCGCGTTGTGAAAGTATGACAGGCGTTCCAGAGTGGACCATTCGCAGGGTGGTGCATGAAAAGAAGAAAACTGGAGCTACTACTGATACAAAGTTTAATTTGAAGGGACGAAAGGCCGTTAAATTGGATGACGATAGCAAAATGGCGTTAAGGCGAACCGTACATTCATTCTTCTTTAGGAATGAGATACCAACCCTCAAGGCTGTACATGCAGCGATCAAGGAAAATGAAATTATACCCCAAATGAGCGTCGAGGTAATGAGGAAATCCCTGCACGAAATTAATTTTCAAGTATTGATAGAGACACCTGAAATAGTCGCCTGGCGTCGAAAATACCTACGCGAAATGATTGAATATAGGCGACAAAGCAGAAAAATCTATTATTTGGACGAGACATGAGTAAATGCAGGTCACACAGTTAAAAAACCTGGATAGACAAAAACGTAGTGAGTAACCGACAAGCAAGCATTGAAGGTTTGTCAACAGGTCTTCGTGGACCGTCAGGGAAAGGTCAAAGATTGATCGTAACTCATATTGGTAGCGATAGTGGCTTTTTAGAAGAGTGTGACTTGATTTTCGTCTCTAAGAAAGGAGGTGATTACCATGACGAAATGAATGCCAGCTGCTTCGAAAGCTGGTTTCAAGGATTGCTTCAGCGAGTTGAGCCCAACTCTGTGATCGTCATGGATAATGCTTCCTACCATAGTCGTCGAGCCGAACGTGTACTGACTATGGGATCTCGAAAAAGTGACATGCAGCAATGGTTGCGCGAAAAAGGAATCCCGTTTGACGATTCATGTGTGAAAGCGGAATTGTATGAAAAAATTAAACAGCACAAACCTGCGAACATTAGTTACGTGACTGATGAGATGGCCCGTCAATGTGGTGTCACTGTGCTGCGGTTACCGCCCTACCACTGTGAACTGAACCCAATAGAGCTCATCTGGGCTCAAGTGAAGGGTTATATTGCGCGCCATAACACAACCTTCAAATTACCAGACGCTAAGGTTTTACTTGAGACTTCCATACAGCTAGTAACGCCCGAAGCTTGGCAGAATGCTATCCGTCATGTTGTGAAGGAAGAAACAAAAATGTGGCAGCTTGACACCATCATAGAGCCAGTTATAGTCAATTTTAACGAGGAAAGCGATAGCGACAGTTTATTACTGTCAGATGTAAGTGGAAGCGACGATGAATAAAGGTAATTCCCAAATTTTTGACTTACAATATGTTTCAAACAACTCTTTATTAAGCATGTGACAAATCTAGTTCACCCATGTTAAACAATCATACCCCGCCTATGAACAGCCGACTACTGGTAGTGAAGTGATGTTCACGTGAACATCGATGAGTCATTACAGTTTTAGATAGTTATAGTATAGGTCTCCCACTGTGGACTGTGCTCTCCTTAACATTTTCACAAACGGCATTCGTACGAAATAACTTAAACCTACGCAGCACGGGGTGGAAACGACGATGGAAATGATCTGTGAGACGCTCACGGAGCATCAGCAACATCTTGAAAGCATTCGCTGTGAACTAACATCAATGCGTTATTGCTATAGAAATGTACCATTTTCGGTTTGAAATCCGATTTATAAACAGCTTGGTTTATTATCGGGCGCGCGGCGCACAAGTTGGATACTGATACACGTCGCATCGTTTGCTCCAATGATTTGCTTGTGTTTGACATCGCAGAATTTTGTGAAAAAAATGTGTGTAGGACTATGAAAAATTGCTTATGTTACTGGCAATATTAGCTTATTTTCCAAGTAAACTGGTTTTTTTACACCGGAGCAGCCGCGCAGGCAGAGGCCTAAAGACATGGTGACGCTGCTGCTATGAGGAGCTTAGACAAACTTTGTTAATCCGATTCTTGAACTTTCTAGGGTTAGTAAAACTGGACAAAACCTCCTCATGTAGATTGTTATACAATCTCAATACCCTAGGAGCGAAGAAGCGGTCTTATCGGCCAGTTCTGAACGTAGGAAGTTCGACACGGTTTGAATCGGAGGCCGGGTCAGGCGGGTCTGTCTGGCAGGCACATCGCATTGTGGTATGAAGATGAGAACCCGTCAATTTCGAACGATATTTTGAGGTCAGTCACCCATCTGCAAAACTTCTCTGGGAGGTAATAGTATGGATGTTTGCATAAGAGGGCAGTATGCCGCTGCTGATCGAACGGTTTCACGTTATCAAGAGCAACGACATGACCATATTGGATGAGTTTACTCCACAGTTGCGTGACCTAAGCTAAGGGAGTCCCCCTGTGGATCCCCTGAGCCAGAAACCATACTTTCTGTCTCTAGCCGAACGTGTAAAGGAAAGTCCCAACACCTTGTATATAAAACATTTCTAGCAGTGGAATGTGTACTGCACATTTTTGCCGACTATATACCCATCTATGAAGGGAAATCTTGCAAAGATATGGCTACATCAGCATCCTGATAGTTCTCTCCGGCGGCGAAGGTCACCTATATTTACGTCTCCCGTAGCTAGCTTCTAGGAATTTCAATTTTAATAATGCATGATGTAGTCAGTATGTGTTTACGAAACTGGTTTGCTGATGTTCTATTCATGTGCAGCGATGCGATACGAGCACAAAGCAGTGAAAAATAATCCAAGCTTGCACAGAAGTGGAAACGTTCTCGGTTTTCATTCGCGGATTCTCCACGCTGATCAATCAGGCTTGATATAGCTTAGAAAGCCGTGAGAGATTTCAAGAGCCGCCTAAGAGAAACCAGTTAAAAACAGGAACAACGCATATCTACAAATCGACCTTGAATACTGTCTAAATCAGTATTTTCTGGGATCACTTAGCTGGGTGTATACACCTATATTGTTATTGGTAATAAGACGAGCTAATTCCTTTCGCCGCCTTTGTCCTTGTGCGCGAATAGCATCTACATTTTCATTCTCTATAAACGGCAAGTCCTGTTCTTCATCTTCGTCATTTTCTTGAAAATCTTCATCTCTTAATCGCTTAGCTATATTGTGCAACACATCACACGCAATTATAACCTTTGGAATACCGGTCAGATTTACTCTGCATCCATACTTCAGGATAGGAAATCCCCGCTTTACTTGTCCAAATGTATGCTCAATCACATCTCGCTCTGATGTAAGCAGCCTGTTAAAGACTCTGATATTCCTCGTGGGGGTCGGTGTAAGGAGTCATAAGACATTATACCATACCCACTGTCCCCTAGAAGAATAGTGTTTCTTGTCCTTTTCATGACTTCACACACTGCCGAATTTTTCCATATACGAGCGTCATGGACTGATCCAGGCCAACTTGCATCTATATTAGTTATAAGGTCGCATGTAACCTGTACATTAATACTGGCAAAACCTTTTCGATTTACATATTCGTCTCCAAATTGGGCTGGTTTTCCATCAAGACGAATATGCGTGCAGTCGATAACTCCAATAGCTGTAGGAAAACGGAACCTGGTCAACCATTTCCCTTTGGCCTGCATAGTTTGTTTTTTTGTATTTGTGAATCTGATAAATTCTTCGGCTTGTTGTACAATTCGCTCTAACACATCATGAAATATTCTGGACACTGTGGTCTGCAAACATCCTAATTCTTCAGCTATTCCGCTCTGAAATCCAGGCATAGCTCGTGAGGTCCCTCGAGTATTTCTAAGAGAATTTTAAAAACGTATATACTTAGACGAAAACATCATTTAAATCTAAGATAAGTAATGAAACATTGTTGCAACGATTTTGCAATTCTAGACCTCTGTTATTCCATACATATCTGAGGGCGTTAGTAAACAAAACCGCATGTTTACCAGGCAAACAGGCTTATACAAATAGCTACAAGAACGTATACTATAAAATGTTTGCTCAATATTTCATATCTTGTGTGCACGCAAGTAAATCAATATTGTATAAATTCCTGCCTTTTTATATTTATAGCTTTTTGAAGGCCGATACTGATATTATACGTACGACTTCCACAGACCCAGATTTTAGCTTTATAAGTTGATCAGCCAACTCAAAGCAGAATTACGCGACAGGAGATACACTGTTTCTGTAATTGGACTCGTCCCACACGTACCAACAACGAACTACACTTTAAATGTAGATAGCCGTCGAAAACGAAGATCAGCTTATCATCCAAAAGATACCAGAAATCAGGTATATGTGAAATATCAGTGTTTATGTTCTGTAAGTTAGTTTCTCATATAAAATAAAATTATCCTTAAAATCACCCATAAGGCGGAAAGTTCGAATTTATCATCATCCTATTTAAATTATTGAACCGACTGAACTCTGGACCTTCTCTAAATTTTTGCAGTAACGTTTCGTTGAACTTTACAGAATCATTTCTTAAACCATTTGGATGCGGTTTTCATAATAAAATATCACGTTTCTCATAAGTCGATATAAATGTTATACATTTAATCGCAGTAATATTCTGAAGACGATATTATTTTTTTTTTGCTTCACAGGTATTCTGGTATTCTTGACAGACAGCCATAGGCAAAGTTAGTTGAAGAACTTCCTTACTATTCTACAGGTACCGAGGATTGCTGCCTTCTGGCATTCCCTTAAATTGTCAAGGTCAAGCTTCAAGACTTTGAGGTTTGTGTGGAAGTTTTTGTGGATGTGGCCGTTGGCAGAAACAATAAATGGTAGTATAAATGTTTGCTTTAACTTGTATAGTTGTTGGACCTCGTGTGAGAGCGATTCATACTTATTTTGTTTTTTCGGTGAAAGCCTTTTGTACATTTTCGTCAACTGGTACCGCAGTATCTATGATTTAAGCAATCTCTTTACTTTTGTCGATTACTAGTATGTCGGGACGGTTTTGATTTATCGATGTGCTGGTCAATATGGTTGCATCCCAATAATGACTCTTGATGATTCATATTTGAACAAGGGGACGTACTTGTATGCAGGCTTGAGATGTTCCAAGATGAGGTGGTTTTTGCAAATACCCTGATGTATTATTTTTGCGACCATGTTATGCCTCGCCAGGTATTCCGTTGGAGCTAGGGAAGAACATCCAGAGACAACATGTTGGATTGATTCAGCTGTTGTATTGCATCGACGACATCTGTCGGATTCAATCGGTTGGTTTTGTAAATTCTTGATGTGTGCTCTGGTAGGGACCACTTGATCCTGGATAGCATGTAAGGAAACAAGTATCCTAGTTTTAGGTATAATACAGAAGCCCCATGGTCAATGTATTCATTATTGAGGGCATGAAAAATCTACCGTGTAGTGGCTTTTGTCGTCACTCTGTAATCCTGCTATTGTCTGTATATGAATCAGGTCTGCTCTTGAAAATTACATGATCCGTTCCAATCATACGAATTGCGTTATGTAATGGGTTGGTTGACGATTCAAAGTATTGCTGTAGCGCTTTCTCTTGTTTGCTTGCCATAGTCTCAAGACTGATTAAACCTCTCCCACCTATTTTCCGTGGGAGATACAGTCTACAGATAGATGATTTAGGGTGATGAATACGGTACTTAGTGTTGTTCTTACATCAATATCAATTTTTTTAAGTGTTGTTGTTGACCAATTTATAACACCAAATGTATACATTATTACAGGGAAGGCCCAAGTGTTTAAAGCTTGAATAATGTTACTGCTGCTTAGTTTTGTCAGGACATGCTTAACGCGCTCCTTAAGTCTGACAAGCTCTTTAGTTTTAGCAGCATCAAGTTCTGACGCCTGTAAGACACCAAGATACTTGTATCTGTCTTCCTCAGTAAGTGTTCGGATCTTAAGGCCATTAAGCATTTCCGCATTATCACGGCATTGTACCTTTCCTCTTCGTATGTGCAGACAAGCACATTTCTGAAGACCGAGTTTCATTTTTATGTCTTCTGAGAAGTTATTCACAATGTCTAGCAAGGATACTAATAGCCTTTCGCCAGCAGCGTACAATTTGAAGTCATCTACATAAAACTGGTATGTTAATGGAACTAGAGGATGTTTCTGCAATTGATACCGATAAGGCGTGTCATTTAAGATTTGACTGAGCGGGTTCATTGATAGACAAAAAAATATACATTTTCAAGATTTCCAGAAGCCACGAGTGGGGCACACTATCAAAGGCCTTCTTGTAGTCTACCGACGCCATGGACAGGTTTCGGCGTTTAGTCTTAGTGGTATGCGTGATAAGCTTCTTTGCAACCTAGATCTTTCTTCTTATACCCGCACTGTTGTACTGCCATTATTTGCCACTGTTTGAGATGGTTATCAATTTTGTAAGCCAGTATGGCAGTCAGTAACTTGTATATGACTGGGAGAGAAGTAAAGGGTCTGTAGTCTTGTGGGCCAAGGTTGCCACTCTTTTTTATTTTATTATTATTATTATTCTTTTCTTCCTCAGTCGTATCTGTCTGGTAATAAAGGATAGACCAGATATCAACCAGGTATCAAAGAGACTATCCAAGCACCTTCCTTAGTATATGCTCTGTTCCTACTAGTGCCGTTTTTTGAATTTGGTAGAGTGCTGGTTTACCGGGTATTGAGTCACAATTTCCGTGGAAGGTTTTGGCGATAGTTCCTAATGCACCGACAACGACAGGAGTTATCCAAGCTTTCACATACCACATCCTCTATATTTCTATCTGGAGGTTTCTGTACTTAGATATCTTTTCATTTTCTTTCGATTTAACATCGGAATCGTCGGGAACCGCTATATCAATTAGTTGATATGCTTTCTCCTTTCTGTTATGAATTATAATGTCAGGTCGGTTTGCTTTTATTGTCCGATCCGTTATTACCGGCACATCCCACATAATCAGTGGCGTCATTCTTGATGTTGGTGACACTCTGGATTTCATGCCGATAATAGTTATCTGTAACTGGAATACCAAACGAGTCACATATTTTCCAGTGAACGTAACTAGCTACATTGTTATGTCTAGCGGTATACTCTGAAGGGGCTAGTACTTGGCAACCTGCTACTATACGGCTGATGTTAGAGAAAGAAGTGGTAACGGCTTCCTCAACTACAAGTAAAAGTTGCCAAGAAATTCCAAAGAATTAAAAACAGCATCGTTCCACTGTTTGTGAACAGAAAAATAAAGCACTACCCACTTTCAGCTACATTTACAATGCATTAAGCAAAATTATATGTTCACATCACGTAACTATAAAACAAAGATAGAGAAATGAAAATGTAAATTGAGACATTTAGTGGCACTTCAAGCGGACATTTTACCCAAAACCAAAACATATCAATGGCTTGAACAATATGGTTTTATACGATGAGAATGTAAAAAATATCCATAATTACCATTTACATGCTCCGTAGCGAGTTTAGAGAAATTTAACGCTAATTAAACAATTAAAAGCGGTGTTAATAGAAAGAACGGAATAATTTAATCTGCTTACACATGTTAACTATGAGCGCATGCAAAATGCTTGTTAGAATTTTTTTAGACACCTGTTACTAATTCGGACACGAACTAAGATAGCCATTTGTGCAAGTTATATAACTTTACGAACATAAGAAATGCAGCAGAGCTAAAACTCCGTATCAACTAATTCAGGTTTGACTATAATTATACAGATAGATCAAAATTATATTTAAAGAAATGACAGAAAAATGCTGTCATCTTCAGAAAGGATTATGTTACGCACAAGTTAGCCCGTTCCAGACAAAACCTAGTGAGCGAAAAAATTTAATGGACCAGGTCAGTCAAACAGGTCCGTACAATTAGTCCACAATCTTCACCCATTTGACAACGTTGCGATCTAGAAATGATTCATCTGCCTTGCAGACAGTACTCATCATCTGGCAACGTTGATATGATTAACCTGGCCGGCCACCGAACACGATAGCCATCACCGACTACGTAACACAAGCACCCATCGGTCAAACTGTAATGCAACTATACCCAAATACGCGTGTGTAGGAAATATTTCTCTATTATTTTAACGTAAAATGTACAGGGAAATCAATAATGCGTGGAAAATATGTCTAATAGGTGCGTAGAATTACCGGTGTTGGAAGCGTATAAATATATTAACGGGAAATAATTATGATACGCCTTTACAATTCTTCTTCTGCATTCGCCAATTTCAAGTCCATACAAAAGATGTTCTGAAAAGATTTTTATTCCTTTCGTTTTTACGCTCCTAGCTCCGCTTGACTGTTATTCAAAAACTGCAAACCTTTTCTTCCTTGGCATCGTAGCAACCTTGATTCAAAATTTCAATAGAATTAGAGCGGCACTCTGCAAGCTATAGGCGGGCCAAGGATTAGCTTACAAACAGACCGACGGAGGTGAGTGACATGATTTTTCGCAATGTGCATCTCATATAAAATACAAAAAAAGCAATAACTCATTTTTGAAATTGTTCGCGATAACAATACTTCCTCGAGAGTGGCGGGTGAAGTATAAATAACGTGAGAAAAATACCATAAAAGTCAAACTCCTGTCCTGCTACTATATGAAGAGTTAAAATTGAATCTGACTACTTGGCAGCGGAAATATACATTGCAAGATTGGTTCGATATTGCCCTCTTATTATAGAGACGTGAATGGTAAACTGACCTGTTTCCACCCTTCCTTTCCTTTACTAAACAACACTACCACACAACGTTTGTAGGGGTACCACTGAGCCCGAGTTTCCTTTTACACCCCTTATCAACTTCGGCTGTGTAGTACTCGTTACATAATACTGTATACACGCACCATAGCATCTGGACAGCCAATAGTACGGACAATACGCAAACGCATAGTCGTGCAGTTGAAAGAACAATAAATACGATAACTAATTTTTTTATGCCACAACTACATCTAACGCCTGTTTGTATTATACTAGCTACCTGATTGCTATATTACATGGTACACCGACTTCTTGCAAGAGCACTACCGTCTCTACTGCCGTTTTGAAGAAACTAGGTGGAACCAAGCAACTGTGAAATGAACATGCAAATGAACTATCACGAATTTGTCCGATATTTTAGAAAATAAAGTTCAGTAATAGTGGCTGCTTGTGAGACTTGATTCTCGTCTAGTGTTTGCGCACTAGCTATTACATCATCGTGAATTCAAATTTAAGCTTCTATATAATAATAATAGTCTTTATTCAGAAACTAACTAATTGAGAAACATTTGTACTCGCATCTCTAACACTTAACCAATCGCACTTAAATCAACACCAAGTAAAACATGGCGTTCTGGTAGGTTTACTATTGATTGGCTATCGAAACCATTACAGCTACAGTATATTCAGATAAGAGATAGACCGGATGTAAACAAAAGGTTCGGGTGATTTTCACGCTAACGCCGCCGTCTCGACGTAAAACAGGAGCCCTCATTGGTCAATTCGCAATTAAATGCCTATGCCGAGCGGCAGAGCAGTCGTATCAAGGCAGAGTCACATTCAGGTTCAGACGTGTTACGTATTTCGTGTGCATCATTGCAATTTGATATTTCTTTGGACGTTTTCGTTTGTTATCTTATTAAGTTGTTGAGTTTGTCGTTGTTATTGTTATACCTTGTTATTGATTGTTATTGTTATCAACTGCTTGCGCAAAATGCCCAGTAGTACAGATACTGCCGATGAAGTTGTAAACTCCTGTAGTCCACCTAGGAAACGCTCTAAAAAAAGACACCTGAGTGCAGAAATGAAAGAGGTCATTTTGAATATATATAAGATCGAGCGCGAGGAGAACGAGGCATCAACCATCAAAGAAATTGTTGTGAAGGTTTCTCACAAAGTTGGGGTGTGTCGCGCATCAGTGTTTAATGTGTGAAGACAATACAAAAAAAATCACACCTTTTCTGAGCCAATGACCAGTAAACATCGCAAAAGTATTGTTAAATCATTAGATGAAGCTGATAAGCATGCGATTAGGAGGAAAGTGCATGAATTCTTCTTTAGGAATGAAATACCTACTATAGATAAAGTACTGCAGGAGGTAAATGGAGATACAACGTTGCCAAATTTCAAACGATCAACTTTCCATGCGTTACTGAAGCATTTAAATTTCAAATGGAAAAAACGGGGTCGTAATAGTTTACTTCTGGATAGAGAAGAAATTGTGCTATGGAGGAGGGATTATTTAACAAAAATTGGGAAATATAGAAATCAAAACAGGAAGATTTATTACCTTGATGAAACATGGGTAAACGCAGGACACACTACAAGTAAAGTATGGGTTGATGATTCTGTAACTTCATCCAGGAGGGCCTTTCTAGATGGACTGTCCACCGGATTAAAAAATCCAGCAGGTAAATACGAGTAATAGACAACAATCGGATGTTTTTCAAACCTTGAGAACAAGGTTCTAAACATTAATTCCAGGGGGCAGATAAAACATATTACAAGTAACAAAACTTTTATAACTTTCGATAAAATGCGTGGATGTTTTATTGTCATTTTCATTTGTTAGAACTTTTTTAAGCCATGTTTTTATGTGTTTTCGATATTTCAATAATTTTTTAATATAATCTTAAAATATGTCGAATATTATAAACTTAAAAAAAGTTACTAAGTTTTATATTGTGTACCGTTCCTAATATTTCTAATCATTTTAATTCATACTTTAAGCTTTATACAGTTATAATTTGTTAATATTAATATTTGCGCGTATTTCAGGTTCCTGATCATTCATTTTTTAGAGGTTTATAACTTTAAATTAAATTGTGAAGCGCTGAGTAATCATACGACGTTCAATATTCTTTCTTTCAATATGACTAAATAATCCCAATTATAGCAATCTGATACTCATGTCTCAATGTTTTTTCGCTGAATGTGATGAAAACATTTGAAAAAGGTTCGCTTATTGAAATAAATCTACACCAGTTAGTACTTCGATTTCCAGGTAAAGGGAAAAGGCTCATTATCTGCCATATTGGCAGTGAGGATGGATTTGTTGTTGACGGTCTGTGGTGCTTTGAGTCTAAGAAAACTGGAGATTACCACGAGGAAATGAATGGCGAATCGTTTGAACAGTGGTTTTCAAAAATTTTACCGAACTTAGAGGAAAACGCAGTAATTGTGTTGGATAATGCGCCTTATCATTCTCGAAGAATGGAGAAGGTCCCAACAACGGCTTCAAGGAAAGTTGATGTTCAAAATTGGCTCCGCTCGAAAAATATCAACTTTGAAGAAGCAATGCTGAAAGTACAATTATTAAGAATTGTCAAGGATCACAAGGCGGAATATCAAAAATACGCCATTGACGAAATGGCAGCAAGTCAAAATAAAACTGTGCTCCGTTTACCTCCATACCATTGCGAGCTCAATCCCATTGAGCTCATATGGGCAGAGGTTAAAAATTATATAGCTAAGCACAATACAACTTTTAAATTTTGTGACCTCAAAGGACTTTTCAAAGAAGCACTAGAATTAATAACAGCGCAAAAATGGGAAAACTGTATTAAGCACGTGAAAGACAAAGTTGAAAAGAGAATGTGGGAAGTGGACAATATTTTAGAGGAACAAGTCGAGCCATTCATTATTGACGTTGGTGCTTCAGGCAGTAGCGATGATGAAAGCTCATCAAGCTCATCTTTCCAATAAAAGATGTCGTTCATCAAATTCGGTAAGTTATAAGTAATTATAAAGCTACTGTATTTTTTAATTAATTATTGACATTTTTGAACCCATTTTGGCAAAAACTATTCAAGAATCTACTTTCTGACAATGTTCATCCATGCACATTTTTTTACGTTTTGAACGTTTTAATTTGGTTACATATTTACCTAGAAATCAAAAAATATACTAATCAATATTCTAAAAGCAATTTTAAGAGATATACGATTATTTTTAATTTAGGCTAATTTAAACGCCCTTTTGAGATTATATTCGACTGTATTTCACCAAACATCAGACGGCATCCGAAGCTGGAAATCGAAGCGAAAATTTTGAAACCCTTATGTATATTTACATCGTTATATATTTCTTACCCCACCCCCACATGATCCTATATCCATCACCAATCGTATACACATCGAATTGTGCTAATTTACTACAAAGTTACGCAAAGCAGCATCTACTATCTAAAATATGTACTGCGTGACTCTTAATACGTCCCTGCCGAATGTTACAGCGTTCGATGATCACGTGGTCTTGTTTATGTTCGGTCTATCTCTTATCTGAATATACTGTAGTTATGTAATATAATGAATATGGTTGGAGAAACATATTGTCATTTTTTTTTAAATGACAACTTTTGGTATTATTTGCTTGAAGGAAAGGTATTAAAAATAGATAAAATTCTTGGATCCACAAAATCTGCATAATCGCAGATTGGGCGTCAATTCGTTATTTATTTCAGACCTGAATAACTACAGCCCTAATGTGGACATCCTATCAATATATTATATTGCCCTGGTGGTCAAAATCGTTGCGTCGCCGAGACAGCGTTGACCCTTTCTCAGCTGTTCAGGTAAAAGCCCGCGTGGGTCGCGGAAAGCGAACAGCGGCTAGTGCTTTATATACAAATCATGGTAAATATACCCATGTTTGAAATGTGCCTAATAGGCTCGTAGAATTACTAAGCTTAGAAGTTTATAAATACAGTACCGCCTATTTCTCGGCCACCACTGGTCCGATTTTCAAAAACAACAAAGCTGTTTCGTCCTTGGGATACGTGTGACCTTGTGTAAAAGTGACATCAAAATCCGAGCCGTACTTTCCAAGTAATAGACAGGCCAAGGATACGCAGATAGACAGACAACGGAAATGAGAGACATAGGTGTCGGAAACAGAATGAATATTTCGGCCAATACAACATAACTATTATGAGTAGAATTCAGAAATCCGCTTTTTTGCACGTCATCTCATCGCGATAATCCCGACTGTACTCCACAAAATAGATAAGTGCACAGGGAACTCGTCAAGTAGCTTTAAAAGAAAACTTATACTTTATCTGAAGTCACTTGAAATAGCATAAAAACCTTTGGTCGGCGCGTCCTTTGTAATTTCATGACGTATCATAGGCGTGCGGTGATTTATTTAGAACGATAATAATAATGTTTTTATATCACAATAAATGGATTTTACTATCTTCTTATTTTTTTGATTTGGGATAAAAAATACTTATATTGGGAGTTTAATTTATGTTGACTGAAAGTTAAGAAATGGAAAAATTACAGAATTCCAACGTTTGACATAGGCAAATATTTACATAGCAGGTAGGTATATAAAAAGGTATATAAAGACTTACATTATAGGTATTTATATATCATCCTCGCCTTCGGAGCTGTCGCTAGAGTCATCTTGTAGAGGAATTACAACGAGATTTACAGGAGGCAAAACACAATATTCATTTTCTTTTCAATAATATGCCTAGAACACTGCTTCCATAGGTCTGTGGCAGCAATATGAGATACTGCATCTCTTATTGTGGGAGATAGCGATTCACTTAATTGAGGGGTCTGATTATGTTTTCTTACTTTTTTTTTTAAAGCAGCCCAGACCAACTCAATCGGGTTAAAAATGCAGTAATAGGGAGGTAGACGTAATACTTCATGGCCATTTTGCTGAAGCAGATTGTCAACAACATACTCTTTTTCAAATTTTTGTCTTTTAATAAGATCCAATAATATGGCTTTGGTTGATTTTTGTGGTATTTCCATTCCCTTATCCTTCATAAAATCAATAATGTCTTGTTTTTTGTGCCTATATTCGAAATTTTGTTTTTCTGTCGGGAATGGTATGGCGCATTGTCCATAATAATCACTAAATTTGGGGAAATGTTTGGTATTAACTGGTGCTCTATCCACTTTTCAAATAAGTCGGGAGGTCATGTCCTCATGATAGTCGGCATGATTCTTTGATATTTTTGACAGATAACAGCAAGGCAATAGGTATAAATCCATTTTCACTGCCAGCATGGAGAATAATGATTCGTTTTCCACGGTTGCATGGTGCATTTAAAATGCACTTGTTGCTGTCGTCAACCCAGCCGTACTGCACAACATCATGGGTATCATACCACGTTTCATCCAGGTAAATCAGATTTCATTTCTGCTCTCTATAGACTTTAACTTTGTGCAAAAATTCTTGGCGCAATTCAACGATTCGAGACGACTCCATAATCACCATTCTTTTATCTAATTTTTTGTATTGAAAACCACACAGTTTTACAATACAGTGCAGTGAGTCTAAGCATTTGTAATTATAAAAATCTTCAGGATAATCTTTTAATTTATCCCGTATCATTTCCAACGTGGGCACCAAATTTTCTTTATAAAATCCGTATATTATACGACGAATATCTTAAAACCCACGTCTATTCTTTTTAATTTTTGCCCTATGCGCTTTCTGTGGAAGGAATGGTTGACTACATCTCCCCTTTTTATAACCCGATAAATGGTAACCGACTGATTTTTGTCAGGATACAAATTCTGTTTAAAATTTGATTTTGCGAGGAATCTGGATTTTCGTTTTTCAGACAATCATACATATTTAGGATTACTCTTTGGGTATGTTCCTCTAAATCTTTATGAAAGAATTCTGCCTGCACAGGTTCATCAACCACCTCCTCGTGGCTTGGAGCATTTCCCCAAGGTCTCCAAAGAGCCATATTTAGGACACACAAGAACAATCAACACAACAATTAAATCAACAAGTAAACTGAGTATTCAAAAGTCAAAAACACACAAACTAATAAAATCTATGAAAAAACACGGACAGGCTAAAGAAAACACGTTTATTCACCGCTACACGGCACTGGCTAAACTGTTTCAATTTTCAGTAGCCACCTGCACTTGTTCGGAGCTCTGAAATACACGCTTTCTCATTGGCTATGTCCACGCATAGGCGTGCTTTACTCCACGTGGACCGGTGAAACTGCCTTTGATCTTATACAGCAGACCGTGTTAAATATAGATATATAAAACGCACCCGGTATTTCACAGTGTTTCAAGTGACTTCAGATAAAGTATACGTCGGTTTTGAGAATGAAAATAGTTATTCACAACGATAAGCATCATTGTTATTACAATTTTGTTATGGATGATGTTGAACAGCTATAGACTAGAAACAGTACTGAACCCAGAGTTCACTTCACCCATCGGAGCTTTAACAACTATGCTAAAAGAGCACACCCACAAAATGGGGCTGTTTCTTCGCTAAATAATTTCTCAGATATTATGAGGAAGTAGGAATAAACTGCCTGCCATATCGAAACAACAACTTCGGTTCGCCACAGACATTGCAACTGGACACTGTAAGCTAAGGAAGCATTTCTAGAGGATGTGAACAGGAGACATCAGCCAAGCACTTGCTTTGCGACTGCCAATCAGAGAATCCATTCTGGGGGAATGCTGGCCTTCTATATGGCTGGTGTCCACATCATCACCTCTTCCAATAGTTCGTTGTGATTGATGATCCAACCCTGAGTGACCCCTGGGGAGGACGTACAAGGAATAGGAAGAAGCATAAGTGCCACGATTTTTTCTCCTATACGAGGGATGTCTTTTAAGTTTTGCATATAGAAACATAGTAGGCCGCGCGGATCGAACGTCAGTACTGAATCTTAACCTCACTCTTTAGTAAACTTAAATTCACAGTTTCACAACAATACGTGCAGTGTTCTCACTAGTCATTAGAAAAATGGAACTCAACCAAGAACATTTTCGGGCCATAATTTATTACAACTTTCAGAGACAATTATCGCAACAAGAATGCCTTGCTGAGTTACTGTCTGTTTTCGGCAACGAAGTGCCACATCAGTCGACAATTTCCCGTTGGTATGGAGAATTCAAACGTGGACGGGTGAGTCTTAGCGACGATCCCAGGGTGGGTGCACCAAAAACGGCAGTCACCCAGGAAAACGTCGATGCTGTGCGCAAACTCATCATTGAAGATAGACATGTGACATATCGCGAGATTGAGGCGTCCTTGAAGATCTCGAAGACCTAAATTCAAAAAATTTACATGAAGAAATAGGAGTAAGAAAATTGGTTTCTCGTTGGATACCCCACCTGTTGACTGAAGAGCAGAAAGCAGCCAGGGTTAATTGGTGTCAAAAAACGCTTGACTGTTTCAATTCCGGAAACTCAAAAAATGTGTACAGCATTGTTAGTGGTGATGAATCGTGGATTTACTGTTATGAACCACAAAATAAACGACAGTCGGCTGTTTGGGTATTCCAAGGTGAAGAAAAGTCAACAAAAGTCATCCGTTCTCGAAGTGTTTCGAAAAAGATGGTCGCGACATTTGGGTCAAAAACGGGTTATATTGCAACAGAGCAATACTGCGGATTGGTAGACCACCATTTGTTTGCCAAAAGTCATCACCGAGCTTCGAAAAATCAACCCCGAAAGAAGAATCATCCTCCACCAAGACAATACAATCTCGCACACAGCCCAAAAAACAAGGCAGTGTTTAACGTGGAATTATTGGACCATCCTCCATATAGTCCCGATCTGAGTCCTAACGATTTCTTTACTTTCCCGAAAATTAAAAACAGACTGCGTGGTCAAAGGTTCCAGTCACCAGAAGAAGCAGTTAATGTATTCAAAAATGCCGTTTCGGATCTGTCAGCAAACGAGTGGAATAAGTGCTTCGAAAATTGGTTCGAGCGCATGCAGATGTGTATTAATCTTCGTGGAGAATACTTCGAAAAACAATAAAGTCATTTAAAACTACCTACCGTGTTGTTTTATTTCCATATGCAAAACTTAAAAGACAGCCCTCGTACCAGAATACAGATGTTCAGTTCGTTGAGTTAATCTCAATTCCTGTAGTTTTTAATTCATGCTCGCTTGTCGTTTTGGCGGTCCTGAGCTTCGCTCTTAAAAATATATAGTCATTGTCAATGCTCATACTTTGAAATAGGCCACCGCGGTGGCTGAAATGTCGGTAAAAAGTACTTATTACATATGTGGTCTCATTTAGCCAGAAAATCATGGAGCCCTATTAGCTATAGCAAACAGACTACTTCCTTATTTCACTTGTACTTCCACAAGAAATACGATTTCTCTGTATAATGTTTGTAACCTAGTATAGAATCGCTATGTCCAACGGTACTGGTCTACTGTCACTTTTCTTAGACTAAATCGCCTTGTCTTCTGGACCACGTTCACGTAGTCGACAAATGGCGAAACCGTTTTTCCCGTTACGCGTCTGGTCAGCAATTGTCTGATAAGATCGCCTATAAACGGGCGCACATCGGACAAAGACGTCGTTGTCAGTCCATATACAACCGCACAGTAAGAAATAAGAAAAATATAATGATTGCGATACTGAAATGTGTCGATTGTCCTCTGCTGAGGATAATAGCAGTACAAAATTACTATAATTTCATATCTTCCTGGAGCGCTGCAAACAACATCGGCAACAGACATCAATGTTCAAGATGTTTCTCGGCAAACTACTGTTGCATCTTAATTTGAGGTAAAAATAGATTTGGGGACATCGCTCTTGTTCACAATCCATGTATCACTCATCTGATGGAATATGGATTTCAAGTAACAAACCTAATGGCTCCTTAATGTGGCCGGTGCGTCTCTATGTCACGATTCATTCATTCATTCAACGAATCTAATGAATCGGAATTAGGCATTTGCCTCTTCTTATAAAATGGATGCATGTTTAAAATACCACCCTGAACTAACACTTGGCCAAAGCTGAATGCCATCCGATCAGTATGCACTGTTAACTGTCAGTGTTCATCATGGAATGATATACTAAGTGACATATAAATCCGAACACCCAGTTTAAATGGTTTTATTTTAATAAAAGTTGGTGAATGTATTTATCTTACTGTAAATAATAAATATAGTGGGACTTCGGGAAGCTGGACTTTCTTTTCGGGCAATTGCAGTTAGAGTGCAAAGAAGTGTGGTTAGGTGTTGTCAGGCATAGCTTCGAGAAGGCCGTACGCAAAGAGCAAGGGGCACTGGACGCCGCCGTAGAACAACAGACCGTTAAGATCGCCGCCTAAGATTATTGGCCTTAAGGGACCGTTTCTCCACTACCAGGTCCATTGCAAATGAATGGTTTGCAGAACACGGAAGACCTATTGGCATGCGAAGTGTTTACCGACGAATGGGAAGTTTTGGCTTGTTTTCATACCGGCCACACTGGGTCCTCCCTTTAACTCGAGAACACCGACGTAATCGCCTTGAATGGTGCAGACAACGGTCACTCTGGGATCAGGAATGGAACAGTATTGTCTTTAGTGACGAGTCTCGATTTTGCTTAGGCATGCACGATGGTCGTGTCAGGGTTAGAAGGCGTCGTGGTGAAAGGAGGAATCCACAGTTTTTTGTTGAAAGACATGTTCATCACACTGTTGGAGTTATGGTTTGGGGTGCTATAGCTTATGGTTCCAGGTCACCTTTAATCTTCATCAGAGGCAACATGAACGCGCAGCGTTATATCCACGATGTTCTAGAGCCCCATCTTTTACCCTATCTTGACACCCTGGCAGATCCAACTTTCCAACAAGATAATACCCGACCACATGTTGCAAGAGTCACAATAGACTTCTTTCAACATAATGATGTCACATTGTTACCATGGCCACCAAGATCTCCCGACTTATCCCCAATTGAGCACGTGTGGGATATGATGGGTAGGAGATTGCTCAATTTGCAACGTCCTCCTCAGACTCTAGAAGCACTCCGAGAGGAGTTCGTGGTTGCCTGGAATGAGACACCACAGGAGGACATTGACCACCTGATCAGAAGCATGCCTAGGCGCGTTGGAGAATGCGTAGCACATCAGGGTGCATCCACACATTATTAAAGGTCAAAGGGCTTTAAAGCAGTGCAATCATTTTGAAATTTTTATCATTTACTTATTATGCTTCATTAAGTACTTATACAGAATTTTATTAAAATAACACCATTTAAACTAGGTGTTCGGATTTATATGTCACTTAGTATATTTACTGACCATCTAACCAGAACGTCAGTCATTATTGGTATATGAGGTTATGCAGAAACTGACGGAATAATCAATAAATACTGGGCTGCGTAAGTAAATTGTTACTGAGTGCACTTTGTACTACTACTCTGTGAAATTTTCAGCGTTCGTAATTGTTTGACGTACCTGTCGCATGCGTACGGAAATATAATAAAGTAATTAATCCTTCTGGTACGTCAAAACTGCACTTTTCTTCTCTTATGAATAGAATTGTTTTTACTTGTCATTATTTGCTTGCTTTATTTGGTTATAAAAATTTGCAGAATACGTATTTTTCACGATAACTGGGCTACCTCGTTTACATAGCAATTCTTATAATAAAAATTGCCGCAGAAAACGTTGTTAGAAATCAGTCGGCTGTCACCAAGTATCGATTCTGTAATAATTTAGGCGATCTAAAAATAAAGTTACATAGTAAAATCTCACCTGTCAATCTACATTCCATTACTGTGTAAGTGATTTACAAACGCACCCCTGATGCCTTACAATTATTTTGGGTGAAATTTGCTAACGTGATTATACTATAAGCACATACACTACTATCTTTTCATTTAAAGAAATACTAGTTTTTTTTATATACTGAAGCAGCCGCGCAGGCAGAAGCCCAAATGCTGGGACACCGCGGCTACTATGATGATCCCAAAATAAATTTTGTTAATCCGATTTTTTAACTGCCTAAGGTTAGTAGTACTGGGAAAAGCTTCCTCTTATAGATTGTTCCACAAGGAGCGGTAGTATCGGTCAGTACTGGACGTACGAAGTTCGACACGGTTAGGATGGGAGGCCAAAGTCAGGCGGGTCTGTCTGGCAGGCACTTCGCGCAGCTGCATCATGGAAGAGAGCTCTGAGGAGCAAAGCCCGTTGGTGTAGCGGTTGAAGAGAGCCTCCTCTGGATAGCATCGAGCATAAATAATGTAGTCGGGGGTGCAGCACCCCAAACGTGTGAGCAATACCCGAGGCCAGGCCTTATCTGGACCTTGTATAGAGTGAGAAGGTCATGCGGAGAAAAGTACTTCTTATCCCTAAACAAATAGCATAACTTCTTACCAGCAGCTCCCGCTATTGACGAGATGTGTTCGTGCCAGATCAGGTTCTCGGTGATCTGGACTCCTACCAGCAGAAATGAATGGCTCTTTGGCAAAACTCTTCCATCCATCAAAACCGAATGAGCGCTAGGACGCTTTTTGTACGTCAAGGTACAGTACTGTATTTCAGAAGTATTAAACTTTACAAGGTTGATGCGTCTCCAAGCAGTGATAACCTCCAGATCTCTCGTCAGAGAGGAAGTCGTCGCTAGTCTTCTTTTTCCCAGCCCAGCGGCAGAGTTCGGCTTGTCACTCTGAATTCCTGCATACAGAGTGCTGTCATCAGCGAAGCTGTACATTGGGTTGATCGTGCAGGAAAGGAGGTCGTTGATATATAAGAGGAACGGTGTCGGAGCCAAGACCGAGCCCTGGGGAACACCCGCATTGACGTAGTGGGGTGAAGAGGAGAACCCGTCAATTACGACGGATATCTTGCGGACAGTGATAAAGTCAGCCACCCATCTGCAAAGCTTTTCTGCGAGGCCATAGGATGGAAGTTTGCTTACTGATCAGTAATTGGTATCGACTCGAGAAATACGACTTTTATATTTTCCGTTGCTTGTGTCTCAAGCATTATGCCATCCCTGGACTGATCTCATTCTAGCGGATAAAATTTAAAAAACCTTCTATTAACATGTTATAGATATATGTGGCTTTGCGACTTGATTAATTAGCATTTTAGAACCCTGAAGAAGAAATTTTAGATGGATGATGCAACTATTTACGGAAGCTAGATAGATATAAATACGAATAAATACAGAAATGTTAAGCGTCTATCATCCGTACAATAATATTTTTCCTGATATTCCTAATTGACTTCATAGGACGTTTATATTTGAATCTTTCATAAGCAATGTTGATGTAAGGAAATTAGCATAAAAATCGTCGATCAACCATCGTGTAGTTTTGAAAGTTGCTACAACTCTTGATTCAGATGCCCAGATGAAAAAATTGGAATGAGTGAAACGTTCCTTTTTTCCAGTTTTTTGCTTGGATCTCGTAAACTTTAATATCTTTAGAAAAACATTCTTCAATATAATCTGCATTAAATTTACAACAAATTATGTTACATATATCTATACTGTAGGATGGATAGCTTAGGGCCTACGGGGTATGGTAATTGATAAAAATAAAAAATACACTTAGGCCCAATATCACCAACAACAGTCCGTTATTCTCCACCTATAGAGTAACAGACCGTGAGATACAGCGAATGAGCTTCAAGTTCCAATCAACAAATTTTAGCAACCAATAGCTATGAAATGTTGAAAACAAAATACTGTCAAAGTATGAGATGACAACTTGTCATTGAAACATTACCAGCTTATTGAATATTAAAAAATTATATATAATTCAATCAAAATTTTAAGAAATGTTTGATTTTTGAATTAAATTAAATTAAATGTTTTAATTACTACTGTTGATTTTTTATTCATGTTTATATTAATTTCTTCAATTGATATGTGATACTGGGTGTGTTTTCCTATAAACCTTTTGCAGATAGCCATTAAGCACCTACTTGATGACAGGCTCTACAAAAAGATATTGCTCGTTTCCAAACATTCATTCATTTACTTGCCGTTCATCAGAACCATTATGGCACCTTAGATTGATATTCCCACAAAACCATTCAGGTTTTTGATATCCATACATCCATAAAGTTGAATATTTTTCGTTGATCAGGAACTGAACAAACATCCACACTATATTCACAGCGATTAAGAAATTCCCAAATATATGCCTTAAAGCTACCAGCAAACCTATAAAACCTGCAAAAAAACTACAAATTTGCCATATTTTTTTTTTCACGAGTACACATTCTAGGTTATATTTATATTAGACATTATTTGAATACAGCAGTAATGATAGCTTTCAGTATATTGGAGTTGGTAAATTCGAGAGTGCCATGCATTAACAAACGTCCAAATCTGCTGCCAAATTTAACAGCTAGAAAATCGACCTATTATTTGCCGCATTCCCATTCGCTGAGGGGGATAACGGATTGTTAAATGTAAACCTATAACATATATCAAAATACATTAAATTTGTCCTGTTTTTTCCGTACAGAAGCATCATGTTGGAATCAAAAAGTGGTCTTGTTTATAATACAGTCGGATTTTCACGATTTTATTCAATATTTCAATAGAAATGACTACTGTTCAAATACCTTTGACAGCTTCCTTCAAATTGCATTTCGATAAGGTATTTTCCCATTGGTCCATAATATTAATGTTGCTGAAATCGGCCCTTAGACCTGTATGTTTGAATTGTTAAGAAAAATAATAAATCGTCGTTATTTTTTGGAAAGCAAATGCTCCCTGAAGTATCGTACGGATCAAGCATTACACATATATTTAAGATACCAGAAATTAACACAACAATTCTCTTAATTCTGCTGTTGACCCTAATGTCGGACTGAAGACAAAGGATGTGAAAGTCCATGCCTTATGGAACCCAGGTTAAGCACTAACTTTAAGAGCATATTTCTCTTATATGTACACTCCCTGGGCAGGGTATACTTAGCTTAACGAAGGCAGCTTTGCAATAGGTATACTTGCTTAGACGTATTAATGCAACACCATCTCATCTGAATCACCATATGCGACGTTTATACCTCATTTCTATCGTTGTCTTCAATCACTTTCCGAGTCATTTAACCGTTAGGTGTAAAACATTTCCAGGATAAATTCTGTTTTTCACATTTTCAATGTCTGACATCGTACTCAAAAGAGAACATGTTGTTGTTTCACATTCTATTGCATTACAAATTCCACATAATGTTGTAATGTGTCTAGATAAGGATAAGGACAGGATAGCGTTACGACGACCTTGGAGACATTTGAAGTTAGAATATTGGATAAGCAAGGAAGAAACTAAGCAATTTAGGTATATGTCATGTGATATTTTAGGACTGAGATTATTATAACTTGCCAATTATTGATTCTGTATTTCTGGCGTTATTTTGACGATATCGAAAAATAAATTGCAGCGACACTTTGCATCTGAAAACAAACAGAGATAGGTCACAGTTCAGGATATCTTTTTTGAACTACATACTGAGTCAATTGCCACATAAAATCACAACATTCTTTATTCCTCTTATTCAGATTCATTACTAGTTACTGAGTGCAAACGGCGAGTGTTGAAATGACTTGCGTCTCGGCCTTAGCTATAATCCACCGCCATCTCATCCAACTTCTAAAATTAACCGCGATATAATAAGCAGGACTCATTCCCACTTTATCACAGTGTTCTGAGCGCTTCCTCCACTTTCTTTGACTACTTTTTCTTTCAGTTCAGTTCCGTTTCACCGTTCCGTGTAATCTTTCCACACCGACAAATCGCATGCAGGCATTAAATTTGTCGTGCTTTTTTTCGGTCCCCCGGAACCAGTCACTGGCAAATTGTGTTTTAATATAAAACTCAGATCGCGGAAGATGTAAATTGCTTTTTGCGATCTGCAGAATTTTCTTATTCCGTCGTACGTTTCGCCGTATGTGCTGTGACGTAATTGGAGTTTATACCGGGTACGCTTTTAGATGTGTCGCGCAGCGTGCTTATCGATTCACAATGGATGCTGCAGTAAGCGAATTACTACCTTCGTTGATAAATGCTAAATTAATTTTTCTTTGCAATTTTATTTTTATACTAAGTGACATATAAATCCGAACACCCAGTTTAAATGTTTTATTTTAATAAAAGTTGGTGAATGTATTTATCTTACTGTAAATAACAAGTGAAAAAATTTTCAGCCTTACCAGTTGGACATTCCGGTTTTTATACTGCTTTTTTGTAATTCACTAACGCTCTAAAAATGAATATTTCAGCCGCAGTAAAGAATCAACGTTGGCGGATTTTGGTTCTTGACATCCTTTATGATCGGTTACGATGCCTAGAGTACGGAGACCTGTACGATTTCGTCAACTTAGTGAGTTTGATAGGGGCCGTATAGTGTGACTTCGGGAAGCTGGACTTTCTTTTCGGGCAATTGCAGTCAGAGTGCAAAGAAGTGTCGACACTGTGGTTAGGTGTTGTCAGGCATGGCTTCGAGAAGGCCGTACGCAAAGAGCAAGGGGCACTGGACGCCGCCGTAGAACAACAGACCGTGAAGCTCGCCGCCTAAGATTATTGGCCTTAAGGGACCGTTTCTCCACTACCAGGTCCATTGCAAATGAATGGTTTGCAGAACACGGAAGACCTATAGGCATGCGAAGTGTTTACCGACGAATGAGAAGTTTTGGCTTGTTTTCATACCGGCCACACTGGGTCCTCCCTTTAACTCGAGAACACGGACGTAATCGCCTTGAGTGGTGGAGACAACGGTTACTCTGGGATCAGGAATGGAACAGTATTGTCTTTAGTGACGAGTCTCGATTTTGTTTAGGCATGCACGATGGTCGTGTCAGGGTTAGAAGGCGACGTGGTGAAAGGAGGAATCCACAGTTTTTTGTTGAAAGACATGTTCATCACACTGTTGGAGTTATGGTTTGGGGTGCTATAGCTTATGGTTCCAGGTCACCTTTAATCTTCATCAGAGGTAACATGAACGCGCAGCGTTATATCCATGAAGTTCTAGAACCCCATCTTTTACCCTATCTTGACACCCTGGCAGATCCAACTTTCCAACAAGATAATGCCCGACCACATGTTGCAAGAGTCACAGTAGACTTCTTTCAACATAATGATGTCACATGTTACCATGGCCACCAAGATCTCCCGACTTATCCCCAATTGAGCACGTGTGGGATATGATGGGTAGGAGATTGCTCAATTGCAACGTCCTCCTCAGACTCTAGAAACACTTCGAGAGGAGTTGGTGGTTGCCTGGAATGAGATACCACAGGAGGACATTGACCACCTGATCAGAAGCATGCCTAGGCGCGTTGGAGAATGCGTAGCACATCAGGGTGCAAACACACATTATTAAAGGTCAAAGGGCTTTAAAGCAGTGCAATCATTTTGAAATTTTTATCATTTACTTATTATGCTTCATTAAGTACTTATACAAAATTTTATTAAAATAAAACCATTTAAACTGGGTGTTCGGATTTATATGTCACTTAGTATATATCTACCACCCAGATCGAACAAGATTTGGAGTCAATGATACATCACTTAAAAAGTAGGTATAGTTCTCATGGAAAAAGGTATTTCGGTAGAAATTTCTCAAAAAATAGTAGTAAGTATGTTAACTGCACCCACGCAACGTTGTCATCAGTTCAGGAAAGATTATCTTCGGACCAATGCACAAAACAGCATTGATATATTCGATACAAATGTGACTTCTATTGATCTCCTCTGCAAATATGTTATGTATTGTCTAGTTTCTTAAATGTTATATCTTTTATGTCTATTACCATAGGTTTGTTCTATGTAAAACTTTGTTCTAAACCAATAATTGGTTGAATTATGGGTGGTGTAAATAAATATACCTATATCTTTCATCTTTTGGAATTGTCGGACAGTTCAAGAAATAGCAGCAGTTTTGGATGCATGGGCACCTTAAAAGATGAACTTTGGAAATATTCAGCAAAAGGTTTCTTCATGCTAACGCTATCATTTATGTTTTTAACTATTTGTTGATCACCTTGACAACGACAAATCAGAAAAGTCTCACGTCATGTCATAAAGAAAATATTTTGATCAAACTCTACTAAAATATCGTAATAGCTAGTGTTTACATGGATGAGCTGCGTAGTGGCGTTCACAGCATATAGAACACAAATTGATTGATGCATCAACCCATGCATAATTGAGATCAAGGTTGCGCTGTTATGAAGATAATGAGATGGATTACTGCACTTGCATAACAGCTACATTATCATAGTGAAAGCATGATGCATATGTTTCTGTATAAGAAGTGTAACGGATATGTAATGATGAAACCAATCAATAAGATGAAAGGAAGATCTTCACGTGGTTCCTTTTGAATATGGATGATGTTGACTTGTAGATCGTATTTCGTATAGATCGAAGGTACGACTACACCACCTAATAGCATTTTCGGTTGGTGGCATCTTTCGACACTGAGTATCATTGATGTCCTTGGTTAGTAATTTAGGTGCATATTATTTCAGTTCGAAGGTATTCTGCTGAGAAAGAATATGAAAATAAAGACACAGTCATGAGTGTTGCCTTCATTCATGCAGCGCCAGTCCGACATTCACACTGAGTTGCTACCAGCTGACAGATAGGGAATATAAATAATATATAATATTTATTTGCAGTCTATATAGACACCGTCAACCATATTTTATATGTGCTATAAAATTACAATCTTTAATTAATAGAATATAGAAAAAATACGCGGTAAATTTGAAATGTCGAAAGAAGAAGAAAAGAAAAGCCGAATTAAAATCGACTGCATAAATAAGCTAAATACAAAGAAAAACAAAGGTCGCAATACTTAGACCTACTGTCAGCGCAGTACAAAGAGCGAAAGAAGCAGGAAAGAGTAACGAAAGACAGATGAAGTTCAGAAATAAGAAATTAAAAACTCTGAACTCAACCAAATACTCCTCCCAAAAATATAGACGAGTTGGAAAGCAGTTAAAGAGAATAATAAAATCTGTTGAAAAATTGCCAAAAAAAAAAACAAAATTGAAGTGAGTGACGTTATAACTAAAAAGAAGGAATTAGTGAAGAAAGAGAAGTTATTAAAATTCAATTAAAAGAAGACACTAAAACAAAAATCACCAGATCGGTGCAAGATCAACATATAGTAGGTACATTACATTGCTGGAGCTGGTCTATTCAATATTAGTTATTAGTAGTCCGCTTGAGTAGTACAGTGTTGGTACTACGGGGTCGGCAAAAAGGGTCAAAGGTGACCTAATTCTTAGGCTTCGCCTCACCACCGCTTTTACTACTACACTAAAACAAAAAGTCATGAAGAAAAAGAAACAGTTCAAACAAACTATATCATGAAATGTAATAGACAAATACAAACTGTGGTGAATACAAAACAGACTTACTAAAGAAAAAATAATCAAAGTGCAACGTTTGGTTTTGGCAATTTTGATAAGACGATGCTAACAGTCGTCAAGCAGCTGGAAAGAAAGAATGAGTGTCTCATAATATACAGGGTGACTTTGAAGTTGAGTCATTAATTTTCAGATAATGATTGTAGAAGGAAGATAAACCAAAATGTGTGTAAAAATAAAAAAAAAATTTTACCTAGTTTTATAAAGTATCCTCCCGACAAGTATTTCAGTGCGGACCTGTATTTGATCGTGAGGTCCCCTGTGAGGTCTTAAGTTACCTGATTCACGAGCCCGTTGTACTACATTAACAAAGGCACGAGGGGTTGGTTGCACTCGATTGGGAAACCGATCCGCATAAACATGTGCCATTTTTTATTTCGTTTGAGCCATGCAACAGACACTATTCACACGCGACTGACACTGACTGTATGTATAACTGAACTGAATAAAATAATTGTAAAAACATAGTTCCAAATTCTTTCGCTTTTTTGTTTCCGATGCGATGAACCAATAAGGCGGATTATATCCGTTGGTGCCAAACACGAGCACATGATATTATTGAGACAGGGCGGTACTCAACTTCCAAAGGGCTATAACTTTGTTACTTTAATTTAACCAGAAAAATGGTAAAGGAAAAAAAACATTTCTTTTGATCAGATCTACTCACTCTTAAAATAAATGACTCAACTTCGAAGTCACCCTGTATAGTACCATGCAGCAAGCGTATAATATATTGGATGGTACGAAAACTCTTTGTGAAAAGTTTTTGAATACTGTTCCATTTATGACCAGATATTCCCTTACTACTTGTTACTAGTTACTATAACTATAAGACGTGCAGTTATTAGATTCGAAGATATTTGTTCAAAGTCCAAATTTATTCCATATGTTTTCTATGACACAGTACCCTGGCGGTCAATTTCAGAAAAATCGAAATATCTAAAGATCCACTCATAAAAGTGACTGGCCATGTTTGGAACAATATATTCATTAGATCATCTATCTTAAATACCAAAATTTGTAGACACTTGACTTGAAAACTATAGTAACAAAATATGTCTAAAAGTCACCCTTATTCATTATTGATTCTCGTTCTATTTCTATTGAGTTATAGTTTGACTTCATTGGGAAACTAAATTTATAGCTCATTGATGCACCAATGTCTCAAAAGTCGAACATCTTCGTTATAATGGGTGATTTTTTTGCTAGTATCTTTTTGGCAACACTGTTTTTGACAGATGACGCGTGAATCGTGTCTTGTGTCGTTGTCAAACTTGTTCAGTTTGGTCTATAATTTAACCATGAATCGACTTACGAACGAACAACGCTTGCAAATTATTGAATTTTACTATCAAAATTCATGCTCGGTTAAGAGTGCAACGAGAACTGCTTCCAATTTATGGGCAATTTGGGTCGGCCTACTGAGGGAGCTATTCGGAAGCTTGTGACTAAATTTCGAACCCAGTTTACATTATTGGGCATTAAACCACCAACACGCAGACGTAGAGTGAGGACTGAAGAAAATATTGCGGCTGTATCCACCAGTGTTAGTGATGACAGTGAAATGTCGATTCGCCGCCGTGGAAAATTTTGCGACAGGATTTGGGTGTAAAAAATTATAAGATACAGCTGGTGCAAGAATTGCAGCCACACGACCTCCCACAAAGTTTCCAATTTGGTGAATGGGCGCTGGCAAAGTTGGAGGAAGATTCACACTTTTATCGAAAAATTGTGTTCAGCGACGACGAAGCTCATTTCTGGTTGAATGGGTACGTTAACAAGCAAAATTGCCGCATCTGGAGTGAAGACCAGCCAGAAGCATTGCAAGAGCTACCAATGCATCCCGAAAAAAATCACTGTTTGGTGTGGATTATGAGCCGGCGGCATCATCGGGCCGTACTTCTTCAAAGACGACAATGGCCGGAACGTAACTTTGAATGGCGAGCGCTATCGTGCGATGATAACAAACTTTTTTTTGCCCGAAATGGAAGAGCTGGACTTGGCTGACATGTGGTTTCAACAAGACGGTGCCACATGCCACACCGCACAGAGAAACAATGGCCCTATTGAGAGGCGAGTTCGGTGAACAGTTTATCTCACGTTTGGGGCCCGCCAATTGGCCGCCTAGATCGTGTGATTTAACGCCGTTGGACTATTTCTTGTGGGGCCATGTTAAGGCTAGTCTCTACAGGGATAAACCAGCAACGATTGAACCATTGGAAGCCAATATTGAAGCATTTATTCGTGAGATACCGGCCGATATGTTGGAGAGAGTGTGCCAAAATTGGACCTTGCGCATGGGCCATCTAAAGCGGAGCCGCGGCCAACATTTACATGAAATAATCTTTAAACATTAAATTATATCGACGTTCTATCGACTCAAATAAAGATTTAATCGTTTTTTCAAATTTTTTGTATTTTTTTGAAAATCAAATCCTATACCCCTTAAAAAATCACCCGTTACTTTTAATTTCCTGATTAAAAAAAGAATGCCTCCATAATGGTCAGATATAAAATATCTGTCTTTTGATCTACACACAAAATACAGTAGAGACTAGCTAGTAGAAAGGTGAAAGATTTTCATCATATACTAAGTGACATATAAATCCGAACACCCAGTTTAAATGGTTTTATTTAATAAAAGTTGGTGAATGTATTTATCTTACTGTAAATAACAAGTGAAAAATTTTCAGGCTTATCAGTTGGACATCCGGTTTTTATGCTTTTTTTTAATTCACTAACGCTCTAAAAATGAATATTTCAGCCGCAGTAAGAATCAACGTTGGCGGATTTTGGTTCTTGACATCCTTTACGATCGGTTACGATGCCTAGAGTACGGAGATCTGTACGATTCGTCAACTTAGTGAGTTTGATAGGGGCCGTATAGTGGGACTTCGGGAAGATGGACTTTCTTTTCGGGCAATTGCAGTTAGAGTGCAAAGAAGTGTAGACACTG